>JAJJWW010015438.1:0-334911 GCA_023531295.1 Papaver armeniacum
CTAGCCCGATTGAGCATCCGGCACTGACCATATCAGTCCGGATATGATCCGATCGTTAGTCATCCAACTCCACAAGCATGATTGGACGACCCCGGATCAATTCCATCACCCCCAAGCGTGTATGGAATACACACGGCCGACCCCGCATGGTCGACCATTGGCCTTTGCTAGCCAAGAAACCGTCCATACCAAGCATTATGGGCGGAAAACCTAAATTAGGGTTTGCGGCATATTACATGTGCCGCAAAAGCAGTCTCAACCATCCATCTTCGCAGGTATAGATGGAGGGTGTAGATGTAGACTCAAAGGGCCGGAGCATGTCGACACAATTACCATGTGACCGCCTACACACTTGACCAATCGGTCAAAACCAATCATGGTTGGTTACAACATATTCGTCCACCTGAAATAGCATGGTCGCGCGGCTTTGAAAGCCAAAATTAGGTTCAAGCCATCACGCGCGTCCATCTTCTCCGGCACGAATGGAGGGTCACAGATTAGATTAAGCAGGTCCGGTCATACCAAAGATGACCACCGTGGGCCCATCTACCTCTTCATGCGGTCGGCCAAGGCATATCATGCCCGGCCAATCCAAAACGCCCGCTCAAACATGCGTGGTTACACTTCCCAAATTGCAAATCGATCTCGACCACTCAACTTCAGGACGGGTGGGTGGCTTAGATCACGTTTTCATGGGACGGTGAGACATGGGCGTGAACATCAGCCTACCATCTTCACGCCAAACCAACCAATAGGCCAAGACCGACCAAGCTAGGTCGTCTTGGAAAACGCGCCTCGGAAGAGAGTATGGCGCGCGGCTTCTTTGCGGCATCAAATTCCTATCGCAAATCGATCTCAACCACTCAACTTTAGGTCAAATTGAGTGGCTTAGATCGCGCCTTCTTGGGAAAGTGAAGTATGGACGTGCACACCGGCGTGTTGTCTACACACATGCCCGGTCGGTCCTCTTCAAAACCCTTCCCATGCTTGGTTTCGACCAAGCTCAAGAGTGATGCTTGCGCACCTCTTTTAAAACCCTAATTTCATCAATCGGTCGCGAGATGAGTGTCTCAAACATCATCTCATCCGTCCGACTTCACCGACTTGGTTATACAACCTGGTCGGGAGTTATTTGGTTAGTGAGGAGTCATTACCCATCACTTTACCACACCGTAATGCGAGTACCTGCATAAAATACACACGATACTTCACAAGTATCGACTTTCGAATAACGCAGGTTATTCAATTCAAGATTACATGCTATCTTTTGTGGATCCACGATCCACATTCCGTATATCAATCATGTCACAACCGGGGGATACATCTGGGTATTGGTCGGCGGTTTACGCGGCGTGCGGCGTGCAACGCGCCATCACAAGAACGTGTCGGAAGTCATGGACGGTTAGAGATGAACTGGAGAAGTGGGCAAGACCGGTCGTGTGGCAACCGACACACAACTCCACTACTCCATCACTCCACTACCTCCACTTCCCACGAGAGACGTGAATAAGGCTCAATGACATGTATAAATAGGTTCTCCGCCCTATTTCAAAGACAAGACAAGATAACAGAACAACACAAGTTCAGTCGACAGAAACCAAGTGTTAATACAAAAACCGTATTCAAATACCCAGAGCCTGCTTGCATCAACCGCAAGCTTGCTCATCTTTCTGTTACAAGTCATAAGCAAGCCAACATCTTCACAATCTCAACACCTTCTTCGCTTCCCTCCCTAAGATCAACCCCATCTCCTTCACTTTGTGACCGAAACAAGTCCGGAACGGCCATTTCTTGGTTTAGGCCGGACTTGCACGAGATTGATCTCTCGAATCTACAAGCACTCACCGCGCAGTGCATTTGTTGAAGGTTTAGATTCATTCCTCATTCACACCCTCAAATTACCAAATTCTGCAGGAGTAATTTTCACCCATCAACAATTGGCGACCACAGTGGGAGATTGATCTCTCGGTTACAAGAATCGAATTCTCAATTCTTCGATTTTCATCTCACGATGTATCCTCATCCGGAGTCCACAGGTGGCTCGGATATCTTGGGAAGTGTAGCTAGAATGCTAGAAGATGTCTTGGCAAATCAAGCCGGTATCGCTAGAAGGCAAAGCGAGACATTCCGCCTTTTGAATGATATAACAGCGCAATTACAAGAAGGGTTGGCAGGCGTCTACTCAAACAGTGCAAGAAACGGCGAATCCTTATCCAGGAGTCACACCTTTACCAGTGGAGATGCAGAAAGAGCACGTAATCACAGGGGACTCAGGAGAGACGAACAACATGGTCCAGCTGGCAACGAAGACTCGAGGCAACTCTACAGAGGAAAAAACTTGTCCGGAGTACTACAATGTCTGCTAGATAAAGAAAGGGAGCCTGCAGCCTATGGAGCCCTGCTAGAGGATTTATATCTCAAAACTCTTGCTGGAGCCCGGAAGACTGTCCAATCCGCGTCGACTTTTCAACCGACTGGAGAGATGCTTGAGGAAAGAGAAATCAATCAGAAAATGCCTGAATACAGAGGATGGGAACGTTCAATTCGGTCACTCAGCAGTGACATTGCGACATCTTCCACATCCCTCTGCCTAGGCAAGCGATCCGCAGATGTGATGGCACTCGCAAATATTCCAACTTCATCTCCTGTTCCACATCAAAGCCGCGGAGAGACATCACAACGCCCACTGCCAGACTCAAGGTACTTACATTTCCCCTTCCCAATGAAGAAGATTCTGGAGCTACTGGAGACGTGGATACGAAATGGAGAGGTGGAGTTACCCCCAGTATGGCGTCCTCCTACTAATCAAGAAGTAATGGACCCGAGGTACTGTCATTACCACCGGTTCCTCCATCACCCCACCAGTGAATGCAACGCTTTGAAGCGCATTGTTCGGGAGAAGCTTGGTCCCCGAGCAATAACTCGAGAGATCGGTACGGGGATTTTCTTGGAAAGGCTACTCTGGTTTGATACGAGTGAGGCTTCGAAATCAAGTAAGTTTTACTCAACAATTTTACAAGAAAGATAGTTTAGAATTCACTGGGGACTTAACATCCCGCACGTGGAGAAAAAGGCTCAGTGATCAAACGCCATGTTTGCTTCCATTCGTACCTCTCTTTTACATGACATTTGCAATTTCATATGCAATCATTCATGACCAAAATGCAAATTTCATTTAACATAAACCCTTTCAAAAAGGTTGTCCATAAAACTATCTCAAAACAAACCAGTTCAATTACCTACTCAAAACCAGAAATCAAACTACGAAAAGAAATCCTCACTATCACTCAAAAAAGAAAAACATCTAAAAGAAGAGACAAGTGTATAGCACGAATACTTCAAGGAAAGTCCTTCAGCAGCAACTCGTCCTTCTGGGCAAGAGAGACTTTCATCCTTTGAAGCACACGGCACAGCTTGGCTCCAGTTCCTTATACGGCTTTTCAACCTCTTCTTCCCGGCGAGCAACACACATCTGCGGAAGGGACTTCATCTTGTAATTTCTGGAGCTCCTGAATCTTGGAGAACCCTTTGAAGAACCAAGGAGCATTGAAGCCGTACCGCGCAAACACGTCTCGATGGAACTTCCAGTCTTCAACCATCTCCTCAGAAACTGTTCGACCAGTCGCGACGCTCATCCCTTGAATAGTAGATAAAGCTTCTTGGACGCGGTTAACCAACGCAAGACGGCTTTTGAGTTTCGTGGTGGTAGCAATGTGACCGTGCTTCTCCCATATCGCTGTGTACAACTCTTTGAACTGGACCGGCACGCTGAATCCACCAACCAACACATGACCTGGATAAGGGACAGTAAAAGGAGGATCGAACAAAGCCCCAGGCTGCATCACCGGTAATTCACCAACAGCGGGAGCCTTGTCAGTCGCGGGAGGCCTTTCAGAAGAAGTCACCGCAATAGCCATGTTGTCCGGAACCTGTTCAGGAGGGATTTCAAGGGGAGTCGTCTCAACTACAGCAGGCACTGTCTCTCTTACATTCCTTCCGACATCTATTTCGCTCTGGGTGCTGATTTCCATCACGATCCCGTCGACAAGATCACTGAGGGAAGCGCCTTGTTCAACCGAGCTTGCATCATCTATGTCGTGGTCGGAAAAAGGAGCGGTTTCTCCTGACTTCTCAGCATGAAGATCAGTACCGCCAGACTTATCAGCATGAAGGTCAGTACCGTCAGACTTCTCAGCATGAAGACCAGCATTATCAGCCTTCTCATTTTGGCTGCGCGCCAACCTTGCGAAGGCATTCTCTTTCGAAATTCCCTGATTTCAAGCAAAGATCGTTAGAAGAATTTACACTGGAGAAATGAAAGAACCGACGGGAAGAAATTTAAATACCTGCATATTGGAAGAATTGAGGATTACCGGACCGCATGCTTGCCTCTTGAGTCTCACTCCTACTTGGGGACTGCAACTCTCAGCTCTGGTCCTTTTGGCTGGAAGTAGCTTCAACCAGAAATGCTTCGTCAAGGCATCAGAAGATGGTTCGCTACGGGAATCCGTCACAATGCTCTCCGAAAATTTCTGGAAAATCAACAGTTGTTTCCTCCAAAATTCCTTATACCTATCGGTTACCACTGGGTTTCTCCCAATAGGCCAGAAGGGAAGGCACACCCGGTCTAAGAACACATTGGCGTTAAGAATTTGTGGAAGGAATTATTTCGGAGCCCCTGGTGGACGGATAAATGGGACACCCTGATCAAATCCCATTTGGCGAGCAGCCCTGTCAATGTTGTACGGAGTCACAGAAAATTCTCCGTTGAATAGAGACGGGACATATCCTGGAATGCAGCTGCGCAGGTAAATAATTTCCCCAGATCTCATGGTCTTAACATCGGTACGCAACACAACGCCAGGATCGTCAGCAAAGGTCTTTGGCTGAACGATGGAAGAGTGAATCGGCCCCCACGGACGAAAATCTACGGAAGAAACGTTGTCAAATACATCCACAAGTTTCGCACCGGCTCTAGGACGCTTCTTATTCCATCGGAGTATTCTCGAGCCACCGTACAAGTTAACGAGTGAAGGTGTAGGAGTAGGAGCATAACTTCTGAAGTGTTCCCATAAGAGCGCCTGAAGAAAAGCGAAGTGAACGTGCGACTCCACCTTCTTGTACCCGTTAGAAACATGCATATCCATTGCTAAAGCGTCCAGATGAGAATACAGTGATCCAAGGAACAATGCGCCTAGAGGAAGAACTTCACCCTTCGCCAGCCTTATAGCAATCTTAACGAGGTCCCTTCTAATGGTCTTCTTTCCGGAACCGTCATCGAATACATCTCTGGATAACCATAAAGACAGGAATGCAATCACGCCGAGCTCATTTTCCGGCTCTTGATCCGGCTCCGGGTCTACGGAGACCACTCCGACACCCACCAAGTATAAAAGCATCTCGCATTTTTTTCTCCTCCTTGTCCAGACTCTCGAATCCCTCCACCCTTTGAAGTATAGCATCATAGTTACTTTGTTCCGCATCAGAGAGCTCGTAAGAAAGACTTAAGAACAGCGGAGTTCATTAATGCAATTTACACTCTCCGAGTAATAGTCATTTCTCCCCATCTAGATATGGCTGTGTGAGTGGAAATACGCCACCGAGAAATGAAGGTAATCAAACCCGCGGTGTCTTTCCTAATTTCGAGGGTAGCAGATGCCATGACCGCATCGAGGATTTGTGCTTTGGTCAAATTGTCCTTAATGCCCTTATTACTCAACATGCGTCTCATCCATCCTTCATAAGAACCCAGTGGAGCATGGCAAATCTTGAAGTCAATAGGAGAAGGCGGATATTCGTTTCTCTGGAGACAAAATCTCATCACAAGTGCGGAAGAAGAAAGTGGATCAGCATCCATATTTTCTGAATCAGAAAGCAAGACTATCTTATGAGAAGGATGCTTCCTAATATTTGGAAAAGGCAAGGTGAACAACTCATCATTGATGTTCGGCATATCTTTGAAGCTATCAACACTTCCTGACTTGGCACCAGCATTATCTTCAGAAGACATATCGACAGAAGTTCTTTTCTACCGCAATGAAATAAAAAGACAGAAGTTAGAACTTGTATGAAAGCATATGATAAGTGTAGTCACACGCGGCAAGACACAACTCACACAATGACCGGTCCAAACACCATACAAGTTTCGGTCTGGTATTGATTTCAAGTTCTCCGGTATAACTTTCAAGTCAGTCTGGTATTGGTTTCAAGTCCGGTACAAGTTTCAAGTTCGGTGTAAATTTCAGCCAAGCATATGTGAATAAGACCCACGTTCCGGCATATACGGCGGGCCCACATTCATCCGCATACATCATAACACGGTTTTCTTTATTCATGGGAATCGTGTCTACGGGATTCAAGCCAAATGGTGGAAAAAGCTAAGCATGCACATGTCTTACAAAAGGTGTTTACCTAAACAAACTAGGGTTTCACCTTTGAAAAAAAAAAAAAAAAAAAGAGAGTGCGAAACTTACCTTGGACGCGGCAGCTCCGGCAACGGTGACGGCAGCAAGCTCCGGCGAGTGGCGGCAGTTAGTGACGGCAGTAAAGACTCGAACGGGAGCTGCTCAAAAACAAGAGAAAATTTTCGTGAAGGGAAGAAAGGAGTCTCGGTCTCTTTTATAGACAAAAATTAGAAGAATCCTAATAGAACAAGGATTCCTCTTTTGTTTGGTTTCCTCTTTTAATCCAAATACCCAAAGAAAGAAACCGGCCCCACCAGGAATTCCATACAAGCGTGACGGCGTGGAAAACTAGCGGTCGGCCAACACTCTTCCGGGTAAACTCCTTTTATCCTGTCTTTCTCACATATGTATGTCACCATCTCATGCCTACCACACAATAATGTAACCATTATGTGCTAGGCAGGGGACTTAATGTTGATGGTGGATTTTCGTTTAAGGTTAAATTTGTAAAAAACCAGAAAATCATGCGCTGATATCTTGTAAAAGATAAAGCCATTTATAAGTGTTGGATACTCCTCACTTAATTCACCAAGAATGGAGCATGTAGCAACAATCCCATTCTGTGAATACGTAAAATTCCTCCAGGTTGGAGCATGTAGCAACAATCCCTTCCTGTGAATTTCATATCAGTCTTGTATTTCCTGTACTCATTATCAGTGTGGCATGACGACTGAGTGTTACTCTTACAGAGTAACACGAACCTCCAAGCACTATAATGAAACCATGTACGAAATACCCGTACAGGCTGATTCTCGGTGTGTTATACTAGCCCGAGCCCTCTCGGTGTGTTATACTAGCCCGATTGAGCCCCTCTCGGTGTGTTATACTAGCCCGATTGATCCCCTCTCGGTGTGTTATACTAGCCCGATTGAGCATCCCAAGACCGACCATATCGGTCCGAATATGATTCGATCGCAGTCATCCAACTCCACAAGCATGATTGGACGACCCCGCATCAATTCCATCACCCCCAAGCGGTATAGAATACACACAAACCGACCCCGCATGGTCGACCATTGGCCTTTGCTTGCCAAGAAACCGTCCATACCAAGCATTATGGGCGGAAAACCCTAAATTAGGGTTTGCGGCATATTACATGTGCCGCAAAACGGTCTCAACCATCCATCTTCGCAGGTATAGATGGAGGGTGTAGATGTAGACTCAAAGGGCCCGGAGCATGTCGACACAATCACCATGTGACCGCCTACACACTTGACCAATCGGTCAAAACCAACCATGGTTGGTTACAACATATTCGTCCACCTGAAATAGCATGGTCGCGCGGCTTTGAAAGCCAAAATTAGGTTCAAGCCATCACGCGCGTCCATCTTCTCCCGGCACGAATGGAGGGTCACAGATTAGATTAGCGAGTCCGGTCATACCAGCATGACCACCGTGGGCCCATTTACCTCTTCATGCGGTCGGCCAAGGCATATCATGCCTGGCCAATCCAAAACGCCCGCTCAAACATGCGTGGTTACACTTCCCAAATTGCAAATCGATCTCGACCACTCAACTTCACCGGACGAATTGGGTGGCTTAGATCACGTTTTCATGGGACGGTGAGACATGGGCGTGAACATCAGCCTACCATCTTCACGCCAAACCAACGGCCAAGACCGACCAAGCTAGGTCGTCTTGGAAAACGCGTCGGAAGAGAGTATGGCGCGCGGCTTCTTTGCGGCATCAAATTCCTATCGCAAATCGATCTCAACCACTCAACTTTAGGTCAAATTGAGTGGCTTAGATCGCGCCTTCTTGGGAAAGTGAAGTATGGACGTGCACACCGGGCGTGTTGTCTACACACATGCCGGTCGGTCCTCTTCAAAACCCTTCCCATGCTTGGTTTCGACCAAGCTCAAGAGTGATGCTTGCGCACCTCTTTTAAAACCCTAATTTCATCAACGGTCGCAGATGAGTGTCTCAAACATCATCTCATACGTCCGACTTCACCAGCTTGGTTATACAACCCTGGTCAGGAGTTATTTGGTTAGTGAGGAGTCATTACCCATCACTTTACCACACCGTAATGCGGTACCTGCATAAAATACACACGATACTTCACAAGTATCGACTTTCGAATAACGCATTATTCAATTCAGCATTACATGCTATCTTTTGTGGATCCACGATCCACATTCCGGACATCAATCATGTCACAAACGGGGATACATACTGGGGTATTGGTCTGCAGCGGTTTACGGCGTGCGGCGTGCAACGCGCCATCACAAGAACGTGTCAGGAAGTCATGGACGGTTAGAGATGAACTGGAGAAGTGGGCAAGACTGGTCGTGTGGCAACCGACACACAACTCCACTACTCCATCACTCCACTTCCTCCACTTCCCACGAGAGACGTGAATAAGGCTCAATGACTTGTATAAATAGGTTCTCCGCCCTATTTCAAAAACAAGACAAGACAACAGAACAACACAAGTTCAGTCGACAGAAACCAAGTGTTAATACAAAAACCGTATTCAAACACCCAGAGCCTGCTTGCATCAACCGCAAGCTTGCTCATCTTTCTGTTACAAGTCATAAGCAAGCCAACATCTTCACAATCTCAACACCTTCTTCGCTTCCCTCCCTAAGATCAACCCCATCTCCTTCACTTTGTGACCGAAACAAGTCTGGAACGGCCATTTCTTGGTTTAGGCCGGACTTGCACAGATTGATCTCTCGAATCTACAAGCACTCACCGCGCAGTGCATTTGTTGAAGGTTTAGATTCATTCCTCATTCACACCCTCAAATTACCAAATTCTGCAGGAGTAATTTTCACCCATCAACACTTATACAAAACGAAATAAAAAATCATGTAAAACAAAATATTGTTGGCGTGGTAATTCTAAACTAGCTAAAATTGTAGGTCTCGTTGTATTTACATTTTTTTCTTTTCTTACCAGTCTTGCACCTCTTTGTATTATTTTCTCAGCTAAGGGGTTTATTTCTCTATAATCGTGCGTATATTTAGTACTTTTCAGGCTTGTGCAAATCTTATTCCATCTCACTACCACAAACCATAGGATTTTTCCTGAACTGAATATGGAGATAAATGACTTTGAATCAGAATAAATAAGAAAAATTTTGACACCAAACTGAAACACATATTACTGCCATGACTTCTGCAGTGAAATTTGTTACAATACCTAATCCTCCGTGTTCTCAATTCCTTTCTTATTAAACTCTTGTAAGAGTAGAATCCATCATAAGAGCCTTGGTTTACCCTCTTTCTTTTTAAGCAAGTACCTAAGTGTTGCATGATCAGAAAAGACAACAACTTTTGTACCAATTTGATAAGAACGAAACCTTTTCAATGCAAAAACAATAGCTAAAAACTCTTTTTCAGTGGTTGTGTAATTTTGTTGGGCCTCATTGAGCGTTCTAGAAGCATAATAAATAGCATGAGGTGGCTTCCAACCGCATAGTCACTTAAATCACATACGAGTCAAATGACTTGCTCCGATCCGGTGGTCTAATGATAAGGGATGATATCAAAAGCTCTTTCAAACAATTGAATATCGCCACACACTTCTCGTCAAAGTTAAAAATGATTTTATTTTATTTTTGCAATAAGTTGCATAATGGTGATGCTATCTTGGAGAAATCCTTGATGAACCTTTGATAAAATCCTACATGACTAAGAAAATAGCGTATCTCCCTCACTGTAGAAGGGTGGCGGGGGTGTAGAGCACGAATAAGCTATATCTTAGATTTATCAACTTCCAATCCTTTAGAAGATATTATATGGCCTAAAACTATGCCATGAGTTAAAATGAAACGACACTTCTCCCAATTAAACACAAGGTTCGTTTCAACACATGTAAAGACGAAGGTATCCAAATACATCACAATCTTTTTGTTTCAACCTATAAGTCCTCTACCGAATGTGATCGTCTATGGAAAAAGTCGAGACAATACGCAATTCGGTTCACACTTCGTGTGATCGTCTATGGATACGACATCGAGGCAAGACAACAAGATAACTTGTGTGATTGACTATGGATACAAGATCGAGACAATACAATAACGAAGTATGTTACTTGATAATAGGTTTGGACTTAACCAAACTCTTATAGGACCACTATCAAGTAATGAGGAGTTAACATATACGTGTATTTTACTTTATTATAATAAACAATTATAATGCGGAAATCATAGTAAAAGACACAACAAGATTTTGTTAACGAGGAAACCACAAATCCAGAAAAACCCCGGGACCTAGTCCAGTTTTGAATACTCTCATAATTAAGCCTTATACAAAATCTAATACCAACTTCGTATAGTTGAGACCAAGCAGACTCTACCCCTAGCTACTTAGTTCCCTCAGTATCCATGCGTCTTCGACTTCTAGAGTCACGCACGTAAATAGCAATTCCTTTGGATCGTATTCCAAACAGCAAAGGAACAATTTGTTTGGTAACCACTCTAATCAATCTTGCTACAAGATATCGATGATTTGTTGACAAAGGCTCTCCTGTTTAATCTAATAAACTCCTTTGTCTAGTTAGATCAATCTACCTTTAACTATTTGAAATAGTCAAGTATAAATTCGCAATCAATTATAGATCTCAAAGAGAAACTATAAAGTGATGTCGATCTCATGCAACTAATCAATTCAATAAATTCTATCTGGTTGGAACCCAGCTGACCAAGGTTTGTGCACACAATTCACAAGATACGAAAACCAAAAAGAAATCTTCTTCGTCTTCAAATCTTCTTTAATATTCAATAACCTACACAATACCACTTGAATCTCTTGTGATCAATCACATACAGAACGGAGTTTGTTAACAATGGATTATCACATGATATCTTTAGATCTAACAACAGTTCTAAAGATCCCGTTGTTGATGGTGGTTTTTAGTTCAGGGCTAAAAATGTAAAACCTTATTTTTATTGCGTTGTCTGCAAAAGCACTGAGCCATTTAAAAGTAATGAGTGCCCGGGCCTCTCTAATCACACATGTATTGAGCAACTCAGTATATTTATTCAGAATGGTGCATGTAGCAACAATCCCAAACATTCTGTAAACTCTCGCCTACATTACTCATTAGTGTATGGTTTATTAAGTATTTTCCTATGCTATGTTCCCCAGCTGAACCATTAGTATTGGTATGACATGACAATTAGTGTTCACTCGCAGCTGAGTAGCACGAATTTCCCGAAGTATCAAAATTAAGGTCTGCATGAAAATGCTCAATCAGAAGACGCGCTAACTGCTCTCTGAGAATAAAATAATTTTGTGTCAACACACAAAATTTGTTAAATTTGTTCAATTTTGTGATAGCTCACAAGATTCAAATTTTGGATTTAACTAATTTGCAAAAATTAGGTCTTTCGCGCCTCCGCAATATCTCAAACCCTATTGGTCGAGGCCAAGCCTAAGAAAACTAGGGAATTGATCCTCCATGGACTAGTAGGAGCAAAGTCCTACCAAAATCAGAAAACAAGAAATAAAAGAGGAGCCGCGGGAAATAGGGAGCGAAGAAGAGGAGGCGTGGCCATGTCACATGGTCGGCCGGTTCGGGGCGCCACCCACAGATGGTCACGCCCCATGCTTCTTTCGACCACCCCTTCTCATATCGAACACTCAGGTCGCTTTAAATGCGCCACGTGCACTAGATATGTGGCCACACTCCAAGCTTGTCGGCCCTCGTTCATATCGACCAATCAGGTCGCTTTAAATGCTCCACGCGCACTAGAGATGTGGCCATGCCCCATGTTTGGCCGACCCCTTTCCTATTGACCAATCAGGTCGCTCTAAACCCTCCACACGCATTAAAAATGGCTTACCGCACCAAATGACCACCATGCCAATTAGTTAGTCAATTCGCAAAACCGCACCAACATGTTAATCGGGAGGCCACGCCATTCTGTGGTAGTAACATGCCAACATGCCATTCCGTGGCAGCAACATGCCAACATGCCATTCCGCGGCAACAACATGCCAACCATGCCACACGCGCTAATTAGGGTTGCAACATGCCAAACCCTAATTTAGGCGGAGGTCGCTACGCCAACCATGTCACGGTGCCCTTGGCAGGCGCCATCGCGCCACTATACCACCGACGGTGCCACCGCGCCATTATGCCATTATGCCACTACCGACGCCAACAAGATGTGGCCATAATCAACGGTCACCCCTTTCCATAAATTACAATCTTAGTCGTACAACTTCGCCAGCTGAATTGACCGACCTAGATTAAATTTTAGGCGACCAATAAGATGTTATCATAGTCGCCACGATATTGGCATCACACACAACTAAGACGTTTAACCTAATAGCGCCACATGTTGTTCTTTGCGGCAAGTCTCATGACTTGGCTCATCACACATGACCACCCACCACTTAGGTTGCGCACGATTGGTCAGAATAACTAGGTCTTGCACACAAGACCCACTCAAATGATTTGCTACATATTTTCTACGAAAATAATCGAGACATCAAACATGTCACAAACTGGGGGATGTTCATCAGGGTATTGGTATGGCGGTTTACAACGTGCGGCGTGCAACGCGCCCATTACGAGAAAGTGTCAGGAAGTGGCGGACGGTTAATGAGCAGTAAGTGAGTTGTGGGTGTAAGGCAGACCAATCTTCCCTCATGACGAAAACATGATGGTCACCACTTTTACACGAATCCACTTCTCCAATACTTAACCGTCTACACTTCCTACGAGATCAGGGGCGCTCAATCATGACTTGTATAAATAGGTTTTCGACCTATTTCGATAAAAAACAAGTGTTAACAACACAATATCCAGAAATACATAAAAGAACTGATAACTTACACTCCGCAAGCCAGTTCCATATTCTGATACAAGTCATAAATAGCCACACCTTCATAATTAAACATTCTGGTTGCAACACCTTCTTCGCTTCCTGATCGCTGTCGTATGCGTCAAAAATAAATTACACTTTCTTACTACTCAAAATATATTATGAAGCAAGGGCAAGAAAGGATTGTTCCCACAGAGAGGTCTTGGTTGTCAAATTGTTTCGGTTATCTATAAATAACACCGGGGGTTTTGTGATTTTTATATAATAAACTAAAATAAAAGCAATAAAGGTAAACAAATCAAATCAAGGATGAGAAAGTATTGGTCATGGATTTCGTCTTCAATCACAAACATGTTTTCAACAAAATAACTAGAATTGATATTTTAATCTCAACTTTTATCAAAGGCCCTAGAATACCTTGATCGCAAGTATATCCCGCAAATCTCCTCATGTCATCAACAAACACATTCAAAGATGTGAATATGAATCATATCTAAGAGAACAACCTAACGTGTAAAAGCACTAATCAAGTTTAATTCCCTAGATGCGTTAAGTTCTATGAAATCAGGCCAATCAAAGAAATCGAACGTGTAAAAGCACTAATCCGATTTAACAAAGGTTATGACTCACATGTGACTACTAGGATGTATCACTACAAGCAATAATCACAATTATGCTACTTGTAATCAGGAATTTATCATTTTTGCGTATAATAAATCCTAATCTAGCAAGAGAGATGAAAACAAACTCAATCGATTCACGACTCGACTAAATAGCATTCAACTCATGTAACAATATTGATGGTGAATCATAAACGATAATATGGAGACAAAACTAATTTATTGAACAAAAACTCATGTTTGGAAATCCAACTAATCCATAACCAAAATAAAACTCTAGCTCATATTCATGGAGTTCATAACAAGAAGAAAGAGAAAAGGTTTCATGTTTCTAAACCCTAGAAAACAAGTAGAAGCCTCCCTAATGGAGATAAAAAAATAAGAAGTTTTTTTTTCTTTTTGTTTAGGTAGCTATTTATAGGCATCAAATACCCTAGTCGATCCACAAAAGTCGCACAAGATAGAGATTCAAAGTCGGTGATAGTTATCACAAAATAGGTTCTAATTATTGGGCGTGACGCAGTGTATTCTAGTATCGCGCAAATATCTTCTGATCCGTTCGATCCTCTGATGAATCCTTATACTTCATCTGTACCGTCGATCTATCCAGCTTCAGTGAATCGCAGTGCGCACAATCATCACCTTACTCTCTACGCGTCAGAACTTGGGAAAAAGTGATGCAAACCCAACCCTACCACGTGCTTGCGCACATCTTTTCTTCTGATTTGTACGGCTCTTGGACTTCCCTCATCACACGTGGGTCACACGGATGACGTCATTCCTCATCAGCAAATGGCAGAAAGTCATCGTCATCGACCATTCCCCGTTACAATCACAGCAGCTAACTCGAGCTCCCCCTTCCCTGATATCTGAAGCATTGCTGCCATCTTAATCTTCTAATTCACCCCATACAAACCGAGCACACCATATTCTCTGCCATCACCACGATCACCGGTGCCGAAACCAACACCATTCTCTGTTCTTCATCACTGCTTCATTCCAATGGCAGTGGCTGCCATTATTTCTTCCATATTGTTCCTTGAGTTCTACTTCATCTTACAACAACTCGAACTTTCCGTCGCTGCCATGAACCGCACTTCTACAGCAATTTACAATCACTGTCGATAATCGACGGCAGCACCATCACCGATCTGTTAACACCATTTCCAAGCACGACCCATCTCTTTTCATAACAGCAGCAATACTGGATCCATTCTTGTCTTGACTGGAATTCGGCACCAAACATTATACCCAAATCCATTCATACTCAATTTCTCTGTAATTCTACCAACAATTCATATCTGCCTCCATTTCTCGATCTCAACAGCAGCAAGTTCTAATTCTTCACCTGTTCTTCACAGTATCAGAACCCATCTCTGATTCTTTGTTTAGCAGCTCATTCTTCTTCAATTTGTGATTCAACGACACCATCTTTACCATCTCAGATACACAGCAATTTCTCGATCTTAGCTGCATCAACTTACTTCTCTTCTCTCACAATTTCAGCTCTCGGACCAACACAAATTCATTCTTCATTAGCGCCTCCATTTCTTTCAATTGTCATGAACCCAATCTCCATCTGTTGTTCATGGAAGCTACAACCTCATTTTTGATTCGTCATTTTCTTCTCTCCGATTCTCACAGTAAACCCTTATTTCATTTCGATCTGATTTCTTCTCTATCGATTGCAGTTCGAGTTTCAATCTTCTAAGAACATCACAGCACCACCAGATCCCCTTTTCGATTTCCAGCAACCCTAAATTCCTTCCTCAGAACAACAAGCAGAACCACCTTCATCTCCATTGAATTTCTCAGGAACATCAACACCCTCACTTCTTCTCGATCTCTCGATTTCAGTTTCTGCCATTAATATCTTAGACGGCTGTAGCTTCTCGGCTTTTTCTCTTTCAAATGCAAAATGATTGAGAGAATTGTTCTCTGGTATTAGGTTATAGAAGTAGTGTCGGTTATTCAACATCCGATCACTGCTAAGGGTTAACCAATTTTGACCCCTTAACCTCATCGGTATGTCTTGGTGCTTCTCCAAAAGAAAGTTGCCCCTTAACCTTGACTGGGCTCCAGATAGTGTTCGCCCATGAAATGACAATTTTGCCATTTTGCTCAAATTGGGTGATTTCTTCTTCTTTTTCCTACATGCGAATCCAGCGTACCTGATAACGCAAAAGAAAACATAAGATACATAATTTACAAGAAATTCACAAAGAAAGCATAAACAATAGATAGATATTACGGTGTTTTACAACACCTATCAAATTCCCCACACTTAGACTTTGCTAGTCCTCGAGCAAATCAAACAAAACAAAATATGAAAAATACATACAACTCCGTGTCGTCGAGGCTACGGTCACTTTTAGCATAAATAACAAGCCTTTAAACCCCTAGGTGTCCCTAGTGGACGAGTTATAGTCTCGTGAGGGTTTACTAGAGATATACCCACAAAACCTACTTTTCCAACTTACTAGTTCTCCGAAATGATAGCATCCAACGCGCTAAGAAGACATAGAGATTCGCACACTAGTCATAAGAAGTTAGACACATAAATGAACACAATCTCATCCTTAAAAGTTGAGAGAGAAATAACCATCCCTTATCGAAAGAAATTCGGGTTCGGAGTGATCGAAAGTCTCGACTCTGCCTCACAAGAAAGGGTTTTATGAAGTTGCTCTCAATAAACAGCCTTTTTTATGGGTCACACATGTGTCCAGGTAAGAATGAAGAGAGAATCATGCGACACGTTGAATGGTAGGAAGGCAAAAACCCTTCAAAATGTTTCGAAAACCCACATCTTTTATAATTTTTTGAAAACCCATTTTTCTGACGATCTCTTCGAAAGGAAATCAACCACTTAACGAAGGTGGGAATATGCTTACTTACCTCGTATCTGTTCGATGTGCAGCTAGCACCACTCTCACAGCATCCATAGAAACGTCTTCGGTCTTCAATCGGTGTCTTCATCTTCGTCTTCGGTCTACAACTCTTGATGATAACTCTTGAACTTCATAGAATCTCGACAATATGATTCTTTCCTCTAAATCCTTATTGCTTGAAACTTCTTATAAATATTTCTTCTTTCCATTGGCTTTTTGAAAGAACAAAACTAAAAAACGAACTATACAAACCCAAAATATGATACATGAATTTTTCTTGTCTTTTTTTTTTTTTTTTTTAATTTTTTTTTATGAGACAAGAAAAATAAAACAAAAACAAAATAATAAAACTAATAATGAACTTAACAAAATTTTCTCTTGTCTCTTTTTTTTTCTATATTTTTTTTATGAGACAAGAAAAATAAATACAAAATAAAATAATAAAAACTATTAACGAACCTAAAAAATTTTCTCTTGTCTTTTTTTTTCTCTTTTTTTTCTAATTTTCTCTTTATAAATAAAATAATAAATTATTATTTTATAAATAATAATTTTTTTTTTTATACAATCATGTATTATTAAAGTATAATTCTTGATAGGAAGCAAAAAATCACACAGAGCTTTTGGTTGGCAGCCTAGCAACAAGCTGAGCCCCAACTCCTCTTTGAATAGCAACACCTAAACGATGGAAAATAAAGCTACCTAATCCACTACTAGCATCATTACAAACTAAGCAGTTCCTTAAGCGCTTAAAGAAGACCAGAGTATCCTCACCAAGTTCCCCTAAGGTAGAAAAGGCCAGAATACCCAAACCATAACCTTGTGCAACACACTTGTCCAAGTATTTCGTGCGTTTACGTGAAACAAAGACTAAGGATAGCTTTACCAGAGCAAAGGAACGGACACCACCACCAGTGAATGGAAAAACACCTGTAACATCCATACACACATCTTGCCCGTTTTCCCAGTTGAGAACAAGGATATCGGCAGGCTTTAGATCTTGACCATCATCAGATTGAAGACCGAGAGATACTTCTTTTCGCGCGGGAACATTGGCCTTGTGGCAAATGTCGAGAGTCGTGTCCCGAACCACATCATGACGAAATTTGTAGCCAATATCCTTTGCACAATGAAGCGCATGATCTCCGAAAACATCCATGGGCTTGTTACAACTTGGGCAATGGACTATTCTCAACAAACAAAGGAATCCCTAGGCGATAGCAAAGCACAGCTCTAAATTGTCTGGGTCCAAGACATTGGTTAAGCCCACTAATTGGAACCGCCAAAAGGTAATCCTGAGCATGCTTGACCCGGTTACATTGCCATAAGACGGAATCTCTTTCAGACATATGGAATTGGTCTGGGATACACTTCTTAACTGCGTCAAAATAAACAACTGCCAGCGAATGCATGGAAGGAAGGGCAGTATCATCGACACTGTAAGTAGATGGTAATCCACATACCTGGGTGAAGTTCTGAAGAGCCGACTGATAAGGTAATCCTTTGTCCGTTGGAAATAAGTCGCCAAGGATCCTTTTCTGCACTGAAGTAGTCTGGCTTTGAGAAGCAAGATAACAGTAAGCTCTCGAGTATCAGCCATAGTATAGATACCAAGTCCTTCATCCTTAATAGGTAAGGTAGATAATCTCTTCTGAAGCGGACCAAAACCAGCACCATCCCCAGTAATCAAAAGCCTCAAATACTGATAAAGCTGGTCGTCAAAGAGATCAGTGGCCGGTTGTAGAGCAGCCGGATTGGTAGTACGCATTGCGAAATAAAGTCTAGACACACCAGTGCAATTACGAAGTAAAAGCATCTCACTTTGCGGATCCCTGAGTTTCTTAATCGCGCCCATTAGTTGAACAGTTTTGTGAACCCTATTCAACACCAAGTCGCTGATGAAGCCCAAATCCAAATTCACGGGGCCTCCTAAAAGTTTAACGCCCTTGGAAGGTCTACCGATATCAGGAGGGAAGACATCCTCCATAGTGCTCCGAGGATCAAATGAAGGCCAAAAGACTTCCGTCTTGCTAATGTTGAGATGTAAACCCCTGTCTGGTCCTTCAGATTGAATTATCCGTAGAGCCTTAGCCACCTCTAAAGTATCTCCAATTATCGTGCCATCGTCAAGATACCATGCATGCAAATCAAGTTTGCATTGAGAAGCAATGGACTTCACTAAGGGGTGAAGTGTCAATGCAAATAACAAAGGCCCAAGAGGATCCCCTTGTTGCACGCCAAGAGAAGAAGACAAAATATACTGGCCATAATAAAGCTTAGCGGGATGTAAGTAACAAATCTCTACCCAGCGAGAAATACCTGGACAATGAAGGCGAACTTCTTTGATGAGTTGTGATCTACACACCATGTTGAAAGCATTGGAAAAGTCAATTAGCAACATTGACATATTATCCGACTGACCCTTCAATTCAAGAAGGCGATTTACAGGCGTGTAAAATACCTTCCCCTCCTACGGGAACACCAACATCGAATTGGTAGTCACCTAAATAAGAAGACATGTCCTTACCAACAAAGCAGAGGAAGCCACCTTCGAAACTAATCTCCGCCATACCGTACCAACTGCTATGGGTCTAAGACCTCCCCCCGGCTTGAGCAAAGGAGTCAAAGGAGCACTCGCAATGAATTCACCCAAGATACTAGGACATCTACCAGCCAACCAAAAATTGACAACCCCAGAAATGGATACAAGCAAATCATCCGCCACCGCATTGTTAGACTGCCCACTAAGGACGTCTACTAAGTGTTGCGCCCGTAACCCGTCTCGACCACACGACGTACCTCTTGGAAAACTCTTAATAGCACCCAACACTGCCTTAGAATCCACCCTAATAGGATCTACATCAATATCTGCCGAGGGAACCTCAGGGGAGGGCGCTGAGGGGTGCTTGTCGAGCAAGTCCAGGTAGGTCTGCTCTTCAAAAGGAGCAACCCCAGAGGAAGACAGAACTTTGATGGCAGCTACAAATTGACCTGCACAAATCTAACGCTGGCAAGCTGTGATCACAGACCCAAGGCGCTTGTCGTCTGACTTATTCCCATCTTCCTCATCGAGTTTCCTAGACCACGACTGATTGGGTCAGTTGCAACAGCTTATGAACCAAAGATGAACATCCATTCGGCTCTCTCCAAACCGAAAGTGCCTCCAAGATAGCCGCAACTTGCAATTTTTTTCGATTACCAGATTTCCGTTCAGCTGAGGTTTTCGGATGATACAGGGATAACGTACAAACAGGCAGAAAGAGTAAACGAAGCCAAGCCGTCACACTACCCGGACTGGAGATGATGCGGTCAAGACATACCTTCAATGCCCTGGAAAATGCCAATCTGCACTTGTGTGGTATGCACTTGACTGTGGAGATTTGACGTTGCATCACTGTGTTGAGCAAGTCAGTGGATAACACAAACTCATCGCCGGCGTTATCGCTCGAACCAACGGCTCCCACTCTCACCTCTTGCAAACACACAAGCTCTGTCCCTGGTTTGTTCACACCGTGAATCAAATCACTTTCCCCATTACCAGGCCCTGAAATGTAGTCATGAACAACCCCTTCACGCCCCTTGCAGGATTTGGACCAGGCATGAAAATACATGCACTTGGTGCAGAACCACATACGAAGAATGCAAAGAACCTTCTACATGTCACAGTAAACCTTCAAATCACTAGCGATTAAATCCTGAATCATGGCTTTACTGGATTCAGAGGAGAAGTGCTTGTCGTGGAAGTGTTTCAAGACAGAGCCCTTGACGTATCCTCTTCCATGAACTCCATCCGAGCAATCATTAAGGCTCTTGAAAGGGCAATGACATACATTGTCTGCAGCTGTGGCGTCTGTCAAGGAAGAGGAAGGAGGAATCTGAGATGAAGATGTGATGACTGCCGTAGAAGAGGTAAGAGAAGGCTGGGATGAAGATGCGAACAATGGAGCACGAGACGAAGAACGTGTAATTCTCGGCATTGGGGTAAAGAAAAAAAAAAACCTAAACAACAGAACCCTAAACGAACCAAACACACAGCGTGAAACAGCAAAAAAACGAAGGAAAGCAAACAAAAACTCGAAAAAAGGGAAAAGGGATTCGAAAGAAGCAACAAAACAAAGAAACTGTTAGGCAAAAACATGATGAACCTGTGATTGGAATGAGTTTCCAATCACACGGTTTTTGTCGCCGGTGAGAAACATGAAAGAGAAAAAAGGGAAAAAAGTACAAGGTATGATTGGAATAAATTATTATTATTATTTTTTTTTGAGACAAGAGAAAAATAAAATAATAAGATAAAATAAAATAAAAATCTAAGTACAAAGGCCATGGTGTAAGTACTTTACCGCTTGATTGTTCACAACTTGTATGTCTTGATATCATAAACTTCTCGAACTCTCATCTTGATAATATTCGCTCTTGTATATAAAGTCTTCAACTTGTAAAAATTCTGCTCCTTATCTTGTTGCTTTACTCGAATCTGAAATCTGCTCATTTTCGTATTGTTGCTTGTAAACCTTGAACGTCTTCAACTTTCCTTCAAATTTGTGATACTCCTCTTGTTGATGATGATGGTGTTTCTATGGACCTGTTGGTGTAGAGAGAGATAAGGTGGATGGTGCTAACTGCAAACAAGATTACAAGTGGTATGTAAGTTAACAATTCGATGTCACCATCATGATTGATAAAAATAGCACTCAAGAGATCAAAATAGTGCTTCTATTGGTGGGAGGTTGGACAGCTCACCATTCTCGCTCCGGAATTTACGTACGGTGACACACACTCTAAAAGCACATATTTAGACAGTACAAAGAATTGAAGGTCGGTGCCTCACATTATGTAACATGGGTAGTCTCCACTATAGGGGACCACTACTCTAATACCGAATTCGATCCGCACCTTATTTTCCACTGGCATGGTTAAATCCAACTTTAACTCTCATACAAGTAAGAAACCCGATCATGTTCTCTGTCATCTCTAAGTTCAAGTCACTCTTGTGAGATTCTCGATGTAATCTTAGCGACATGTATACTATGTGACTCTAAACTAACTACAAGTTGGAGTTTTTTTATTATTATTCACTATTTTACACAAAAGTTGAAAAATTTAGGAAAATTTTACAACGCAAATGCTTAACCACTCCCCCACACTTAAACTTTACATTGTCCTCAATGTAAATTGAATTGTCCAAAGAAAGTCAAGGTGGGAAATCTTATAATAAAATGCAACAAGAAAAAGTAAAAACAAGACAAGAAATTAAAAGGTAGGAGATACAAAACCTATGGGTTGCCTCCCATGTAGCGCTTGGTTTAAAGTCGTCAGCCCGACTATATCTTTTCAAGAGTCATTCCCCATATACCAACAATCTGAAAAGTTGGGGATCCTTCTATAGAACCTGTTTTGCAAACACTAGCTTCACACAAATATTAATAATATAAAACAGAAATGAAGCTATTAACCGATAAAAGCTTCCCCCACACTTATTCTTGTCCACACTTGGAAGTGTATAAAGAATATAGAAGTCGGGTACTTCCACGGTTTCTTGTTCCAAAACCTGCATAGTATGAGAATCAAGTATCTCTAATGGAGGAAATCGAGAAACAAAGTCATTAAACAATATTATCGAAGCACATACATTCAAACCAATAAGAGGCAAAGGAGAAGAAACAATAGGCAAAGGGTTAGACAAACCTTGCACAATATCTTGTATCACGGAATCTTCTTCATCCTTGAAAAACTCAAGTGAATTACTCACCTCTTGTATATCATGGTCCTCTATCAAACCTTGCAACCATTCTTCGTCCGTTTCTGCCTTAACCAAAGTTTCGACATAAACATCATCATTACAATCATATGCAAGCTCAATTGGGTCTTCCACAATATTGGTCATAACGGTCTCATTCTCAACATACTCCTCTTTGTTTTAAGGCACATACTCTTTTGCGGGTGCAATATTTTCCATAAGGAATTTCTTTTGAACACTCATTGCAGCTTCCTCAAGCTCTACCTTTTGAATAGGTTCTTGATCGTTATAAAGATCAATGCTCGAGTAGTCTACACAAGTGTCATCATATTCCTCTTCGTCTTCATCTTGATCCCAAAAAGACTCCATTGTACACTCCTCGGAGATGTCACCATGAGCTGTTTCAAGCAATGTATTATAATCACCGTCACTTTCATAGTTAACATAAGATTGGTTCTCGCTGAATTTAGTGTTTCTAATCTCTAACTCATCCTTTTGAATAGGTGAATGATCATTATTAAGATCAAGAGTTGAGTTAGCTACACAATTATCAACGAAAGTGCCCAAGGATTGGCCTTTTTCAACATTAGCATCAATCAAATATTCATCACAAACCATATGCACATTAGAATTATCCATATCTTCCTTGCATTGATCAATGCCTCTTCGCAAGCTAGCGATACCTTCACGAAGTTCTTGGAGTTGCTCGTTTGTAGTCTCTTTAGCTTTTTGAAATTCCTCCTGTAAAAAGTTGGAAAATTGGTCTATAAAGTTAGAGACTTTTTGTTCACGAGCATAAGAATCCTCCCATCCTTGTGGTTGTTCACACACATACCCGCCATAAGGTTGTTGAGGAAAACCATAAGGTTCCATGGAATATTGGTCATAACCAATGAATTGGTTTTGATTATACCCATGGAATTGGTAGTTGTCATATTGTTGAGGTTGTTGAAAACCGCATCCGTTGTTCCAATATACTCTGTCCATAGAAATTGGTACCTGAAACAAGAGTTCTCAAAACTATGTCAAAAACCAGAAAATAAGAAAAATAAAACAAAATCTAAAAACAAAAATAAGAAACCAAAAACAAGTGACCACCATTGCCTCTCACTTTAACAACGGCGCCAAAATTTGATTGTTGTCGTAGGCGTCAAAAATAAATTACACTTTCTTACTACTCAAAATATATTATGAAGCAAGGGCAAGAAAGGATCGTTCCCCACGAGAGAGGTCTTGGTTGTCAAATTGTTTGGTTCCTATAAATAACACCTAGGGGTTTTGTGATTTTTATATAATAAACTAAAATAAAAGCAATAAAGGTAAACAAATCAAATCAAGGATGAGAAAGTATTGGTCATGGATTTCGTCTTCAATCACAATAACTAGAATTGATATTTTAATCTCAACTTTTATCAAAGGCCCTAGAATACCTTGATCGCAAGTATATCCCGCAAATCACCTCATGTCATCAACAAACACATTAAAAGATGTGAATATAAATCATATCTAAGAGAACAACCTAATGTGTAAAAGCACTAATCAAGTTTAATTCCCTAGATGTGTTAAGTTCTATGAAATCAGGCCAATCAAAGCAATCGAACGTGTAAAAGCACTAATCCGATTTAACAAAGGTTATGACTCACATGTGACTACTAGGATGTATCACTACAAGCAATAATCACAATTATGCTACTTGTAATCAGGAATCTATCACTTTTGCGTATAATAAATCCTAATCTAGCAAGAGAGATGAAAACAAACTCAATCGATTCGCGACTCGACTAAATAGCATTCAACTCATGTAACAATATTGATGGTGAATCATAAACGATAATATGGAGACAAAACTAATTTATTGAACAAAAACTCATGTTTGGAAATCCAACTAATCCATAACCAAAAGAAAACTCTAGCTCATATTCATGGAGTTCATAACAAGAAGAAAGAGAAAAGGTTTCATGTTTCTAAACCCTAGAAAACAAGTAGAAGCCTCCCTAATGGAGATAAAAAAATAAGAAGTTTTTTTTCTTTTTGTTTAGGTAGCTATTTATAGGCATCAAATACCCTAGCCGATCCACAAAAGTCGCACAAGATAGAGATTCAAAGTCGGTGATAGTTATCACAAAATAGGTTCTGATTATTGGGCGCGACGCAGTGTATTCTAGTATCGCGCAAATGTCTTCTGATCCGTTCGATCCTCTGATGAATCCTTATACTTCATCTGCACCGTCGATCTATCCATCTTCAGTGAATCGTAATGCGCACAATCATCACCTTACTCTTTACGCGTCAGAACTTGGGCAGAAGTGATGCAAACCCAACCCTACCACGTGCTTGCGTACATCTTTTCTTCTGATTTGTACGGCTCTTGGACTTCCCTCATCACACGTGGGTCCCACGGATGACGTCATTCCTCATCAGCAAATGGCAGAAGTCATCGTCATTGACCATTCCCCGTTACAATCACAGCAGCTAAATCGAGCTCCTCCTTCCCTGATATCCGAAGCATTGCTGCCATCTTAATCTTCTAATTCACCCCATACAAACCGAGCACACCATATTCTCTGCCATCACCACGATCACCGGTGCCGCAAGCAACACCATTCTCTGTTCTTCATCACTGCTTCATTCCAATGGCAGTGGCTGCCATTATTTCTTCCATGTTGTTCCTTGAGTTCTACTTCATCTTACAGCAACTCGAACTTTCCATCGCTGCCATGAACCGCACTTCTACAGCAATTTACAATCACTGTCGATAATCGACGGCAGCACCATCACCGATCTGTTAACACCATTCCCAAGCACGACCCATCTCTTTTCATAACAGCAGCAATACTGGATCCATTCTTGTCTTGATATCCATTCATACTCAATTTCTCTGTAATTCTACCAACAATTCATATCTGCCTCCATTTCTCGATCTCAATAGCAGCAAGTTCTAATTCTTCACCTGTTCTTCACAGTATCAGAACCCATCTCTGATTCTTTGTTTAGCAGCTCATTCTTCTTCAATTTGTTATTCAACGACACCATCTTTACCATCTCAGATAAACAGCAATTTCTCGATCTTAGCTGCATCAACTTACTTCTCTTCTCTCACAATTTCAGCTCTCGGACCAACACAAATTCATTCTTCATTAGCGCCTCCATTTCTTTCAATTGCCATGAACCCAATCTCCATATGTTGTTCATGGAAGCTACAACCCCATTTTTGATTCGTCATTTTCTTCTCTCCGATTCTCACAGTAAACCCTTATTTCATTTCGATCTGATTTCTTCTTTATCGATTGCAGTTCGAGTTTCAATCTTCTAAGAACATCACAGCACCACCAGATCCCCTTTTCGATTTCCAGCAACCCTAAATTCCTTCCTCAGAACAACAAGCAGAACCACCTTCATCTCCATTGAATTTCTCAGGAACATCAACACCCTCACTTCTTCTCGATCTCTCGATTTCAGTTTCTGCCATTAATATCTTAGACGGCTGTAGCTTCTCGGCTTTTTCACTTTCAAATGCAAAATGATTGAGAGAATTGTTCTCTCGTATTAGGTTATAGAAGTAGTGTCGGTTATTCAACATCCGATCACTGCTAAGGGTTAACCAATTTACAGCCCCTTAACCTCATCTGGTATGTCTTTAGTGCTTCTCTAAAAGAAAGTTGCCCCTTAACCTTGACTGGGCTCCAGATAGTGTTCGCCCATGAAATGACAATTTTGCCATTTTGCTCAAATTGGGTGATTTCTTCTTCTTTTCCTCCATGCGAATCCAGCGTACCTGATAACGCAAAAGAAAACATAAGATACATAATTTACAAGAAAATTCGCAAAGAAAGCATAAACAATAGATAGATATTACGGTGTTTTACAACACCTATCAAATTCCCCCACACTTAGACTTTGCTAGTCCTCGAGCAAATCAAACAAAACAAAATATGAAAAATACATACAACTCCGTGTCGTCGAGGCTACGGTCACTTTTAGCATAAATAACAAGCCTTTAAACCCCTAGGTGTCCCTAGTGGACGAGTTATAGTCTCGTGAGGGTTTACTAGAGATATACCCACAAAACCTACTTTTCCAACTTACTAGTTCTCCGAAATGATAGCATCCAACGCGCTAAGAAGACATAGAGATTCTGTACACTAGTCATAAGAAGTTAGACACATAAATGAACACAATCTCATCCTTAAAAGTTGAGAGAGAAATAACCATCCCTTATCGAAAGAAATTCGGGTTCGGAGTGATCGAAAGTCTCGACTCGCCTCACAAGAAAGGGTTTTATGAAGTTGCTCTCAATAAACAGCCTTTTTTATGGGTCACACATGTGTCCAGGTAAGAATGAAGAGAGAATCATGCGACACGTTGAATGGTAGGAAGGCAAAAACCCTTCAAAATGTTTCGAAAACCCACATCTTTTATAATTTTTTGAAAACCCATTTTTCTGACAGTCTCTTCGAAAGGAAATCAACCACTTAACGAAGGTGGGAATATGCTTGCTTACCTCGTATCCGTTCGATGTGCAGCTAGCACCACTCTCACAGCATCCATAGAAACGTCTTCGGTCTTCAATCGGTGTCTTCATCTTCGTCTTCGGTCTTCAACTCTTGATGATAACTCTTGAACTTCGTAGAATCTCGACAATATGATTCTTTCCTCTAAATCCTTATTGCTTGAAACTTCTTATAAATATTTCTTCTTTCCATTGGCTTTTTGAAAGAACAAAACTAAAAAACGAACTATACAAACCCAAAATATGATACATGAATTTTTCTTGTCTCTTTTTTTTTTTTTTTTTTTTTAATTTTTTTTTATGAGACAAGAAAAATAAAACAAATACAAAATGAAAACAAAAACAAAATAATAAAACTAATAATGAACTTAACAAAATTTTCTCTTGTCTCTTTTTTTTTTCAAAATTTTTTTTCTTTTTTTTCGTTTTTTTTTTTAATTAATTAATTAATTTTTTTTTTCTATATTTTTTTTTATGAGACAAGAAAAATAAATACAAAATAATAAAAACTATTAACGAACCTAAAAATTTTCTCTTGTCTTTTTTTTTTTTTTGAGGCAAGAGAAAAATAAAATAATAAGATAAAATAAAATAAAAATATAAGTACAAAGGCCATGGTGTAAGTACTTTACCGCTTGATTGTTCATAACTTGTGTGTCTTGATATCATAAACTTCTCGAACTCTCATCTTGATAATATTCGCTCTTGTATATAAAGTCTTCAACTTGTAAAAATTTTGCTCCTTATCTTGTTGCTTTACTCGAATCTGAAATCTGCTCATTTCTGTATTGTTGCTTGTAAACCTTGAACGTCTTCAACTTTCCTTCAAATTTGTGATACTCCTCTTGTTGATGATGATGGTGTTTCTATGGACCTGTTGGTGTAGAGAGAGATAAGGTGGATGGTGCTAACTGCGAACAAGATTACAAGTGGTATGTAAGTTAGCAATTCGATGTCACCATCATGATTGATAAAAATAGCACTCAAGAGATCAAAATAGTGCTTCTATTGGTGGGAGGTTGGACAGCTCACCATTCTGCCCGGAATTTACGTACGGTGACACACATTCTAAAAGCACATATTTAGACAGGTACAAAGAATTGAAGGTCGGTGCCTCACATTATGCAACATGGGTAGTCTCCACTATAGGGGACCACTACTCTAATATATTTGCCACTGTCATGGTTAAATCCAACTTTAACTCTCATACAAGTAAGAAACCCGATCATGTTCTCTGTCATCTCTAAGTTCAGTCACTCTTGTGAGATTCTCGATGTAATCTTAGCGACATGTATACTATGTGACTCTAAACTAACTACAAGTTGGAGTTTTTTTTTTATTATTATTCACTATTTTACACAAAAGTTGAAAATTTAGGAAAAATTTACAACGCAAATGCTTAACCACTCCCCACACTTAAACTTTACATTGTCCTCAATGTAAATTGAATCGTCCAAAGAAAGTCAAAGTGGGAAATCTTATAATAAAATGCAACAAGAAAAAGTAAAAACAAGATAAGAAATTAAAAGGTAAGAGATACAAAACCTATGGGTTGCCTCCCATGTAGCGCTTGGTTTAAAGTCGTCAGCCCGACTATATCTTTGCAAGAGTCATTCCCCATATACCAACAATCTGAAAAGTTGGGAATCCTTCCATAGAACTTGTTTTGCAAACACTGGCTTCACACAAATATTAATAATATAAAACAGAAATGAAGCTATTAACCGATAAAAGCTTCCCCCACACTTATTCTTGTCCACACTTGGAAGTGTATAAAGAATATAGAAGTCGGGTACTTCACGGTTTCTTGTTCCAAAACTTGCATAGTATGAGAATCAAGTATCTCTAATGGAGGAAATCGAGAAACAAAGTCATTCAACAATATTCTCGAAGCACATACATTCAAACCAATAAGAGGCAAAGGAGAAGAAACAATAGGCAAAGGGTTAGACGATGCGGAGCAGAGTATGTGAACGTATCGAACGAGGGGAAAAGGGAATGACCAACACCAATATACCGTCCGCAATCGCAGTCAACACATCCCATGGCGTTACATCCTCTAGCACCAACACCGACGGTGCAGAAAAAATTCTCTCCGGCGTGACGCCTTCTATCACCATAGCCAGAGCTGTTGTCACCCTTCCCAATGTTTCTTCGAGCGTAACGCCCCCAATTGCTACTAGAGTGATAGAAACATTTTTGTGTCTGAATTGTCCTTAGTGTCTCCATTGTTAGTGCTTGATTTTATACTTATTATGGTGTTTTTATGTTTGTGTAGGTGTTTTTGGAAAAATACACTTGTGTGGAAAAAGTTGGTCAAAAAGTGTTATTTGGACCCCCTGGAGAAAAGTACTAAAAGCACCCTCATTTTGAATAAGGGCACCCCCAGGCACCCCTCAAGGCAAGCGCTATTCGCACCCGTCTCTGTTAGGGGGAGGTCATCCCCAACCTTTCAAATTTCGGGGTGGCGGGAAACTGTTATTGTTGAAGAACTGATTAGGGTTTGATTAATTGGGCGTGCTAGAAGTAGACTCAATCGCTGAAACTTCATGGTTCGACTTATTAGAGCATCACAGACGTGGTATGGTCGATATTTAGGTTAGAATTGGCTGCATCGTGAGATTGAAGCAAACAGAGCAACACGTACACGAGAGAAGTTTTTCACGGGCTTGCATGAGTTTTGGAGAATTTGAACGTGTTTTGTGCATGTTTGTTGACTCGAACAACAACCAGGAGCGTGTAAGAATTAAATACGGAGATTTTTCATCTGGCAGACGCGTGCAGGAGAAGAAAAAGGAAAGAATATATTCCCGTATCTGGCAGAGTATTTGAGAATTATTCTGGATTGATTGTCGAGAGTTCTTGCCACTGTCGAGTATAAAAGAAGTGCTTGGAGGTCGGAGAAGGGCTACAGAGAGTTTGGGAGGGAGACAGAGTATTACAGAGTGAGAAAATTAAGCTGCAGAGAATCGCCAGTTTCTGCTGCTGTGAAGAACATAAGACGCACAAGGGACAGTCGTATTTGCTACAGTGACAACGACAGTTCATTCATATCGTACTTTGTAACAGTTCGGTTTGTAACAAATATAATTGTTACAAACCCGGTTTTTAATAGTTTTTCTCCATTTCATCATTTGTACATCTCCTTTGAGCAATAAAAATGAATATTGAGCGTGTTTCCAACATGATGAGCTACACCCATCATCTGGGGCGACGGAGGAAGCTATTTCGCCAAGGAAAAGTGGTAATCTCTATTTTATTTAATTTATGCAATTATTATATGATTATTTTCCTTGATAAATAAATAGATAAAATGGTTTTGCTAAACAATTATTATTTCAATTGATGGAGCATGCTAGCCTAGGGTTTTGATGTCCCATACTTTCGATCTACAATTGTTATTTCTAAAAATCAACTTTTGAAATATTAAGAATCAATTTGAATAAAGGATTTGCATAATTATAATTAAAGAATATAAATCACTTTGATATTGGTAATTAGTGCAATCCATAGCCCCAGTCTTCTCCATATTTTTCATATTACTTTTATTTAAGTTTGCTATATTTTTAATTTAAAACTAAGTCTAAAATCTGCTTTCACAAGTATCAACGAACCTATTTACTACAACTCAATTGAAAATCACATCATAGAGCTACTGCCACTCCTCCATCAGAACGAGAGGCTGGAGGAGCCATAGGAAGCCAACCCCCTATTACCACTATTGATTTGATGGAAAGACAAAAGTTCTCGTAAGGCTCAGACATGGCTACAACTCAGAAAGAGGTACTTATTTTCCTCAAGACACTAACGGAGCGGCTACTGCAAGAGTCACATCAACCCCAGATAGAGATGACAAGGAATAATTTTAACACCCGGCGCAAGCACTTCAGCAGGACGCGCCTTTAAAGATGAAGAGGCTCGCTTTGCTCCTGAACACCCAGTAAAAAGGAATCAGTAATCCAATTTCATCACACGTGAGGATCGGGAATGGCTTCTCCAAATCGAGGCAAAGAAAATCAACAATCCTCCTGAGTTCACAGAGATCCTCTTCCCGTCAGGAGTCGCGTGATTTCTGGGGACTCCGTCCACATTTCGTACAGTCTATGATGGAATATTTATGTGAGATTCTGCATTTCTCCAAGGTGCAGCGTCAAGACATATTTGCAGCCCTCAACCGCACTATATCAGGAAATCAGCTATTTCTATCCAGGGAAGTCGTTCCCAAACCCCAACCTCTCCTGGAAAGCACGATTGATAGATGGAACTGGCGACTCCTAACCACTGCTCACTTAAAGGATATCGAGTTTGACAGCACCCTGATTGACGCGGCCTCCGACCTCAACATTGTAATTGTCAAGACTCTGAGAGTTGCAAGGAAATATCAAAAGAAGAAGCGTATACTTTCCCATGAGGAGAAAACACGACTTGTCGACCATCAATATTTGTGTGACGTCTTCCCATCCGCCAAATCGTATCAACTCGTTTTTCGAAGTCAAGGGTTAATGGTGCCCTCACTGAAGTTTTATCAAGAAGCCGTTTCAACGTTTGCTCCAGGATCCGCTTCAATGTTTGCTCTAGAAGCCGCTCCGCTTCAACGTTCTCTCCGAAGCCGCTCTGCTTCAACGATTCCCTCCAGGACCCGCTTCAACGTTCCCTCCAAGAGACTCTTCAACATTTGCTCCAACAGCCGCTCCGTCTCAACATTCACTCCAGGAGCCGCTTCAACATTCGCTCCAGCAGCCGCTCCGCCTCAACGTTCGCTCCAAGAGCTGCTTCAACGTTCGCTCAAGGAGCCGCTTCAACGTTCGCTCCGGGAGCCGCTTCAACGTTCTCTCCAAAAGATGCTCCGCTTCAACGTTCTCTCCAGAAGCCGCTCCGCTTCAAGGATTCCCTCAAGGAGCCACTTCAACGTTCCCTCCAAGAGCCGCTTCAATGTTCGCTCCAGCAGCCGCTTCAACTTTCTCTCCAAAAGTCGCTCCGCTTCAACGATTCCATCCAGGAGCCGCCTCAATGTTCGCTCCAGCAGCCGCTCCGCCTCAACGTTCGCTCCAGCAGCCGCTTCAACGTTCTCTCAGAAGCCGCTCCTCTTCAACGTTCTCTCCAGAAGCCACTCTGCTTCAACGAACAAATTAATCAATCAAATAAATCTTTTAATGATTGATAACTTTTAGTGATTAAGATTTATCTCACAAACCCAACCCAGTTCTAAACTATTCTAGTTCACTGACTGGCATTGGCTATTATCTATTGTCTCACATATAAGATCTAATAGTGGGCTCTAATACCAACTTGTAGCGCCCCCTAAGCTAGCAGCTGACTAATTCAAGAGATTAGCTAAATAAAGAGGCACTAAGAATTTAAATCATTTACTTCAACATTCAATTTAAAAACCTCCTACAAAAACTTAACCCAAAACTCACCCCGCTCAGAAAATATATACAAGTACTCCTCTCAAGTGAGAAATATACAATAGTCATTTGGTTTGCGAATACAATATACAACGTAATAAACATAACAGAAGACTCAACGCCACAGTGGACTAAAAATACAGCGTAATAAACATTGCAACTCTAATCTGTCTCTGAAACTGAAAGTGGGAAAGGGTGAGCACATCATCCCTAAAAGGGGTGCCCAGTGGAAATAACAACTAGCTTTCAAGTAATCATTAATATGATTCGAAGACAATGCAGGTTTTATAGAAAGTCGTTAATACACGAAAAGACAGTAAAACACAAAGTAGAAACTTCTTCAAAGATATTTATAAATAACAGTAAACATCCATGTATAAGATGTGTGTTGCCGCACATAAGGGAAGAGTAATATTGATGCCAATTCCACACCGAATAGGTAATATTTCAGTGTATCGCCCTAGCCATAGAATACTGATATATATAAAAGAAGAATAATATTGCGGTGTATCGCCCTAGCCGTGTAATATTGCTGTGTATCGCCCTAGCCATAGAATACTGGACATTGTGTCGGCACACATCTCATACCACACAGAGCATACAAAGATATGCATGAATTTCACAACACCAAGATTGATTTGTAAAACAATAATGAATACAAGAAAGTTCGTTATCGATTCCCACCTCTTTTGATGACAAGCCTCGCCTACCTCGAGATCCATGATCCACTGGTTCATCCTTTAACCGATCGTTGTTAATAGACTAACTGTTAATCATACAAGAACTCTAAGAGTTTAGCCAAAAGGCTCACACAAGAATCATACAATTTTATCTAATGGTTCTAAGCCCATTATGGTATCTTATTCTCTATCTTTAGTATAACTAAGAGTTAGTAATCCAATTAGATTGATTATATAGTCCATATATTGATTATGAATATCTACAACTTTGTATAAGAAGCCAAAGGCTAGTTCGGACCATAAGGGTTCAATATATCAAAATAGGAAACTAAACCTAATCCTAAGTCCACTAAACAAGCCCATTACACAAGACCTGGTCTAACTGGTCAACTAACGGTCAACATTTGGTCAGAGGAGTCAACTAACGGTCAACATCTAAGTCCATGTCAAAGGTCAAGGTCGGGTCAAAGGATTAACTCGGTCCAGGTCCACTGAGTCAAACAGATTCAACTCAGCTAAATAGGGTCAACTCGACTCAGTCAAATTAACTGAGTCATCTAAACAAAATAGAAACAAAGTTGAATAAGCTCGGTGGGTCGGCCAAGGGTTCTTCTCACACATATGCAACTCTAACTCTACAACTCTATTCAAGTTCAACTTCAATCTATGCATTACATCAATTCAAAATACAAACTTTCATTCTAAGAAATTCTCTAATTTCAATACAACTGAAATTCAAGCTTTACCTGCAATTGCAGTACTAAGCCACACTCATCCTAGAAACATAATCCATCAGTTGCGGCCAAGCTAAAGACTATTTCAACTGAATTCAGTTCATACACCCTTAATCCGTTCATCTTATTCAGCCATTACTAATACATTACACAAACATTACCAACAACCCTTTCCCTGCACTGCACAGTATCACGGCAGCAACATTATCTCCACAACAACGACTAACACCAATCTTCTTACTAAACTATTACCAGATTAACAACAATTCAGTTTAACCCTTTCCAACTCCATTGTCACAACCATAAACTCATATCTAACACAATCCTCATCTGCACCCATTACAATTCACCTCCATACCAATTCTTAACTTAATCTGCACTAGTACAGCTCACTAAGAACTCAACCCCCAACACAGTTTTCAACCCAAACTCTAAGCACTCCAACATAACCTAACTCAGAACCATTACAACCACATCATGCACAATCAAACTCCAAAGTAATCCACTGCCTTGCCATAGTATTTAAGAGTCACACCACTTCTGTCATACAACCATGTCAGCTTCATCACCTTACAAACAACACAACAGAACTATCATATACATCAATTACATCTTCATTTTCATAACCCTGTAATCTCACTAATTTAATATATATTCTACACCAAACCAACCTCATTCCTGAATCAAACAGCCTTAATTTGATACTATTCGAATCCAAATCCTACATGCACTGCCTGTACAAGTAGTTGTATTACAATCCCTCACATTCAAGTTCATTCTCCATTCTAACTCATTTCATTCCTGTCTGCACAATCTGCAAACAACACTACAACTCCCGGAAACACCACTGTCACTCCATACCACCATCTCCATTGTGTTCTATTTTTCTAAGTCACATCCATTGTGACCTAAACTCGGCAACATCACAAGTTGCAGCCACTTCACATATACAACTGCAATTCCATAGCCCTCCCAGTTCTAGGACACATACATTCAATTCAAGAAGAACTTCACATTTCAATCACATATATAACTCTATTATATAATAATAGTTCCACTCCATATCAACTCAATTCTTAGCTTCATAAGCATTCATAAATACTCTACAAAGAATATGAATAATTATTTCAAATCAATTAATCAAAACAATTACCTCAAAGCTTCTCTGGACTCGAATCAATCTTTAAATCAACACTCCTCTAATTCAAACCCAAATCAACAATCAAAATCTTCAATTAAACGAACCCATCTTGTAATTCCGTCTAACTTATCTTAATCCTCTCTCGATTCGGATTCTAATTCAATTTGCAGAAACCCTAAATTACCGATTCCTTCAATTCATCACCGAATAAACCTCAATACTTCATTTAAACATCTACCTATTGCTCCCAATCTAACCATAACTCCATATTCATCTTCTTGATCTTCAGAACAATAACCAAATCTATAAACCCTAATTTGTTCTATACTTCACTGATTCATCACTTCAAATAGGAACCCTAACAATTCCTACTTGTTCTTCTTTATGTTTCAAAGCCTCATCATCTCCCTCATCAACTGATTCTCTCGAACATATTCTGAAACTCATCTCTCATATTCGCAGAAGAAGAAGGAAAGAGAAGAAGAAACGAGAAGGAAAAGAAAAAGAAAAGAAAGAGAAATGAGTTTATCCTCTCGATCTGGTTTTGATAAGGCCGACATAAAATACTTATACACCTAAAATTTTGGATATGGGCAGCCCAGGTTCCCTTCAAACCAATCTGATGATATCTGCTTCATCCGGTATCCGAATGACACGTTCGAGTAGTCCATTCTGCATAACTTTTCGAGATCTAGCCCACGATACTAATTATGTATCTAAATCGTTGTTATATTAATTTATATTAATTAACGTTCGTGTTAAACTAATCGAGTTATTAGCAGCTAAGACGTCTCTTGACTAGTCTAATAGCGTTGACGAGCTTGAGGGTCTTTGCATGTTGCAAACGAACACAAGAAGCAGACGAGTGAATAATAAAAGGGAAGGAAGTTAGCACGCCCTTTTATATGCATAGAACTTTTGGAATTCGAGTAGAGGAGGGTTTTCATTTTGGACCATGCACGGAAGAAGGCAGCTGTCCCGCGGCGCCAACGCTCCATGGCACCTGTAGGATCAGAATATCGCGATATCAATACTTCGCGAGATCAATAAAAAACAACATTGCGAGGGCGTCGCAGAGGAGTAATATATATGACGCAATGAATGACGACAGCCAAAACACGAGAAAGGTGTGAAGATCTAGCGAGATTTAGGAATGTTGCGAGATCATACACTTGTACACTTGCGATATTTCGCAAGTTATTCCCGAAAATAAAGGACAGCTTAGCTGTCATCCATTATGTAATATCCTATATAAAGAGCCATGTAGGCCTATTGGGGGAGAGTTCTTTTTGAATTGTTAGGCAAGTCATTAGGAGAGAGAAAGTCTTGGAGTGATTGTAATTCTATAACTCATTTCTAGTTCATATTGTAAACATTCAAGAATTCAATCAATAAGAGTTGTAATTGTTCATCTTAAAATGACTTAATTGTGTATATTCTAGTGAGGGGTGTAGTGTAGGATTTCTTGCAACTACATATTGGCGCTAGAAACAGGGATTGGGTAAAGATCGACCTTGTGAATTGAAAGAATCAGGAATAACAAGAAAGGAATTTCATATAATTTTCAACAATTTACTGAGATTGAGAAATGGCTAGAAGAAGGAATGCATCAGAACAACCAACAACTGTTAGAAGAAGTAGGAGATTAGCTGGGGAAAAGAGAAATGAAGTAGGTGAACCCTCAAGAGTGAACGCAAGAAATAATAAAGAAGACCAAATTCAATCACCAATTCAACCAATACCGAACAGAGTTATAGATTATGATAGAGTGAGCGTGCATACATGGAGATCAGATTCTATGGAAGAAAGAGAGGAAGAACAACAAGTAGTAAATAATGGACAAGAGGAGAGAAACCGAGAAGAAACTGGAGAGATAATTCATGGAAATGAAGAAAACGCAGCATTAGAGGCGTTAAGACAAACAATACATGAAGAAAGGCGATTAGAAGCTGAGGAACATGCAAATCTAACAAGATAAAACCATGAGTTGAGGATGGAAAATATGAGATTACAGGACAGAAGGTCGAGAAGTATTACAAGGTCAATTTCAAGATTGGTTAGAGAGGAAAGAAGGAAAACTCTACCTATAGAAAATGCTGAAGAAGAAAATCGAGAGGAATTGCAAAATCAAGGCATAGAACATTGCGAGAGAAGATAAATAATGGAAATCGCTACGCACCATGTCCCGAGACTCTTCAAAATGGGCGAAATGATGGAAATCAAGGAAATAAGCAGCGTCAGAGGCAGAATAATCCAGATGATGAAGAAAATCAAGAGGAAGGAAGAAGAATATTGCATGGGAGAGAAGCACGAAGAAAACAAAAAGAGACTGAAAATGAAATTGAAAAACACTATGCTGAACAAGCGCGCCTAGCTTGCGAGAGAGAAAGATTAAGAGCAGAAGTGGAAGAACGGGAACTGGAAGAAGCAATTCGCCAGAACAATCATGATAATCGAGAAAGAAGAAGAGACCAAAATCGCAACAATGGTAATATCAATGAAGAATATGAAAGAATACAAAGGAGAACCGATAGGCAACAAGGAAGAGAAAATGACAGATATAATGGTGTGCGAACTCGTGAAAGAGATGAAGAAGAAGATCGCAGAGTAAGAGGAGAAGAGAATAAAGAACAAGAGAATCAAAGAAGACACGAACGCAGAAGAAGAGAGGTAGAACTCAAAAGACCATTGGATCCAAATTCTGGTGTAAATGAGCAAATCTTGAGAGAATTAGCAGAAATGAGAGAAATATTGAACAGTAGAAGAGGAGGAGGAAGAAGACAATTGGATGAGCCATCGAAGAAGCTGCGAAAACTCCGTTTACACTAGAGGTACAGTTAGGAGGAATACCCCAAAGTGTAGTTTACCAGCGTTAACTAGCATTTTTGATGGAACAACTTGTGCAATACAACACATCAAAGCTTATGTGAGATGCATGTTATAATGGAAAAATCATGATGATATATTGTGCAAGTATTTTTGCGTCAAGTTTGACAGAGAAGCTTTGAAATGGTTTGAAGGCTTGCCAAGAAACACGGTCACATCATTTAATCATTTACAAAGCTATATTTTTAGGGGCGTACATAAGTAATAATTCCTCGCGGCCGGGTATTGAAGATGTATTTGGGTTAAAACAAAGGGTTGGCGAAAGTTTGAAACATCTGACTGTGAGGTGGAAAACAATGTGCAGCGATATGGCTGGTCGAGTGGATGAAAGATATCTTATCTTATCATTCATTAATACTATGTTCGCAACAAATTTGTTATACGTTCAAATTTTTAGAATCAAGAATACAATCACAATGACTGAATTGCGAGAACTTCAGGAGGAATATATTGCTCTAGAAGAAAGGCAAAATGAAATGGAATCATATCCAGTTGCGAATACAAGCTCGAATGCTGCGAATGCAAGCTTATTACCAAAGTTGATAAATACAGTAGCGAGCACCTCGCAAGGGCAACAAGAAAGGATGACAGATGATGGTCAGCAAAAATTAGTGGCAATGGGGAGTCGCGATCAAGAAGAATTTAAAAGATAAAGGAGCTACTACAATAGGGGCGCAAATAACAAGATCCAAAGGATTGATCATCTACAAGAAACTTATGGAAGCCGAAGGCAGAATAATCATGGAGGACAACGCGAAATCACAGGGTAGTATGGGAAGAAATCAAGATGCCTCCACTGAATGCTAGTGTGGAGAAAATATGGGAAGCTATAATTTTGATGGAAAACATACCTGCACCATGGAACTTGGGAAATGAACCAGCTCCAAGTGATAGAAGTCATGAATTTTGTAACTATGATCGTTTTCATGGGCATCTAACGAATGATTGCAGAAATATAAAACGAATAATCCTCAGAATGATAGACCAAGGAAAGCTAAATCATTTCTTAAAGCGTGAAGAGAAGATCCAATCATTGCCATCACCACCAGAAATTCATAGAGAAAACACGGCAAAAGGGAAAGAAACATTTGTGGTAGAAGTTGGAGCGAAAGCCAAAAACTTATTTTGCAACTCTATTGTGCATTCACACAGGACAATTGAAGATTTTCATGACAATGTACTTAGTAGAGTTTTCGCAAGAGATGCTGATAATAGAGAAGTGATGAACATTGCGAAAAACTCTCCACTAAAGGAATGGCAAATGCGAGTTTATTTCTTTTTTGCGGAAAGAGGTCCCCGAAGGCGAGAGATGCATGACAGCCCATTGGTGGTAAAATTAGAGATTAATCCAAAACTGTGGAAGGTGAGGATGATGAGGAGAAAATTCATGGGCGATCAACGGAATCTTAATTGATCTTGGAAGCTCAGCCAAACATCCTTTTTTATCATACTTACAAGACTATGGGAGGGAAAGACGGAGATTTGATACCATCAACATACAAGATCTATGGGTTCAATGGTACAACTAACAAGCCCAAAGGAGAAATTCGTATGGGAATACCGTTACAGGGATTATCAACTGAAATATTGTTCTGTATAGTCGATGTGGAATCCCCTTATACTGCATTAATCGGGCGACCATGGTTACACGAGATTCTGGGTGTAGCATCGACCTATCATCAGTGTGTTAAGTTTCCTCATCCCAGTGGTGTTGGAATTATAAAGGGAGACTGGATTGAGGGACAAAAATGTTATGAGGTTGATGTGGAGAGTTGCGAAGAAAGAGTTGTACAAAGGAAAAACTGGAAGCAAAATATAAAGGAAGAGCAAAGAAGGGAAAGATTGATGGTGGATACCATAGAAATAAGAGATGAAGATACATTGCGCAGTAAATGCCTGAAAACAGTTGGAGACTGCGATGGTTTCGGAAAAGGAAAGGAGCTAGTAAAAATCTTGAATAATGAAGAAGCAGAGAGCAGTAAAAGTAAGAGATGTAAGAAGTGAATAATTGATGTTAGACTTGCGAAGGTTCAAAAAAAAAAAATGATGATGACAATGTAAGAAGTACAAGGAATATGATGGTCAAAGAAGAAGTACGCGAAAGTCTCGCGAGATAAAATGTATGGGAATCTGGTTAAAGAATTGCAGCGAAATTTCAAGAATAAGAATAAATAATTTCGATAAAACGACACTATGCGATAATTTCGCAGAGATAATAAAAAGAGATAATCAAAAATAAATGAATGAGTGAATGGGACGAACCTTTATGGCGTACACCCTAGTTCGCGAATGATATTTCGCAAGAGGCAAATGTAAGACCTAAAGTACGTCATATAAGGGGGTATCTCTTGACATGGCTCGGGAAAAGGTTACACCGCCCCGGAAATCGAGTCATGGAGATTTGGGGCCCATGAAAGCCTATCAGGGAGAGATACCTTGGATTTCCAACTATATATATAAGGTTATACCCGGTTGGACGCCCGAGGGTCTCTTCCAAGGAGTCGAGTGTATGACCAAGGCGCCGAGGTACACGGTTGAGCCAAGAGTGCACAGGGCATTTGAAGTGTCTCGGCTATTCTTGGCAAGTCTTGGCATATGCGCACCTCACCGAAGAAAACTCCACTTAGGGTGCGATCTCGTAACCATAAACCCTATAGGTATAAGGAATAAGAGGCCGCGAAAACAAGCTGGTTGTTGTTAAGACCGGATGGGAGGAGCTAGTCTTGTATGGCCGATGTACGCCTCCTTGAAGGGGCAACCGGGGAGATGATAAGGCGGCACCCTCCTTTAGGGGAGTGATAAGTGTCTAAAGACGCAAATGTCATGAGCCTTTATTTTCGCAATAAAATTTAGGCTTGTCATATTTGTGCGATGATCCTGAAGAGGCAATAATACTAATGCGAAGGTAAGACGAGATCAATGGGTCTTTACATGAAAGTGTAAAGACGTCCTGCGATTTCGTCGCAAGACGGCAATGTCATGGGGCTGTAAATTCGCAAGAACATACAGAACCGTCATATTGTCGCAACGAAAAAATCCTACAGAGGCAATAATGCTAAGAAAACGATAAGGCAAGATCAATGGATCTTTACATGAAAGTGTATAGATGTCCTGCGATTTTGTCGCAATAATGAGGGGTGGCACAATAAGACCTTTAACTAGGAAGGCAAAATAAGACCACACAAGAAAATGAGTAAGCAAATGAGCTTACGGAAATGGTTATGTAAAAACAGATAATTTTGTGAATGAATACGTGGAAATAACCAAGGAAAATTAATTTGCGAAGATGCGATCACAGCAATTGCGAAACAGAGGCATATTATTTCTCGCAGAGGCATATTATTCATTTGAAAATAAATAACAGAGGAAAATATGGGAATGAATAGGGTATAGACGTGTTATTTATTTTCAAATAAAAGAGTTATGCATTCATCATACTGATTAACTGTATTGCAGAAAGGAATTATTCTTTCAATGTCAGCGGAAAAGGACAACAAACTTGAACTTGTATTTGAAAATCCAAAAGATGTACAGTAAGGAATTACAAAAAATGAAAGACTAAGGATAAATGTACAAATATTACAGGAGGAAAATGAAGAAATTAGAATTGTTTCTTGGTTTATTCTTCTTCTTCTTCTTCGCTAGCATCACTATCAGAAACCTCCAAGAAAGACATATTCTCAGGAACCTCATCAAGAAGACAAGGATATGAAGAAGCAGGGATACCGTGGTCATCGCAGACTATCTTAATAGTTTGGTTGTGAAAGCGGACAACATCATTATTGAAATTCGCCACAGTAGTTTGTATATGCTTTTTCAGCTTATAATACTTGTCATTGCGAAGAGAGAGGTTCTTTGCAAGTTGTGCTTTCTCTGATTTAAGTTCTTTAATCCTTGTCTGAAATCTTTCTTCAGCTTCTGCAAGAATAGTACAATGAATTAGTAATTTAATAGCAATATTATAAAAAAAAGAAGTAGAAAAATGAAGAAGAACAATTAACAACCTTCTCTGTCAGAAATCATATCTTTAACCAAGGCAGTATGATCGGTGTGAAGGCTAATGTTAACACCTAAGTTATTTCTGGCATTATCTAGAACTTTCGCAGCCCAAGCGAACTCATCATCATTATTTATGACAAGAAGAGAGCGAATTTGGTTTTCTCGCTCATTAAGTATGGCATTCTGGCGAAGAGATTCATCCCGCTCAATTTGGACTTCAAGAAGGGTTCTTTGGAATTTCGCTAACGCTTGGGCACCTTGATTAGAAATGCGATCTTTATCATCTATAAGGCTGCTAATTTTCTTCCTTAAAATATTAGTTTTCTTATGGGAATCAAGATACAGACCTTTAAGTTGGTTAGCTAAACTTAAACTAGATCTATGCTCAATTTCTAAGAGGCAAAATTTGGTTTGAAGTTCATTTAATGGAAGAGAGTTAATTTTGTTTGACGAAATACTTAAAGATTCATTGAGATGAGCAAGAAGAACATCATTATCCATAGGCTCGGGAAATGTATGAAGAAGAATGGCTTCGTCAGAAAGATTATGAATGTCTGCGAAAATGATAAGTCAGATAAAGAAAAATAAATTACAAAGTAAAAATAAGAAAAATAGAAGAATTTTATACCATAAAGTTGCTGATTAGCACTTTGAAGGGTGGATATTTTAGTCTTCTGAGTAGAAGATTCAGTTTCCAATTGTTGAATTTTCTCGTGAAGGGCAGCAGTTTTGTTTTTACTCTTATCGCGAAATGTCGCAGCTTCAATTTCCAATTCTTCATTCTTCTTGCGAAGTTGAAGGTTTTTCTTTTCATGATTGTTGCGTCTCTTCTCAAGATCTGAGGCAACGGCAAAGGAAGCTCTCCCAGACTATAAAGAAAGATGAAGAAATTATTAATACATGACTCAAAATTATGAAAGAATAGAGAAGCGTATACATACCAAGGCACTGAGTGCAGTCAAGAAATTGGGATTCAACGATCTAGAAATTCCTTGAAGAGATTCATTACCCTCCAGTAAAGAAGCATCACATATATTTGCGAGAGCTTCGCATATACCCGAGAGATAGTCATCTCCAAGTCCCTGCATGGAATCTGAGAAGATATTAGACAGTAATGTCATAGGAGATTCGATGGGATGATCTTCCTTCGCAGTAGAAATATCTATATCATTATCCTCTTCATCAGAACTCTCGCTGGATTGAGGACTTGAGCGAGAAGAAGAATGAGTTTTCCGTTTCTTAGAAGGTGGAGCAACAGATTTCTCCTTGCGAAGAGGACCTTTTCCCTTTCTTTGGATCCTCGCAGCTTCTAAAGTTTCTTCCTCGTCAGCAATTTCAACACTAACCTACACACACGAATGAAGATAAGAAATAGAGGCAACAATATTGCTAAAAATAACAAAAGAAAATATTTCTTACTTCATCCGTGATTGAACGAAGTATCGCTAGAGTGCTTGGCTGTGGATTTCTTTTGTAGCTTCTTCTCAACTTAGTGATCTGAAGATTTCGCAAGATTAGTAGATAGTAAAAGAAGTAAAGAGTGCAAAGTGAATCACAATTAGGAAATGTACCTCTTTTGCTTTCTCGGGCCAGTTAAATACCCAAGGTTGATAATTTGCGAGATTCGCAGGGAGAATATCTGAACCAGAAATGTAAGGACCATTCAAAAGTAATGGAAGAACACACCACTTATCGTCTTTGGAGTAGCGAGGAACATTGTTCTTGCCTGAGTGCCAGTCAATGTCTTGCATAAGTAGCTTGTCACTAGGAATATTATCTTTTCTTTTCAACCGAGCACCCCAGTGAGACCTATTGTTCTTCATATTGATTACTTCATAATTTTCAAAAAAAGTTTTCTACCATATATTTCTCAACAATTATCTCAAGGTTTGCGAATTTAGGATCTCTAACTTTATCAGAATATAGAGATCCCTTACCAGCACCACGATTGGCGAATTCAATCATTAAACGAATACAATCTCCACTTAATTGATATACAGCTCGCGAGAATTTCTCATGAGCAAGAATTTCATAGAATAAGGGCAACTCGGGATTGTAGAGAGGAATTGGAAGACCTGCGAGAATTTGGCCTAGTGAGATTATGATCTTTTGATGATCACAGTGATGATCATAAAATAATTTTGCATAAAGGATAGATGATGCATCTTGATTGGGAATGGTGGATAAGGTGAAACCCTTCTTTTGAAAATCCTCTTGAGTCTCACTCAAAAGGACTTCGTATTTACGACCTAATGGTGCCATTCAAAGAATATGGGAATGAATAGAAAATTGATGAACAAAGGGAAGGTGAAAAAAAAGATTTACAGTAGCAGGAGCAGAAATTACGGAGGAAATTTCAAGAGAAATTGCAGAGAAAATTGCAGAGAGAAAGTAAAAAGAAGAAGAAGAGGGTGAGAAAATTATATATATAGAGAAGTATTCTCGAAAAGATAAACGCATTTAATGCGAGAAGGGACGTGAACGGTTGAGAAATAACGGTTGAAAGAGACGTGTCAAGAAACAAGTGGAAGAAGAAACGTGTGTAAGGAGTTCTGTATAAAAATACGGAATCGTGTTAAAACAGATAAAGATGAACAGTAAAACGGATAAGGATGAACCGTTGCGGCATTTCAAGTAATACTGATTCTCATGACATTCTCTTCTTCGCAGAGAAGACATGAGAAGAGGCAAGATGTAGGATCAGAATATCGCGATATCAATACTTCGCGAGATCAATAAAAAACAGCATTGCGAGGGCGTCGCAGAGGAGTAATATAAATGACGCAATGAATGACGACAACCAAAACACGAGAAAGGTGTGAAGATCTAGCGAGATCATACACTTGTACACTTGCGATATTTCGCAAGTCATTCCCGAAAATAAAGGACAGCTTAGCTGTCATCCATTATGTAATATCCTATATAAAGAGCCATGTAGGCCTGTTGGGGGAGAGTTCTTTTTGAATTGTTAGGCAAGTCATTAGGAGAGAGAAAGTCTTGGAGTGATTGTAATTCTATAACTCATTTCTAGTTCATATTGTAAACATTCAAGAATTCAATCAATAAGAGTTGTAATTGTTCATCTTAAAATGACTTAATTGTGTATATTCTAGTGAGGGGTGTAGTGTAGGATTTCTTGCAACTACAGCACCAACCTCCATGACCGAACCAGCTGCTCAACCTGCAATACTTTGTAGCCAAGCCAGCCGCTCAACCTGCAACGCTCCGTGGCCAAGCTAGCAGCGCGCCAGTACAAAGATCACCAGTCACTCGTACTTGCTGCCAAAGGTCGGTCGAACTTTTCATGGTAACCTCTACACGTCTTGCCTTTTCGATTTTTAGTTTTTTCTGTCACCATCTAGTGCTTACCCCGCAACAATGTCACCGTTACATGCTAAGCAGGGGACTTAATGTTGATGGTGGTTTTTAGTTCAGTGCTAAAAATGTAAAATCCTATGTTTAATGTGCCATCTACAAAATACAATAGGACAGAGCCATTTAAAAGTAATGAGTGCCCGGCCTCTCTAATCACAGATGTATTGAGCAACTCAGTATATTTATTCGTAATGGTTCATGTAGCAAAAATCCCAAACATTCTTGTAAACTCTCGCCTACATTACTCATTAGTGTATGGTTTATTAAGTATTTTCCTATGCTATGTTCCCCAGTTGAACCTTTAGTATTGGTATGACATGACAATTAGTGTTCACTCGCAGCTGAGTAGCACGAATTTCCCGAAGTATCAAAATTAAGGTCTGCATGAAAATACTCAATCAGAAGACGCGCTAACTGCTCTATGTGAATAAAAGAATTTTGTGTCAACACACATAATTTTTTAAATTTATTCAATTTTGTGATAGCTCACAAGATTCAAATTTTGGCTTTAACTAATTTGCAAAAATTAGGTCTTTTGCGCCCTGCGCAATATCTCAAACCCTATGGTTGAGGCCAAGCCTAGACAAACTAGGGAATTGATCCACCATGGACTAGTAGGAGCAAAGTCCTACCAAAAATCAAAAAACAAGAAATAAAAGAGGAGTCGCGGAAAATAGGAGCAGCAGCAAGAGAAGGCGTGGCCATGTCACATGGTCGGCCAGTTCAGGCGCCACCCACAGATGCCCACGCCCCGTGCTGCTTGCCGGCCACCCCTTCTCATATCGACCAATCAGGTCGCTTTAAATGCGCCACGCGCACTAGAGATGTGGCCACACCCCATGCTTGTCGACCCTCTTTCCTATCGACTAATCAAGTCGCTTTAAATGCGCCACGCACACTAGAGATGTGGCCATGCCCCATGTTTGGACGGACCCTTTCCTATTAACCAATCAGGTCGCTCAAAACCCGCCACACGCATTAAAAAGGGAAAACCACACTAAATGTCCACCATGCCAATTATATTTAGTCAATTCGCCAAACCGCGCCAACATGTTAATTGGGAGGCCACACCATTCTGTGGCAGTAACATGCCAACATGCCATTCCGTGGCAGCAACATGCCAACATGCCATTCCACGGCAACAACATGCCAAACATGCCACACACGCTAATTAGGGTTGCGACATGCCAAACCATAATTTAGGCAGGGCTGCTACGCCAACCATGCCACACGCGCTAATTAGGGTTGCGACATGCCAAACCCTAATTTAGGCAGGGCCGCTACGCCAACCATGTCACAGTGCCACTGGAAGGCGCCACTATACCACTGGCAGGAGCCACCGCACCACTATGCCACTGACAGGCGCCATCATGCCATTATTTCACTACTGGCGCCAACAAGATGTGGCCATAATCAACGGTCACCCCAATCCATAAATTAAAATCTCGGCCTTCCAACTTCGCCGACCAAATTGACCGCCTAGATTAAATTTTAGGCAACCAATAAGATGTTATCATAGTCGCCACGATATTGGCCTCACACACAACTAAGACGTTTAACCTAATAGCGCCACATGTTGTTCTTTGCGGCAAGTCTCATGACTCGGCTCATCACACATGACCACCCGCCACTTAGCTTGCGCACGATTGGTCAGAATAACTAGGTCTTGCACACAAGACCCACTCAGCAGTCTGCTGCACATTTTCCACTAAAATACTCGAGACATCAAACATGTCACAAAGCGGGGGGATGTTCATCGGGGTATTGGTCGGCGGTTTACAGCGTGCGGCGTGCAACGCGCCTATTACGAGAAAGTGTCAGGAAATAGCGGACGGTTAATGGGCAGTAAGTGAGTAGTGGGTGTAAGCCTGACCAATATTCCCTCGTGACGGAAACATGATGGTCACCACTTTTACACGACTCCACTTCTCCACTACTTAACTGTATACACTTCCTACGAGATCAGGGGCGCTCAATCATGACTTGTATAAATAGGTTTTCGACCTATTTCTATAAAAACAAGTGTTAACAACACAGTATCCAGAAATACATAAAAGAACTGATAGCTTACACTCCGCAAGCCAGTTCCATATTCTGATACAAGTCATAAATAGCCACACCTTCGGAATTAAACATTCTGGTCTCAACACCTTCTTCGCTTCCCTTCCTAAGATTAACCCTTCTCCATCACTTTGTGACCGAAGCAAGACTGGAACGGTCATTTCTTGGTTTAGACTAGGATTGTACAGATTGATCTCTCGAATCTAAAGTACTCTCGTGCAGTGCATTTGTTTAGGGTTTAGATTTGTTTCTCGGCAGCACACCCAAATTTACCATTTCCAGCAAAATCAGTTTTTACCCATAAACACCCGTCGATACTTCGATCTAGTTTGAGTGAATCTTATATCAGAAAAGAAGATTCTCAAGAATAAACAAACTAGGTGCAATCAAAGTTTCAACAACCGTTAGTCAATTAAATTAATCGAAAACTAATAATAATGCAATTATCTAGTTTCCCACCAACGGTACTCGTAGAGCTTCTTGATCCCATATAAGTCTTTAAACGAGCGGTCATAAGAAATTTCACCTAATTAGGATACTTTCCTCTCCAAATAGACGGCTCGACCAGAAACAATAAGAAATGAAGTTTGCCTAGCTCTTAGTATAGTTTGCTAGAAATGAAAACTTAGGTATTTATAGACCAAGGATGTTTGGACACCAAGAAATTTCCAAAACCGAAGATATACTCAAAATATGCAATGAATAGCAAAATTCGGTTTTCATAATTCCAATAATTGCTTGTCCAATATTTCTGAAATCTCTCAATAGAAAATCTCCAATTAGTAAATGCACATTACTAATTTTTATTCTCTAAAGTTATGCATTAATTACTGGTAATTGATGCATATAAAAGTAAAAACCTTAATTAAAAGATTCTCAATTTATTTCGGCACAGGATCACCTTGAGTACCAAGGAATATCTTTCAACAATAAATGATAAGAGTTACTGCTCGTGTTCAAAGTATGTTGACATCTTTTCACTGTAAATCCTTATTTCATATTTATATGGATTTACATTCTTGGAATCGATTATACCACACTTCCAAACAAGTTTATAATTGGTTTACGTGTATTCCAAGACTACTATGTGATTAATCAATTACCAAATCACATACATGGGTTCAATCGGTTCTACCAATCACTAGGATCGGTTATACCTTAATATGGAAATACTTGTGATCGATCACACCAGTCATTAGGATCGGTTACCTTAATATGGAAATACTTGTATTCCAAGACTACTATGTGATTAATCAATTACCAAATAACATACATGGGTTCAATTGGTTCTACCAATCACTAGGATCGGTTATACCTTAATATGGAAATACTTGTGATCGGTCACACCAGTCATTAGGATCGGTTACACCAGTTACAAGGATCGATTCCATCTACACATGGTATTATTTGTGATCGGTCACACCAGTTACCAGGACCGGTTATACCAATTACAAGGATCGGTCACACACACTCATGATCGGTTATACCAACTACTAGGATCGGTCACACCAATCACAAGGATCGATCATACTATCACATGGTGATTACTTAGGATCGCTTATACCAATTAATAAAAACTAGTCACACCAAATCATAAGTCAGGCATTGTGATTAGTTATACCAAGATACATAATATAAGTTAAGATCGGTTGTACCATCTCACACATATTGGTCATCCAAGGATTTGCAATGAATAACCGGACCAATAAGCCTAATGCTTTCTCTTTCGATTCACGAAAACAAGTTCATGAATGTACTTCCTTTAAACAAATATAAAACATTGTTTCCTAGGATGAAATCTTCAACATAACCCATTCACATAATCATAACAATATATACAAGATTATGTCGATGTCATATCTACGAAGTTCAAAAGATAGGCGTTATATTCCGTAGTCTAATTCCTTAATATTATTCTCATACTATTATGATCATGTCACATCACTAGAGTAATATATAAAATATATACAGCTTCGCATTTATGTTTTCAATATAGCACGACTTGAAAGATACGTTAGGAATGAAACAGTTCAAGTCAATATTACTAACTTCAAGTGGAAGGATGATGTCGTCGTTGTAGTTCGTTACTTCTTCGCATTCTTCAGGTCTTCAGAGTAATACTTGTATGTCTCAAAATTCCTAGACTTTCTAGTCTAACCTAAACGAAGTTGACTCTAGTATTTAATCAAGCGACTCTAGATGAGTTTTGATACTAAAATATGACAACCAAACTTGACATACCAACGCTTGGTGAGTTCAACCGAGCTATGCTCTAACAATCTCCCCCTTTGTCAATTTTAGTGACAAAACTCTTATTACATATGAAAGTAAATGAATTACAAAATAACTCATTCTTCATATGCTTGATTCCAAGTTTCAACAGCACAATAACCGGCATATATTCAATGTCGTTGTTGACATTTGAATAACAAAAGCTTTTACTCCCCTTAAAGGTAGGCTAGCACAATAACCTTTATTCCCCTAAACGTAGTCTTAGTACTACACAACAATATGATATGTTTCTCCCCCTTAGTCAATGTTTTACTCTTTCGTTAGATTTAACGTTTAAGCACAGTTATCCTTTCCTTGGTGATTAAAAATCACTTGTTTACTCCATATATTTCTCCCCCTTTTTGTCACAAAGTAACAAAGGTTCGAGCAAATAAAGGACAAACCGAAAGAATCTTATAAATCTAAAAGACTTGCAAACAACACGAAGGTTTCACATACCATTTTGGATAGCCAATATTAAAACTGAAACTATAAAGTAATTTGGTTTCAATATGTTATCAAGGAAATAATTTCCCGAAGTAATTTTCGCTAATAGTTCAACAATTCGACTAAGATACTTAATTCCCTTGTTGAACCGGTTGCGTATGTACAGCCGCTTATTTTGATAAGACCAAAATAAAGATCAGAATTAACTTTATTTTTCTTATCAGGCTCTAATTATTCAGATAATAACATAGACCTCTCCCTTTAGAGAAGACAAACACTAGGTTAGTTAACTAGTTTTTATTGTCAAGGCATTCGATTAGACTTGAATAACCGAATCCTCCAATTGATAAGTCTAACTAAGATCAGATTTAACTTAGTGTAGATGGTGGATTTTCAACAAAGGTTAAAACCGTAAAATCATGAGGCATGTTTTTGACACGGCTTTCAGGCATGCAATGATTCATATTTTACGAAGCCATGATGAATATGTTTTCGAAAATCCTCCACTAGCTGAGCATTCAATCCACGGCATTTCATCGTGACCTCTATGCAGAATAACGTATTTGGGCGGTTCTCCGTAGATTGAGAGCTTAACGCCTTCAGGACGTCGGTGACACTTAATGTTCCCTAACTGCAGGAGAGAGACCCACCTCCACATAGAAGAATAGTTGGGCGGCGGACGCCTTCAGGACGTTGGTGACCCTCATCGTTCCCTGACTATGTGGAGAGACCGTGTATAGATTCAGGCGGTTCTCCGTAGATTGAGAGTACTAACGCCTTCGTGTCGTAAACAACAGAAGTGACTCCCGACTATGCACCATTCAAAATAGATGTGACGCTTTAACTGGCTAATATCTTTTCGCAATAGATTAATTACGCCATGAAATTCACCTTGAATTCCCGAGAATAATCTATTATTGCTCCTATTCCATGGTCGTATCCACGGCCTGATCCCATGGAATGGCAATAACAATTGCTCTTATTCCATGGTCGAATCCACGACCTGATCCCATAGAATGGCAATAACAATTGCTCTGATTCCATGATTGAATCCACGGCTTGATCTCATAGAATGGCAATAAACTACTACATTATCTCATTATTCCGATTTCATGATCAAATCCACAGTTGATCTCATGAAATGGTGATAGATAATTTTAATTACTCTGATCTATGGTCGAATCCACGATCCCATAGAATGGTAATGCCTGTTTTATTATTCCGAGTTCATGGTCGAATCCACAGCTGATCCTATGAATTGATAATAAATAACTACTCATTTTATTGTTCTGTTTCATGAATTATTCTACACTAAATTTCATGAATTAGCAATAAATACTCAACCATCGGGCATCTGGATCATCACTGAGTAAGCCCCACAAAAATGGTGCAAGTGTATTCGACAATGATGTACGATCGAGCACCGGATGCACGAACGAGCATCCAAAAAATATAAAACAATGAGGAATCCTACGCAAAATAGGAGAAAACAATAAATATTAATAAAATAATAAGAGGAGCTCAGGGCCGGGCCCACCGACCGGCCGGCCGTGCCCTAACCATAGTCGGTCCATGCCTCTTCCATTATTTTCCTTATTTTTTGTTATTTCATGAACTCATGAAAACTCCTTGGTTTTAGCAACTTTCCTTGTTTTTGCAAAAACTCATGAATCCTCCATAACTTCATGATTCATGAAATAATGTTATAAAATAAGGAAAGGTGTGCGGGACCGGAAACCTAGGTCATGCCGGCCGTGGTCGGTCCCACACCTCACAATCCTTAGCTTTTATAATTATTATTCCCTAATCTCATGAAGCTCCTTTGTTTCAACAAAACTCATGGATTCTCTATAACTCCAAGGATTCTCCATAACTTCAAGGATTCATGAAAAATAATATTATAAAATAGGGAAAGGTGTGCGGGACCGGGCAACATAGACGGTCGGCCATGCCCTAGTCGTGGCCGGTCCCACACCTTGCAATCGCTAGTCTTTTATAATTATTATTTTCCTAAATTCATGAAACTCCTTGTTTTGAGCAAAAATCATGATTTCGTCATAACTTCTCAAATTTTGCTCAAATCATGAAAAACCAAAAGCCAACAGGTCACACGACCGGCTAGCCTCTCACGACAATTTTAAATGTTAAAATAAACTTATTTTAATATTTAAAAAATATTGATCAATTGAGCATACATGCTCATTCCAACAAAAATCAAGAATTTCAGTCAAGATGAAACTCTTCTGAAAATTCACAACATTGCTCGAACGCACATCAGAAAATACTGAAACTCTCAGTACGGAGACACAGGCACCACGGCAACACGTGCATGCCTTCATGACCGACCAGAGTCATCCTTAGGGCTTGCAAAAAGTTGGTCCTACACGTTTTCATAATTCTCGACTTAATTTGCTCAATTACTCGTATTAGGCCCAAACTATCTCCAACTAACCTGGGGATTGCTCAAACGGCCAACAACTGGTCACGTGACCACCAAGAGACGGTCCCATGCTCTCTTGGTTGGTTCCCATCTTTCATACCTAGGTTTTATCACCTAATGCTGAACCCAGCAATATTTCAGTAAATGATGAAACCAACATTTAATCATCATCCAATCCTCAAACTGAGAACCCTGGTGCATGCTCACTCGAGCATCGGGCACCACATGGACGCCCATCATCCCATGTGGTCGGTCCCTCTATCACTCATGACCTATTTTCAGCGATTCATCAACTATGATCTGAAATTAGGGTTTTGAATAAATGTTCTACGAATCATCATTCTGAGCAAAATTCAAACACTAATGAATTTTTATTGATTCAGCAACCTGCATATGAATTAATCATATAATATTTGGTAATCTACCAATATTTTAATATTTTATTAGGTCACGTTACCAATAAATATTTCGTCGAATTGAACAACACTTGCTCAGTTGCTCGAATATTGATCCAACTATCAATATTTAGTAATCTATCAGTATTTCTTCTAATCGAGCAATACTTGCTCGGTTGCTCGAATAATCCACATATATTCAAGAGTAACTCATCAATATTCAACAACTCGTTGAATTTACAATATTTGCTCGGATGAGCAACATTAACATTCATGAATCGTTGAGCATTTGTCAAGCAAGCTCGATTCAACAAAACCTAGAGTCATTGTCTAATCAGTCAACAACTGACAAACAAAATACACGTCTGTCATGCAGACTCCACGATTCGTGAGGCATCAATCACGTCAAATTGGGGGATAACAACTAGGATTTTGGTGCAAGCGGCCTACGGCACGTGGATTTCATCCACGACGAAAAATGTGTGTAAGTTGTGTAAACGGTTGAAGGAGATAGCAAAGTAGTGGGTGCATGATCCGTCAAGTCTCCACACTACATGGAACTGACTTTACCACGATCTTCCACTTTCCCACTCTTCCACTCATGAAACCGTCACACTTACACGGATCAAGGTGTTCACAACTCTGACAATATAAATAAGTCTATGAATCCATGATTGAGGACAACGAATGATCACTAGCTATCAATAATCGTCCACACAGAATTTCTCGAGTAACTACTCTCAAGAATTCATCAATCTATCAGAACTTATTCGAACTCAATAGTTCACCAATTATTGCAGTAACCTTCAACACATCCATAATCCTTGATCATCATTGATTCCACACAATTCTCAGCTTCCCTCCTACAAATCAACCCATCTCCCTCTTTGCGGCCGAATTGACTCTGGAACGACCATTGACTTGGTTTAGGCCGGAGTCCTACAAATTGATCTCTCGAATCTAAGCACTCCCTTTGCAGTGCATCTGTGTGAGGTTGAGCAGTTTGCTCGGTTCGAGGAGTCTCGACACGCTCGTCTCTTCATTTCCCCAAAAAACCAACAAATCGTTTTTACCCATCCACAGATTGGAGACCACAGTGGGAGATTAATCTCTCGGTTACAATCTCTCATTTTCACAAAATTGTTGATCTTAGGTCAGGTTCAGTTACCAATCCTAACCCAAACAATGCTAGCACTAGCAACAACGGTGGTACTCCAAAAACCGTTCCTGCTTCCAACAGTGGTGGTGACGCTACTCCTCCTCACACTAATGTCGAAAATCATCCTCTCTTTGGTCGACATCCCGAGGAACTCGAGAGAAAATCCACCCACCATATTTGATCTCATGAAGATTCGGGAAGTGCTCGCTAAAAATCAAAGCGATATGGCTGCTACTCGGAAAGGAATTATGTAACCATCTCAAAACTCTCACCGACAAGATGTCGGACAAAACTCGAGAGAAAGGAAAAGACAAGGAAACATCTCCCAGCTGCGGATCCGAAGTTATTCATGTCCTTGATGATGACGAAACCATGCAAAGCGCGAGAACATGAACTGCTTACTTTTATCACTCGTGAATATACGGAACATTTTATGGAGATCCCGGGGAAAGGGCCATGCACCATCGAGTCCATCGTCATCGGCCACCATAACCCGTCGCTACGCAAAGAATCCCTCTTCCAAAGGGTTACATTTCTCCAACTTTCACACTCTACAATGGAACGGGGAATGCTCGAGAACATGTTTCTCAATTCCCGGGAAGCATTAGGAGAGCATGAACACAACCATGTCAAATCATTTGAAGGAGTTTTCAAAATCCCTGACGGGTCGAGCATATACTTGGTACATGGTAGGCGTCTGAAGGTGTTTATAATTAAGCCTACATGTAATACCGCAAGTGCACGGCGTCTATCGGAGACGCGGCAAGTATGGGTCGATCCCACGGAGAAATGGGTGTGCTTAAAGTGATCTTATGGCTTCCTAAACTGATTTCAAGAGTGGCGATGTGACACGGGGGTTTGTTTGCCGATACGGCTAAGATGAAATGAAGTGAACCTAAACTAAGGTAAAAGACACGGTGATAAAAGGGATGCTAGAGTCTTCAAATCAGCCACTAACTTCCCTTTGTGTCTTTAGCTAATTACATTACTCTTGTCCTTGTAATCAGATAAGGAAGAGTGTCAAGTCTACCACTTACCTAAGGTGTTTCACCAATGGATGATTCAATCACAACTACGGTATCTTTCCCAAGTATTACAATGTCTGTTTAGAGTACAACTAATCGAGGATTGATAATGATCTAATTAAGTTGAGTTGCAAGCATCATCATCACGGGGGTATCTAACTACTGGTGCATCCATGGCATTGGCATGCACCTTGTGAGAGCAATGTGTTGATATGCTAAGATTAATTCTATCCTAGAACAAATTAAACATTCAAGAGAAATATAATCAACATGATTAACACAGAAGAAAGCTAGGGCTTCATCTCAAACCCTAGCACTTATATTTAGAACATAATAAAGTAACAAAGAACACAAAATTAAATCTAAATGCTGCTCTGGCTAATCTAGGCATGCTTTTCTACACACCCTTATAACTCTATTTATACATGCAAAAATTCTCCAAATACCAAACCCTAGATTTAATTTAAAATAGAAATTAAACTCAAAATACTCTCACCCATACTCTCTGATTCATCCCTTCACTGATTGTGCGGCTCTCTGACTCTCTTGATGTTGCTTGTTAGAGAAAACCTTAAGTCTAGCTATCTCAACCCTAGCCTCTAAGTTAGAAGAAGCTATGGGTAAAGATGACTAGAACTAGGGTGGTGGAGGAGTTGTTGAGGCGGCTGTTGTGCTGACAAGAGATGGTGGTCGTGATGGAGGCGGTGTTGCAGAGGGTTTGGTCGGGGGAAAGAGGAGAAGAGCAGAGCTCTGCTCTGTGATGGAGACGGGAGAGGAAGAAAGAGAAAGATGGAAGGGAAATGGGTAAGGCTCGAGAGGGTATAGGGTTAGGTAATTTGGGTGTTGAGCGGGCACAGCGAAGTGTCGATGGGAGGGCATCAGCGAGCGTAGGATCTAGCTGGAGAAGATCTGAACGGACGAGGGAGAACTGAGGCGATTTGGTGTTGAGCGGAGCATCGAGAAATAGATGTGAGCGAAGGAGCGACCGTATGATGCATCTGGGTGAGATCTAAACGGCTCGGGATGAGCGGGTTCGGATCGGGTCGCGGGGTAGCTCTAGCCCATGTCTTCCTTGTTGGGTTGCAAGTTGATTCGCGCGCGGCTTTGGCTATCTCGCTTCATAGATGCTCGACTCCAATTCTTCGCTCTTTTGGCTCCTCGGATTCTCGAGCTTTATTTATTGCCTAAAAACACAAAATTAATTAATATAAATATTTATTCTTGAAAACAAAGAAAACACGAGAATGCGGGATAATATCGATTTCTAAGCGCAAAAGATGAGTAAAATGCCAATAAAAAGGTGCATAAATATGCACTATTTAGCACTCATCAAATACCCCCAAACCTGAATTTTACTTGTCCTCAAGTGAAACGAAATGAAGAAATCCTAACTATACCCCTGTCATGCGAGTCTCTCGAATGCATTTAGCGTATGCACTAAGCCTTTAAACCCCTAGGTGTCCCTAGTGGACGAGTTATAGTCTCGTGAGGGTTTACAAGAGGTGTACCCACAAAGCCTTCTCCAACTTCGAGTGTAAAAAAAGAGTCTCAAGCCTCCCGAAGCTATGAGGACATAGAGTTTACCGTGCTAGTAACATGAAGTTAGAACTACCAAAGAACGCATTCTCATCCTTAAGTGCTTGAGCGAGAAGTAACCATACCATATGAAAGAATTCGGATTCGATTGTGATCATAAGTCTCAACTTCTTCCTCACCATTAAGGTTTTATGATAATTGCACTCAAAAAAAGATCGCTTTTTAGTCTCTCATGTGTGCGAGCGGGGAATAAAAGAAATCACACACGTTGTAGGTAAGAAGGATAACCTTAGAAATAATTTCTAGAGACTCCACAGAAGTGTGGACAAAAAGAATCTTTTTCTGATGATCTCTAAGAAAGGAAATCAACCATTAGAAAGGGGTGGGAGTACTCACTCACTTCTCACCCGATCGGCAATTAATATCACTCTCTCATAAGAACCATAGAGACGTCTTCAATCTTCGGTCTTCGGTCTTCGATTGTTGATGACGAACTTCTAAACTTCACAAAACTTGACAATTTTTAACTTTTCTACTCAAATTCCTTGTTGTTTGGATTTTTTCTTCTTGAACTCTTCTTTACCATGGTGGTAGCAAAAATAAACTATAATATTTATTTATTTTTTTTTTTTTTTTTTTATTTATTGAATTTATTTTATTTATTAATCATTAAAGTACAACACCTTTGGTTGGTAGCCGAGCAACAAGCTGGGCTCCAACTCCTTTCTGAATAACTACACCCAACCTATGGAAAATAAAGCTACCTAAACCACTACCAGCGTCATTGCTAACCAAACAATTCTTTAGACGCTTGAAGAAAGAAATAAAATCATCACTAATCTCTCCTAGAGTAGTAAAAGCTAAGACACCCAAACCATATCCATGTGCAACACAATGAGACAAATATTTGGGTGCGCTTACGCGCGATTGCCTTCGATATAGCCTGCCCCGGAATAAAAGCACGAACACCGTCACCGGTGAAGGGAGAGACTCTGTGACATCCATACACACATCTGCCCGTTCTCCCAATTAAGTACAAGGATATCGGCTGGCCTTAAATCCTTGTTATCATCGATAAAATACCCAGTTAAGCTTCCTTACGTGCGGTACACGGGCTTTGTAGCGAGATATCGGTAGCTAAATCACGAACTAAGTCATGACGAAACTTAATCCCAACATCTTTAGCACTGATAGAAGCGCATGATCGCCAAAGATATCCATAGGTTTATTTTTTATTTTTTATTTTTTTATATTTTTTTTGAATTACAATAAGTGAAAAATAAAAATACAAATAATGAAACAACTAACTCCATGGACAAAGGACTTTATCACTCAATTTTTCCACAACTTGTATTGTCTTGATTTTATAAATTTTATTAATTCTCATCCTATTTTTCTTTGTTGCACATAAACCTTGGACTATATCAATTTTTCTTTCAATATTACGATGATGCTCCGTTTGTTGACGATGATGTGTTTCTATGGGTCTTCTTTGATTGAGAGAGAGAGAGTGGTGCTAGCGCAAATCGATATTTAGAAGGAGTTTTCATCTTTAGACGTCACCCTCATGATTGACAAAAACTAGCACTCAAGAGATCAAAAGTAGTCTGAAAATGGTGCGAAGTTGGGTAGCTCACCATTCCTACCGGAATTGACGTACGGTGACACACACTCTAACGGCTTTTCTAAAAAGTTGCAAAAAATTGAAGGTTGGTGCCTCGCTTGATGTAAATTGGGTAGTCTCCACTATGGGTGATCACAATTCTACTACGAATATCTACTTATGACACCTAATTCGCTCTCCGGTATGGTTAAATCCAACTTTAACGCTCTAATCAACTAAGAAACCCGATTGCGTTCTCAGGGTACTTCTAACTTTTGTTATTTCGTTCAAAACTCTCTATGTAAACATAGCTAGAAGCATGCTAGTGACTCTAAAATCTCTAAAAGTTGGAGGTTTTTATTTGCAAAAAGTTTTGAATTTTTTTTTTTTTTTTTTTTTTTTTTAGTAAAACACAAAGATTAAAAGACTAAAAACTCTATATGCAAATGCAAAAGCACCCCAAACCTAAATCAAACATTGTCCTCAATGTGTCGTGAGATAGGAAAAATTTAACAGTCACATGTCCGAGAGAAACTATCTTGATAAGAAAAGGAAGAGATTACTGGGATGTCGGCGGGAGCAAGGTTGGAGCTTCACTAGTCAAGGCTAGAATCCAATCATTCTCCGTGGAGATCATATCGGATTAGCATAATATATGTGCAAGAAGACTCAACCGATTCAAGAAAAGAAAAATTTAACAAGTCCTACTGAATTATATACAAAAATGTACTAACAATCTAAAGAGTTGAGGGTCAACCCAAAAGATAATGTACAAAAACATTAACATTCTTACAAATATAACATGAAAATGGGCTTTGGTTTATGTGGGAATTTGGTTTATTGGGCTTTGGTTTGTTTGGGATTTGGTTTGTATGGGTTTCAATTTGGTTTATGTGGGTTTTGGTTTATTGGGGAATGGTTTGTTTGCAAATAGCTCATGCACAGAACAAGTTTGTTCACAGCCCAGAGAGATACAACCCACAAAAGAAAATGACTTGATTAAGTGTAAGCCCAAAGGTTGCTTTGTGATGTTCTTTAAGCCCAAATTTGAATAAGTGTATTTCAGCCCGGATGATGTGGGCTCGGTGTGTGCGGACGATGACAACTCGGCTAATATGGTCTTGGGCATTGGGGTTCGGCCAGGTATGATGGGTCTAGGTTATGTTCAGCCCAGTGGTTCAGCTGTTTGTGCAAAGCCCAACAGTGTGGCTTATGTGGGCTTGGTTGTGTGTACAGCCCAGCAGTATGTGGGCTCAGTTGATGTGGGCTGAAAGTTTGGAATACAAAGCCCAGTAAATGGGCTTCAGCTTTGTTGCACAGCTCAGTGGTTGCTTTAGTGCAAGTTGTATGCACAAATTGGCAAAGCTTGCACAGCCCAGGTTATGTGGGCTACCGGTGTGCAAAGTTGTGAAGTCAATTGGTTGTGAACTCAGTGTGTGCACTGGCTAGGCTAGCCTCTGGTTGTGTTGCACAGAGCAATGGAAACAAGCAAAAACCACAAGGAAGAACACCAATACAAAACTGAAATACACAGAAGTCTTTGGTAAATGCTGGTAGTTGTTGTTGAAGAGTTCATAGCACACCTCAGTTTAAATGGGCAGAGTAACACTACTTGTGCACATCACAGGTTTAAATGCACTCACAACAAAATTGACCTGGCCGAGAACAAGTAATAAGGTTTGGTTGGTTTTGCAAGCCACGGTGAGCAAACACACGACTTGAGAAAAACTTGTACACGAGCTGACTAGGAAAGGTGCACAAGTGAGATGCTAATGCTGATCTCGGACCTTCAATCATTCACTCCAACAACACATGCTCATACATATCCTGATTATAGTCACCATAGATATTGCATAATTGGTTCAAAATACCATGAGATTTATAGCTCAGTACATTACAGATATGAACTTCACAATTTTTGGCAAATGATTCAGCATATGATCAGAGCTAGCATTTTACTACTTGGCTCAACGGGGTTGAAGATTCGAGCCCCAGTAGATAGGTTATGCTCTTGTCACAGAATTATGCACACAACTCAACAAGGTCACAGGGTTACGCAAGTATCTGGGCTAACCAATTTGTAGCTCACACTCACAGCTGCAGAGGCTGGAGTTGAATACAGGGCAAGTCTCTTTTTGCAACTCAGCTCAGTTTAGGTTGGCAGGCTCTCGCAGCTCAGGTTATGTGCAGGTTGGTTTGTGCTAAGCATGGTGACGATTACACACACGGGCCTTAGTGCGGATAGGTCAACCTGGCTCGGTTGAGTTTGTGGCATCAACTCACTCGGATACCAAAGTCGAGTTGATGTCAAACTCGAGCTCGGGGTTGTTATACATCATGACGCAATGCGATACTGAGCTACGGCCAAGTGTACTGAGGTTTGCACGGAGAATGGTTATTCAAGTTCAAGCATGCATCAAGGTCCGGCAAAGATCACTGAGAACAATTTAGCTCAACGAGTAAGGTTTGTGGGAAGAAATGCGATTGAATATAGCGAGATAGCTCACGGGTTACGTGGTGGGAGTCAACCTCACTCAGTTGACTTCACTTAACTTTCCTGGAGACTAAGCTCACGGCTTGCGGCTTGGGGAGCTAGCAGGTATTATTCTGACTCATGCACGGTTGGCTAGGTCGATGGTTTGCGAGTCGGTTCAGGGGTTGACTCACGGGTATGCCTCAGGCCACACAAGTATAGACTTGGAAACCTCAATTTAGCCGTGATGGGTGTAGAATACACCGTATTTACTATCTAGTAGTTACGCTTTCTTTGCTATTTTTCTTGTGAATTATGTACTTTACGTGTGTTTTTGAGTTATTAGGTACTGCGGAGTCGCACGGACGAAAGATGGAGAAATCACTCATTTGAAGCGTAAAGGGCTAGAAGGTCAATTCATAAGGCGAGTGATTCTTGGAGCAAAGCTAAAGAGGCCGCGCAAAGCGGCGAAAGAATGAATTGTCGGTTCCATGGCTGTGATTGAGCAAGAAAGAGTTAGGCGATCGGTTACTAAACCGGCAAGCCGAGATAAAGCGAGGTGGCCCTTATCCAATTACAGGCGCTTAGAGCTAATGACCCTTCATGACTTGCCCAAAAATTGAGAAAATTCATTTCTCAATTATTAGTTCTTCACCTGAAACCAGATCGAGAAAGAGAGAAATTGAGAGAAAGGAAAGGAATTCGGACGGGCGTGATGTTGCAGATCGTTAAGGGAAGAGTTAGGGTTGAGAATTTGAGGTGATGAGCAAGATGGAGTGAACAGGATGAAGAGAGTCGGGGGCAAGGTTTAGATAACAACGAGTTGCTATTGCGATTGATTGATGAAAGAGGAAGTGTTGTTCGATTTCAGGGAAGGGAATTGATGGAGGATTTGTGGTTGTGTAGAATGATGGGTACTCGAGATTTGGTGGATTGTTGAAATTGAGTTAGGGTTTGTCATGTTGAACCGAGAGATGGGTTGGATTAGGAGTTGATTTTTGCTCGAATATCGATTCTTGTGGTTGATGGTTGGTAGGAGCTTCATGTTGATTGCCACATGAAAGAATTAGGGTTTAGTCTTTGAAATGGTGTTAACAATTCGTTTTGCAAATAACGGGGGTTAGTGCACATGAATTGAAGGTGACGGCGGATACAATGAGCTTGTGCAATGCAGAAATGGGTTTAGAGAATGGATGCAATTATGATTCTGTAGTGAAGAATGTGGATGAATACACTCACAGAAGTGATCATGTCTTGGTGGTTGACAGAAGCTATGGCTGTGAAGCAAGTGGTCTTGAGTAATTTGGTGATTTGGTTATGGCTGTGCTGGGTCTGTGTTGGAGCTCAAGGCAGGGAATGGATTGTTTGCAGGATGGAGTTTGAACTATGAGCAAGTGAAAATATGGCTTGGTGAGACATTGGCAGTAGTGTGTGCTGAAGGGGACTTGGTGGTTGCCTTGATTGAGCTGTAAGAAGTGTGGGATATGCAACTGGGCTAGTGGCTTGTGGTTTGTGGTGATTGAGGTGTAAGGGATCGGAAGGCGTGTTGGATGTACGTTCTGGTGGTGATGGAATGGCATGGCTTAAATTGTTGGTTCATGGCTTCATTAGCGTGGTAATGAAAGCAGTGTGGTGTTCTTTGTGGAATGGCTTGTGGCGATGGTGCTAACTTTGAGGTGCGATGGCTTTGCAGACTTGAGATGAGGATGTGTGTGGCATTGCTTAAGAGCTTGTGCGACATTGAAGCCTGAGAATGGTTGTGGCTAGGCTTGTGACTTGGCAGAGAAGGTAATGATGGTATTGGAAGCTGAGATGGAGGAATTGAATTGTGTTGCGATGCGAGATGGTGGTAATGAGATGGAATTACAGTTTGGGAGAAAAGTTCATTAGCGTCTTCTTTGGATGAGCTTGTTGGAAAAATTGCGGCTCAAAGAAAAGAATGGTGCTAAGGAGAAGCTGTGTTGCTCTGAGAATCTTTGGAAAAGTTCGAGTAGCAATGGGTACTTGTGTTCTGGTTGGATATTACGGGGAGTTAGATAGGCCTTGTAATGGCATTGCGAGGTGGAAATTTTTCCATGGAGGTGCCCGATGGTAGCGGGATGAAGTTGCATAAATTTGTAGTTCATGTGGTTGAGTCTCGGAGTTGGGAAGAAGAGGAGCTGAATTTGTGGTGGTGAAGCTTGAATGATTGGAGGAGCGATGTGAGGTGGTTAAATTTGAATGGATGAATTTGGGATTTGATTAACTTTATTTATGTTGTCTTTGGTGCATACGGGTTGAGTTGCCGGTGAGTTATGTGGTGCTTGTCACGATTGCGGTTAGGGCGATGGAAGACTCACGAAGGAGGAATTTGAGTTGGTGGTCTTCTTTGTGGTGTATTACGGGTGCGAGAGGCCCGATTTGAAATGCTATAGAAGGTATAGCCATTATGGCTGGTCATGCACAATGATGGTGCTTCACGAGTTCGGCTGTGCAAAGCGACTGGCTTGGTCGTTCCAGCTCTCATTTGATCGGAGCCTGACTCGTCACGACTCATCGACTTCCCCACGACCGTGCTTGGCCAAGTTGACTCGCCGTCAGGCCATTGACCCCGTCCAGGCTCGTTGACCGGTGGCCAGGCGGGACTTGCCCTGTCCAGAGTCCACGGGCCATTCCGTGCACTTCTCGACGATTTCCGGCCCACAATTCAGGTTTTCCGTGACGATTTTTGGGTCATATTTTCTACATGGGTCTCTCTTCCTTGTGGGCTTGGTGGATTTTCATCTAATGGACTTTGAAGACTTGACCTAATTTTGGAAGGGAGAAAGGCTATAAAAAGAATTCTACAACTTTTGGAAATCATCTTATCATATATCTTATTTCTTGGAACTTTGGAGAGTAGGTTTTTGGTTACACAACTAAGGTTTGCTTTTGTTCATCTTTTCTTCATTCCATTGATATTTCGTGATGAACTCCATAGCTATGAGTAGCTAAACTCTCTATTATTGGTTAAGGATGTGATCGATTTCTAAAACTTGTGTTTGCTTTATCTTATTAGTTTTCTCTCTTGTTTATCGTTGATTCTCTGCGGTTTCTATGATCACATGATTGAAGTATTGTGATAGGATTATGGTGTTTGATTAGTTAAGTGACGATTAATTGAACTTGCATCTTAGTCCATAGCTATTTTAGGGTTTTTCATCAAGCGATAACCTTGAATACAAGTAGCATGATATGTTTGCGGTTTGAAGTGATACACTCTCACAATCATATGTAGAGTTTGACCATTGTCGAATTGTTTTATAGCATGAGCAATTGCATTGATTAACCTATTTGAAACTTAATGCTCCTAGGAATTGAACTTGATTAAGCAAGGCGTTAGGTTATTCTTTAAGGTAGAATTCACATACGAGACCTAATGTGTGTGTTGATGAACTTGAGAAATTAATAGATTATCTTGCTTTCTTGATTCTCTAGGCTTTTGATAACACAAGAGATTAAATCGTAATTTATTCATATATGCAAGCACATGTCTAAGATTGAAGATGAATTCCTTGACCAATATCTCTCTCTCCATTGATTATTTTCTACAACTTATTTGCTTTTAATTTACTTTTATTGCTTACATAGAATTGAGAAATCCCAAATTGGTTACTTTAGAAATTGATTCGAAATAACCTCTGATCGCCTCTGTGGATACGAACTCTTTATCACGTACTTTAGGAAAGTGAAATTATTTTTGACGCATACGGCAGCGATCAAATTTTGGCGCCGTTGTAGGGAGGCACTCTGGCTAGTTATTAAGTTTTTAGTTTCTTTTTACAATTTTGCTTTCATCTTTGCTTTTAGTTAACTTTGTCTTGTTTCTGCTTGTTTGCTAGAATTGTTTTCGAGTGCCTAATCTCGGCTACAAGGATTGGAATTATCAAGGTGCGGGATAGCTACTCGAAAGGCTGATACTCCAACCAAGGCGAAACACAACGGACGACACGAGTTGGAAGTGGGAGAAGAAATTTTCCAACCACAAGTTGAAGTAACAATGGGTGATGCAAATCGTACACTCAAGGACTTGGCTTCTCATAAGCTTGATACCCTGACAGAGGTGTATTCAAACGGACTCTACTTTTGAGATTAGCGGGGTTGCTTAGAAAATTACCAAAATTCCATGGCATGGTGAATGAAGACCCAAACAAACATCTTATGGACTTCCACACCTTGTCATGGCTATGCTTCCATAGGATGTTGAGGCGGATGGTGCAATGTTGAAAGTGTTCCGTTTCTCTTTAATGGGCCGTCTAAGGATTGGTTGTACTATTTACCGTCGGAAGTGTCACAACATGGAATGGGCTAAAGAAACTCTTTTTGGAGAGATATTTTCCTGCATCAAAGGCTACTCAAATTAGCGAGGAGATTTGTGGGATGAAGCAAAATGTGGGAGAATCCTTATATGAATGTTGGGAGCGCTACAAGAGATTGGTTGCAAGCTGTCCTCACCACCAATTCGATGACGCTATGATCATCAATACTTCTACGAAGGACTCCAATCAAGTGATAGGAATCTTCTTGCGGGTGGTGGTGCACTAGTTAACAAGACGGTGGCACAAGCTAGAGAGTTGATTGAAAACATGGCAGCCCGAACTCACAACAATTTCGAGTCGTGGTTCGGATGTGATTCTAAGAAGGGTAAGTGAGGTGAGCGAGGTTGAGGAGCTTCGTCAACAAATGGGTAACATGAACGCAATGCTTCAACAAGTTGCGGCAGCGGTTATACCAAGTTCCTCTCAATATTATGAAGGCAGAAGCAAGCTAATGCGATCTTTCCAAATCAACAAAGACGGTATGATCCTATTCCAACACTTACAATGCGGGATGGAGAGATCACCCTGACTTTAGCTATGCCAATAAGCAAGGAGCGACTCAACAATCTAGTTTCAACAGCCGAGTGGATTTCAACCTCAACAACAACCATTCCAACCAGAGACAACAATTTCAACAACAACAACAACCTCAAACTATGGGGTCCAATATGGAAGAGTTCTTTGAAATCTTTTATGCAAAGAACGGAGAGTTCGGTTAAGGAGTTGCAAACTCAAGTTGGTTCTATGGCTATGGAGTTGAATCAATTGAAGGCACAAAATGGTGGGAAACTCCCTTCTCAACCTATCAACCCAAAGAGGGTGTTAATGCAATTACATTGAGAAGTGGTACACAACTTGTGCAACCCGAAGTCACCGATTCGGGCGTGGTGGAAATACCAAAGGAACCTGTTTTGGAGGAGAAAACCGAGGATTCTCCCCAAACTTGAGAGTACCTATTCCTAACTCTAAAACTCCGGTTTCTACTTATGTTCCTCCTCTACCTTTCCCTGTGATTTGCAAGTTCTAAGAAGGCGGAACTAGAAAAGGAGATTTTAGACGTTCTAAAGAAGATCCATGTGAACATACCACTCATAGATGCAATCAAACAAGTTCCAAAGTATGCAAAGGTGTTGAAGGACTTGTGTACCAATAAGCAAAGGCTCAAAGGTAATGAAGTGCTTAGTGTGGGGGAGCGCTTCGGCAATCTTACAACATAAACTCCCCTTAAGTGCAAGGACCGGGTAGCTTTGACATTCCGTCACAATTGGTAACACTACATTTAATAAAGCTATGTTGGACTTAGGTGCTTAGTTAATGTCATGCCAGCGTCTATGTATAATTCACTTGATCTTGGTCCTCTCAAAAGGATGGAATTGTGTTGCAATTAGCCGATCGTTCTAATGTCTACCCAATGGGTATTGTTGAGGATGTTCTTGTGCGGGTTAATCAACTTGTATTTCCGGCGGACTTTTGCGTGTTAGAGATGGATGAAGGTTCACGGACTCGTCTCTTCCATTCTTACTTGGGCGTCCCTTCATGAAAACGGCGAAAACCATTATTGATGTTGACAAGGGAACGCTAACTATGGAGTTTGATGGAGAAATAATACGTTTCAACATTTTCGAGACGATGAGATATCCTAGCGATGTCCACTCTTGTTTCTCCATTGATTTGATGGACACATTGGCGCAACAAATGTTTGAGTTGAATGGTGTTGATACTTTGGAAACCGTGCTCACTACACCTATCGACAATGGTTATGCGTATAGTGATGAGATGAAAGAAACCATGGGTTCTCTTAACTCATTCTAGGAAAAATCAGCAACTAAGAATGTTTCATATGCGTCTTTACCTTGCAATAATGAAAAACTTGTGCCATCTATTGTTAAACCTCCAAGTTTAGAATTGAAACCTCTTCCAAGTCACTTAAAGTACTTGTACTTGGGTGACAACAAGATTACCCGTGATTGTTTCTAACGAGCTTAATGAATTACAGGAGCAAAAACTTCTAAGGGTGCTAAGGACGTACAAGACGGCCATAGGATGGACAATCGCCGATATCAAGGGTATTAGCCCTGCCGTTTGTATGCATAAGATCCAGGTGTGGAGGATGATTCAAAGCCTCTGAGGAAGCGCAACGTCGTTTGAATCCTCCCATGATGGAAGTTGTGAAAAAGGAGATACTCAAGCTTTGGACGTGGGTGTTATCTATCTCATATCCGATAGCAAGTGGGTAAGCCGGTACAAGTGGTACCAAAGAAATCGGGTGTGACGGTGGTGGAGAATGATAAGAATGAACTTGTCCCAACTCGTGTGCAAACCGGTTGGAGGGTTTGTATTGATTATAGAAAATTGAATGCCACCACTAGAAAAGATCACTTTCCTTTACCTTTTATTGATCAAATGCTTGAACGTTTAGGTGGACATTCTTACTATTGCTTTCTTGATGGCTATTCGGGGTTATAATCAGATTGTGATAGCAGGAGGACAAGAGAAAACCACTTTCACTTGTCCTTTGGGGGTACTTTTGCTTATAGAAGGATGCCTTTTGGCCTTTGCAATGCTCCGGCTACTTTTCAAAGGTGTATGGTGAGTATCTTTTGAATATGTTGAAAACATAATCGAAGTGTTCATGGATGACTTTAGTGTCTTTGGTGATTCATTTGACCTTTGCTTGAATAATTTGTCTCTAATCCTTGAACGATATGTTGAAACAAATCTTGTGCTAAATTGGGAGAAGTGCCATTTCATGGTAACTCATGGCATAGTTTTTAGGCCATATTATATCTTCTAAAGGCTTGGAAGTCGATAAATCTAAGATAGACCTTATTCGTGCTCTAACCCCTCCCTTTACGGTGAGGAGATACGGTCTTTTCTTGGTCATGCGGGTTTTTATCGTAGGTTCATCAAGGATTTTTCCAAGATAGCATCACCACTTTGTAACCTATTGCAAAAAGATGTGGTTTTTAACTTTGATGAGAAGTGTGTGGCGGCATTCAATCGTTTGAAAGAACTTTTGATTTCAGCCCCTATCATTAAACCACCGGATTGGAGTAAGCCGTTTGAACTCATGTGTGATGCAAGTGACTATGCGGTTGGTGCGGTGCTTGGGCAACGTGTGGGGAAGCTTCCTCATGCTTATTTATTATGCTTCTAGAACGTTAAATGAGGCCCAACAAAACTACACAACCAACGAAAAGGAGTTATTAGCCATTGTTTTTGCTTTAGAAAAGTTTCGCTCTTATCTAAATGGTACAAAAGTTGTTGTCTTTTACGATCATGCAGCACTTAGATACTTGCTTACAAAGAAAGAGGCGGCCGAGGCTCATACGATGGATATTACTCTTGCAAGAGTTTGACATTGAAATCAAAGACAAGAAAGGAATTGAGAACACCGTTGCGGATCATTTGAGCCGACTTCTTTGTGGACAAGGAGACTATCCGTTGCGTGAAAGTTTCCCGGATGAGCAACTATTCTCCATTGCCTTTGGAGAACCATGGTACTTATTTGATATTGTTAATTACTTAGTGTCTAAACAAATCCCAAAGAACTTGTCTCGTCTTTGAGAGAGACAAACTTAATAAGTTAGGAAACCAATACATATGGGATGATCCATACTTATGGAAGCATTGTAGTGACCAAGTAATACGTAGGTGTGTTCCCGAAATTGAATTTAATTCTATCTTGTCTTTTGCCACTCATATGCTTGTGGAGGACATTTTGGGAGTAAGAGAACCGCTCTCAAGGTATTAGAATGTGGTTTCTTTTGGCCAAGTTTGTTTAAGGATGCACATGCATTTTGTATCACATGTGATAGGTGCCAAAGAACTTAGGCAATCTAGGTGCTCGAAATCAAATGCCGCAAACTATTATTCAATTTGTTGAAGTCTTTGATGTTTGGGAATTGATTTTATGGGTCCTTTTGTCAATTCTAATGGGAATTATTATATTTTGCTTGTGGATTATGTCTCGAAATGGGTGGAAGCTAAGGTCGCCCCAACTAATGATTCTAAAGTTGTTTCAGATTTTGTGCAAGCTAATATATTTGCAGGTTTGGAATTCCAAGGGCTATAATTAGCGATGGAGGTTCACATTTCAAAAACAGGTTCTTGCAAAGCTTGTTAAGGAAGTACAATGTGTCGCATAGGATTGCAACTCCCTACCATCCGCAAAAAAATGGACAAGCCGAAGTTTCCAACCGAGAGGTGAAATCAATTCTTGAAAAGACGGTGAATCCTACAAGGAAGGATTGGAGCATGCGACTCAACGATGCTTTGTGGGTGTATAGAACCGCATATAAAACACCTATTGGGATGTCTCCTTGTAGGCTTGTTTATGGTAAACCTTGTCACTTGCAGTGGAAATTGAGCATAAGCGTTTTGGGCTATCAAGCAATGTAACATGGAGTTGGATGGTGCTGGAAAGCAAAGGAAGTTACAACTTCAAGAGTTGGAGGAGATTCGCAATGATGCATTTGAAAGCTCACGGATTTACAAGGAAAAGACGAAAGCTTTTCATGATAATATGATTTCTAAGAAACAATTTTGCATTGGGCGAGAAAGTGCTTTTGTTTAATTCTCGTTTGCAATTATTTAGGGTAAATTAAGGTCACGTTGGATTGGACCTTTTATTGTGACTAATGTGTTTTCTCATGGTGCGGTGGAAATTCGTAGTTTAGCTACGGGTAATGAACTTAAAGTGAATGGGCACGGTTGAAACCATATTATGAGAACTTCTCTTCGGATGTCGTGGAAGGAGTTAATCTTGTGGAAGTACTCCTCTGGAGGAGTCATAGAAAGCAAGGAGTTAGTCGGGTGACGACTTTAAACCAAGCGCTAATTGGGAGGCAACCCAAAGGATGAGTATTTCTTGTCTTGTATTTATTTCTTTTCTTGTTTTTAGTTTTCTTGTTTTGTTTTCTTTATTTTTTTCGATTTCTTGTTAGGATTTCCCACCTTGACTTTCTTTGGATGATTCAATTACATTGAGGACAATGTAAAGTTTAAGTGTGGGGGAGTGGTTTATGTTGTAAATTTTTGCGATTTTTCAACTTTTTTGTGAATTAGTGAATAAGAAACCTCCAACTTGTAGTTATTTAGAGTCACATAGTATACATGTCGCTAAGATTACATCGAGAATCTCACAATAGTGACTGAACTTAGAGATGACGAGAGAACATGATCGGGTCTCTTAATTGTATGAGAGTTAAAGTTGGATTTAACCATGCGGTGGCAAATAAGGTGCGATCGAATTCGGTATTAGAACAGTGATCCCCTATAGTGGAGACTACCCATGTTACATAATGTGAGGCACCAACCTTCAATTCTTTGTACCTGTCTAAATTGTGCTTTTAGAGTGTGTGTCACCGTACGTAAATTAGGGCGAATGGTGAGCTGTCAATTTCCCACCATAGAAGCACTATTTTGATCTCTTGAGTGCTATTTTTATCAACCATGTTGGTGACATCAATTGCTAACTTACATACCACTTGTGATCTTGTTCGCAGTTAGCACCATCCACCTTATCTCTCTCTACACCAACAGGTCCATAGAAACACTATCATCATCAACAAGAGGAGCATCACAAATTCGAAGGAAAGTTGAATACGTTCGAGGTTTACAAGCAACACTACAGTAATGGGCAGATTTCATATTTGAGTAAAGCAACAAAAACAGGGGCTGAATTTTTATAAGTTGGAGACTATAATACAAGAGCGGAAATTATCAAGAATGAAAGTTCGATAAGTTTATGATATCAAGACATATAAGTTGTGAAGATTCAAGCGGTAAAGTACTTACACCATGGCATTGTACTTACATTTTTATTTTAATTTATTTGTATTTATACTTTCTCTTGTCTCAAAAAAAATAAAAAAAAAAATAAAAAAAAAAAAAATAAAGAGAAAAGGAGACAAGAGAAAATGTTTAGGTTTGTTAATAGTTTTTATTTTGTTTTATTTTATTTTATTTTGTATGTGTTTTATTTCTTATTCAAAAAAAAAAAAAAAAAAAAAAAAAAAAAAAAAAATTGGTTTGTATAGTTTGTTTTTATTTTTGTATTCTTTCAATAAAGCCTATGGAAAGAAGGAATATCTACAATGAAGTTTCAAGCGACAAGGAATTTGAGGAAAGAATCATATTGTCAAGATTCTACGAAGTTCAAGAGTTATCATCAAGAGTTGAAGACCAGAAGGCGAAGATGAAGACACCGATAGAAGACCGAAGACGTTTCTATGGATCTTTGTGAGAGTGGTGCTAGCTGCACGCCGAACAGTTCACTTTGTAAGTAAGCATACTCCACCTTCGTTAAATGGTTTGATTTGCTTTGAAGAGATCGTCGGAAAAATGGGTTTTCAAAAATATATAAAAGATGTGGGTTTTCAAAATACTTCGGAGGGTTATGCCTTCCTACCATTCAACGTGTCTCGGGATTCTCTCTTCATTCCAACCTGGACACATGTGTGACCCATAAAAAGTCATGTTTATTATTGAGAGCAATATCATAAAACCCTTTCTTGTGAGGCGAGTCGAGACTTTTGATCACTCCGAACCAATTTTAGTCGAGAAGGGATGGTTACTTCTCTCTCAACTTTTAAGAATGAGATTATGTTCATTTATGTGTCTAACTTCTTATGACTAGTGTGCGAGAATCTACATGTCTTCTTAGCGCGTTGGATACTATCATTACGGAGAACTAGTAAGTTGGAAAAATAGGTTTATGGGTAAATCTCTAGTAAACCCTCACGAGACTATAACTCGTCCACTAGGGACACTTAGTGGTTTAAAGGCTTGTTATTTATGCTAAAAGTGACCAGTAGCCTCGACGACACGGAGTTGTTGTATTTTATTGTTTTGTTTGTTTGGGAGGACTAGCAAAGTCTAAGTGTGGGGAATCGATAGGTGTAGAATACACCGTATTTACTATCTAGTAGTTACGCTTTCTTTGCTATTTTTCTTGTGAATTATGTACTTTACGTGTGTTTTTGAGTTATTAGGTACTGCGGAGTCGCACGGACGAAAAAGATGGAGAAATCACTCATTTGAAGCGTAAAGGGCTAGAAGGTCAATTCACAGGCGAGTGATTCTTGGAGCGGCTAAAGGCTGCGCAAAGGCGACGAAGAATGAAGCTGTCGAGTTCCATGGCCCGATGATTGAGCAAGGAAGAGTTAGGCGATCGGTTCTGGCCGACAAACGAGCCGAGATAAAAGCGAGGTGGCCCTTATCCAATTGCAGGCGCTTAGAGCTAATGACCCTTCTTACACTGCCCAAAAATTGAGAAAATTCATTTCTCAATTATTAGTTCTTCACCTGAAACCAGATCGAGAAAGAGAGAAATTGAGAGAAAGGAAAGGAATTCAGCGGACAGGCCGCTGATGTTGCAGATCGTTAAGGGAAGAGTTAGGGTTGAGAATTTGAGGTGATGAACCGAATCTGATGCTGTGAACCAGATGAAGAGAGTCAGGGGCAAGGTTTAGATAACAACGAGTTGCTATTGCCGATTGATGAAAGAGGAAGTGTTGTTCGATTTCAAGGAAGGAATTGATGGAGGATTTGTGGTTGTGTAGGAATGATGGGTACTCGAGATTTGGTGGATTGTTGAAATTGAGTTAGGGTTTGTCATCTGAACCAGATATGGGTTGGATTAGGAGTTGATTTTTGCTCGAATATCAGTTGATGTAGTTCAATGGTTGACTGAGAGCTTCATGTTGATTGCCACATGAAAGAATTAGGGTTTGGTGCTGAAATGGTGTTAACAATTCGTTTTTGCAAGTAACGGGGGTTGAGTGCACGAGGAATTGAAGGCTGCGGGCGGATCAGCGAGCTTGTGCAATGCGAAATGGGTTTAAGAGAATGGATGCAATTATGATTGTAGTGAAGAATGTGGATGAATACACTCCGAAGTGATCATGTCTTGGTGGTTGTGAAGCTATGATTTTTGTGAAGCAAGTGGTCTTGAGTAATTTGGTGATTTGGTTATGGCTGTGCTGGGTCTGTGTTGGAGCTCAAGGCAGGGAATGGATTGTTTGCAGGATGGAGTTTGAACTATGAGCAAGTGAAAATATGGCTTGAGGGCTGAGACATTGGCAGTAGTGTGTGCTGAAGGGGACTTGGTGGTTGCCTTGATTGAGCTGTAAGAAGTGTGGGATATGCAACTGGGCTAGTGGCTTGTGGTTTGTGGTGATTGAGGTGTAAGGGATTGAAGGCAGTGTTGGATGTCTGATCTGGTGGTGATGGAATGGCATGGCTTAAATTGTTGGTTCATGGCTTTGTGGCGATGGTAATAAACAAGTGTGGTATTCTTTGTGGAATGGCACATGCTGGCGATGGTGCTAGCTTTGAGTGCAATGGCTGCAGACTTGAGATGAGGATGTGTGTGGCATTGCTAAGAGCTTGTGCAGCATTGAAGCCACAGAATGGATGTGACTGACCTGTGACTTGGCTTGAGAAGGTAATGATGGTATTGGAAGCTCAGATGGAGGAATTGAATTGTGTTGCAGTCTGAGATGGTGGTAATGAGATGGAATTACAGCTGGGAGAAAGGCATTGGCGATCTTCTTGGATGGTGTTGGAAAAGAATGCGGCTGAAAAGAATGGTGCTAAGGAGAAGGCGTGTTGCTCTCTACAGAGATCTTTGGGGTGAGTTAGTAGCAATGGGTACTTGTGTTGCAGCTGGATATTACAGGGAGTTAGATAGGCCTTGTAATGGCATTGCAGGTGGAAATTTTTCCATGGAGGTGCTTCTGATGGTAGCAGGATGAAGTTGCATAGGCAGCTGTAGTTCATGTGGTTGAGTCTCTGGAGTTGGGAAGAAGAGGAACTGAAGCTGTGGTGGTGAAGCTTGAATGATTGGAGGAGCAGTGAGGTGGTTAAACTGAATTGATGAATTTGGGATTTCAGTTAGCTTTATTTATGTTGTGCTGGTGCATCTGGGTTGAGTTGCAGCTGAGTTATGTGGTGCTTGTCACGATTGCAGTTGGGCTGATGGAAGACTCACAGAAGGAGGGACTGAGTTGGTGGTCTTGCTGTGGTGTATTACAGGTGCAGCTGAGACTGATTTCAAAATGCTATAGAAGGTATAGCCATTATGGCTGGTCATGCACAATGATGGTGCTTCACAGAGTTCAGCCTGTGCAAAAAGCCTGACCTGGCTTGGTCATTCAGCTCACTCAGTGATCCGGGCTGACTCGTCTGACTTCCCGACTCGGTGCTTGACCGAGTTGACTCTCCGTCAGACCCATTGACCCGTCAGGCTCGTTGGCCGGGTGGCCAGGCCGGACTTTGCGTCAGCCGGAGGCGATTTCCGGGCACTTCTCGGCCAATTTCCGGCCACAATCCCAGTTTCAGAGGCGACGATTTTTGGGTCATATTTTCTACATGGGTCTCTCTTCCTTGTGGGCTTGGTGGATTTTCATCTAATGGACTTTGAAGACTTGACCTAATTTTGGAAGGAGAGAAAGGCTATAAAAAGAGAAATTCTACAACTTTTGGAAATCATCTTATCATATATCTTATTTCTTGGAACTTTGGAGAGCCGTTTTTGGTTACACAACTAGGGTTTGCTTTTGTTCATCTTTTTCTTCATTCCATTGATATTTTGTGATGAACTCCATAGCTATGAGTAGCTAAACTCTCTATTAATGGTTAAGGATGTAGTCCGATTTCTAAAACTTGTGTTTGCTTTATGTATTAGTTTTCTCTCTTGTTTATCGTTCATTCTCTGCGGTTTCTATGATCACATGATTGAAGTATTGTGATAGGATTATGGTGTTTGATTAGTTAAGTGGCCAATTAATTGAACTTGCATCTTAGTCCATAGCTATTTTAGGGTTTTTCATCAAGCGATAACCTTGAATACAAGTAGCATGATATGTTTGCGGTTCGTAGTGATACACTCTCGTAATCATATGTAGAGTTTGACCATTGTCCGAATTGTTTTGCGCAACGCATGACAATTGCATTGATTAGCCTATTTGAAACTTAATGCTCATAGGAATTGAACTTGATTAGCGCAAGGCGTTAGGTTATTCTTTAGGTAGAATTATCTGTGACCCTAATGTGTGTGTTGATGAACTTGAGAAATTAATAGATTATCTTGCTTTCTTGATTCTCTAGGCTTTTGATAACACAAGAGATTAAATCGTAATTCTATTCATATATGCAAGCACATGTCTAAGATTGAAGATGAATTCCTTGACCAATATCTCTCTCCATTGATTATTTTCTACAACTTATTTGCTTTTAATTTACTTTTATTGCTTACATAGAATTCAGAAATCCCCCCAATTGGTTACTTTGAGAAATTGATTACGAAATAACTACAATCGCCTCCCTGTGGATACGAACTCTTTCTTATCACATACTTTAGGAAAGTGAAATTATTTTTGACGCATACGACAGCGATCACCGACCAACTCACAGCTTCAGGGGCTGGAGGGTTAAGCTCAGGGTAGGTGCTCAGGTCAGCAAAAGAGCTAGTTTCAGGCAAGGATAGCTCACAGATTTAACAGTTCATTCAATTAGCAGGCTTTCTCAGCAATTACAAATTGGAAGCAGCATAGCACAAAAGTTCGGTGGACACGAGGTTGTCAACGGGGTTTGGGCACCAAAAGTGCGGATGGATCACGAATCAATTCGGCGAGGTTGACGGGGGTATATCACTTACATCATCATGCACTCATTAAATTTCAGCTCAATGTAGCTATGAACTCCCTGGTCAGCAGTTAAGTGCAAGATTAAGCAATGCTAGCACTTACAACATGCTCGGAGTTGCGGGGGTGGTTTCCAGGGGTATCACGGGATGGAGCATGCACAAACTTAACGAGATCACGCTCACAAACTCAATTGATGGCGGTGAAGACTCATACAAGGTTTAAAACAAGATTAAGCATGCAAAGAGTTCGGGGTGTGTGGACTACCTAGCATAGGTTTATCATGCATTCAAGGTAATGCTTATGAGATTTCCAATCAATTCGGGGGTGGTTACCTAGCAAGGTAGCTAATCATGCAAGGCACCGGGGCAGCTAGTTTGTCGGCAAGGGCTAGAGATTGGCTTGCACTCGGCCAAAGCAAAGCAAAGTATGCAAAGTGGGTTATGCTCGGGGCTTTGGCTCCCGGGGGTCGATTATTCGCAAATAAGGATGCTCGGTGCCGATTTTTCGGTCAAGGCTGTCCCAACGATCGAGTTGATGTCAACTATCTCGGTTGACTTCAACTCGAATTTTTCACAAGCTAGCCCGGGGGCTAGCAGGGAGCAGGGCTTGTGCACATGAACAATACGAGATCGGCATACGAGACATGGCGAGCCACTCACTGAAGTGCGGGGGTTGCTGGGGTTTTGAACTCAAGTTATGCGCCTTTTCTTCTCCTCCAGGCTTGCTTAGAGATGTTGCGGTACTGTAACTCCACGACAAGCTTCGGTGCTCGAACTTGCAAAGTTTAAGCGATGACAAAGAGATGTACAGATTGAACAAAATTAGCTATGCCTACTCTACAGCATGATAGATGCTTCAAAGCTGCTCTCTGAGTTACAACCCCGAGGGCGAGATTGAGATTCACAAATGCACGATTACAATGGAGTGTGTCGAGCTTAATCAAGGTATCTTTGATGGATGAGAAATGCCAAGATGCCAAGGGTATGCAGATTGAGATTCACGAGATGCCAAGATATTTTATCGATATGACTGCATTTGAAATGAAACAAAGTTGATACACCAGTCGGTGGCATGAGCTTAAGCTAGGCCAGGATGTTGGTGAGATAATTGGAGGCCCGACACGGGAGCAAGCTTGCTACATTGTTATGCTTGATTGAATTTGTGGAGTTAATATGCATGGCAATGATATTACGAAGTTATAGCTACAACTACAAGGCTAAATATGATCATGGGATAGATTGCGAGGGATGCTAATAAGATGCGAGAGATATTACGGGATAGTTACACTAAATGACATTACTAGGTAAAGATGCGAGATGTGCAAATGAGATAAAGTGACTATGATGCCGATAATGTTAACAACAAGTAATATAATATGCGAGAGAAGGGAAACTATACTAGCATCTAAGTTATACTAATAACGGGATTAAAAACAAAAATGTAAAGGTGAGTATATACGAGAGGTGAAATGAACTCAGTAAAGGCAGCAATTGATCACAGAGCACGCGCCAAGTCCCCGGCAACGGCGCCAAAAACTTGGTAGGCGTCTGAAGGTGTTTATAATTAAGCCTACATGTAATACCGCAAGTGCACGGCGTCTATCGGAGACGCGGCAAGTGCAGGTCGATCCCACGAGAGAAATGGGTGTGCTTAAAGTGATCTTATGGCTTCCTAAAGCTGATTTCAAGAGTGGCAATGTGACAATGGGGGGGTTTGTTTGCCGCAAAGACGGCTAAGATGAAATGAAGTGAACCTAAACTAAGGTAAAAACGGTGATAAAAGGGATGCTAGAGTCTTCAAATCAGCCACTAACTTCCACTGTGTCTTTAGCTAATTACATTACTCTTGTCCTTGTAATCGAGATAAGGAAGAGTGTCAAGTCTACCACTTACCTAAGGTGTTTCACCAATGGATGATTCAATCACAACTACGGTATCTTTCCCAGTATTACATGCGTTTAGAGTACAACTAATCTGAGGATTGATAATGATCTAATTAAGTTGAGTTGCGCATCATCATCACGGGGTATCTAACTACGGTGCATCCATGGCATTGGCATGCACTTTGTGAGAGCAATGTGTTGATATGCTAAGATTAATTCTATCCTAGAACAAATTAAACATTCAAGAGAAATATAATCAACATGATTAACACAGTAGAAAGCTAGGGCTTCATCTCAAACCCTAGCACTTATATTTAGAACATAATAAAGTAACAAGAACACAAAATTAAATCTAAATCTTTTCTGGCTAATCCGGCATGTTTTTCACACACCCTCACAACTCTATTTATACATGCAAAAATTCTCCAAATACCAAACCCTAGATTTAATTTAAAATAGAAATTAAACTCAAAATACTCTCACACATACTCTCTGATTCATCCCTTCACTGATTGTGCGGCTCTATGACTCTCTTGATGTTGCTTGTTAGAGAAAACCTTAAGTCTAGCTATCTCAACCCTAGCCTCTAAGTTAAAAGAAGCTATGGGTAAAGATGACTAGAACTAGGGTGGTGGAGGAGTTGTTGAGGCGGCTGTTGTGCTGACAAGAGATGGTGGTCGTGATGGAGGCGGTGTTGCAGAGGGTTTGGTCGGGGGAAAGAGGAGAAGAGCAGAGCTCTGCTCTGTGATGGAGACGGGAGAGGAAGAAAGAGAAATATGGAAGGGAAATGGGTAAGGCTCGAGAGGGTATAGGGTTAGGTAATTTGGGTGTTGAGCGAGGCACTGTGAAGTGTCGATGGGAGGGCATCGGCGAGCGTAGGATCTAGGCGGAGAAGATGCGAGACGGTCGAGGGAGAACTGAGGCGATTTGGTGTTGAGCGGAGCATCGAGAAATAGATGTGAGCGAAGGAGCGACCGTATGATGCATCTGGGTGAGATCTCAATGGCTCGGGATGAGCGGGTAGCTCTAGCCCATGTCTTCCTTGTTGGGTTCTGTGATTCGCGCGCGGGCTTTGGCTATACGCTTCATAGATGCTCGACTCCAATTCTTTGCTCTTTTGGCTCCTCGGATTCTCCAGAGCTTTATTTATTGCCTAAAAACACAAAATTAATTAATACAAATATTTATTCTTGAAAACAAAGAAAACACGAGAATGCAGGATAATATCGATTTCAGCGCAAAAGATGAGTAAAATGCCAATAAAAGGTGCATAAATATGCACTATTTTAGCACTCATCGGTACAACAACATCGCACCGGGAAGCATAGCTAATTGGGGAGAAATGATTAATGCTTTACGGAAGTACTTCTTTGCGAGCAAGTTACTCTTTCCGACTTAGGAAGGATGGCTCGGAAAAGAATCTTGAAAAATCCGAATGATTACGTGAAGAGGTTCGGGGTTCAAGCCTTGGATTTCCATGATCCCAATGTTCTTGAACAACAAGCGGTGGTTTGTGCATCAATGGGATAATCCCGATCTGAGCTTTCTTTGGAAAATCTTCGTTTCATACCTTCTCGAGAACTTCATGAAGCGGCCAAGCGTGGCAGCCTTCCGCTCTGCCTTGCTAGAAAGAACAAAAGCTCAAAGTAGAGGAATCGAAAAACACTCGAAGTAAAGCGCGAGACGACTAATCAACAAGCGATATAGTGTCGAAACTTCCATGAATATTGCTCAAGGGAGCAAAAGAAAAGCTGAAGCACATCCACATAAGAATGCTCCTCCAGGGTCTAATCCCTCAAAAGCGCAAAGGAAAGATGGTCAAGCCAGGAATGCATAATCGCCTACTCAACATCAACAAACGATCAAGATGCACCCGACTTCCCCTTTTCTATTGAAGAAGTGATCGAACTATTGGAAGTGCGGATCCAAGACGGGGCGATCAAATTACCTCTGTCAAAAAGGAACCAAGCGAGGAACAAATGGAAAATGCACGCTACTGCCATTTTCATAGGTATGTCAGTCATCCGACAAGTGATTGCGAGAACCACTGAAGCGAATATTCAAAGAAAAGGATGACTCGGGGGGCGGGGGCCGAAGGAGTTCAAAGAAATCCTCTCCCCAATCAGAACATTCGCACCCTCGAGCGAGTGTCAAAGAAGCGGTTCAATCCTTAATTGAGCATGTACGCGAGATTCTTTGTACTTGTCAAAGGCCCAAAGAGATGATATGTTTCGCACTTGAACCATATCGTGTCATGCAAACGGCTAAAAATTCCGGAGACACTCTACGAACCTTGATGCTGAGACAAGGAGATGTACGAATGGGGACTTCTCACCATGGTCTATCTCAAAGGAAATGAATTCAAGCGAGCATTGGTCGACGTTGTCACTGCTGTTAACATCATCCCTTTGAAAACCCTCAGAGCCGCTGGCATCACTCGACAAGAAGCAACTCATGCTCCTATCTTAGTCAGAGACCATGAGGGAATCTTCAGGGATGCTTATGGTTACATCATTCTCAACATAAGAAATGGTTCAAACTGGACAGAAACTAAATTCTTCATAATTAAGGAAGATCCAGGATATGACATGATTCTTGGGCGAGCATGGATTCATGATGAAAGAGTTTCTGCGATATCTTCATCTTCAGTTGCAGAATTCTCCATCGAAGAAAGCTCTGACTCGGAAAATGATCAACCTTTCGAGCATTTGGGAAAAGCCGGAGCCTTGATGGAACTCACAAAAACCCGAAGAAAGCGCACATGAATTTGTCAAAGGTTCCACTCCGGGCAAGTCTTATTCCCGATGCATATGTATTACCAACTTTCAAATATGCTACCCTAGTCTGGGGACTCGGTTCTGCTCAAAACCTATCTATTACCAAACGCTATGAGTGGTTAGTATCACCTCAACAATACTTCACCAAATGGTTAGACTCAGTACCTCTCCAATTTTATCATCTCACTAACACGATCATTGCTAGGATAATGACTAAGTTTCACAATCAATATCCTAAATACTCTCCTTTGCTCGAGTGTCCACACGTCTTGCCTTGGCATTGGAAAGCTCCACCAACATGGAATCCCACTATGCGAGGAATTAGAGAACCAGCGAGAGAAGATATTCAAGGCACTAGCAACCAAGCCTAATAAATTTCATGAAGGATATTTGGTTCTTAAGGCAACCGAGACGCAATTTGCATTCCACGAAGAGTTCTAACTGGGAAGGACCTTTTATGATTGCTAATTCAGTTGCTGGAGGATACTACAAATTGGCTGACATCAAAGGCAAGACAATTATACTAGTAATTCATGAGGATTGGCTCAAGATTTTTGATGCATAAAGCATTCAACATTGGGTGTTTTATGTCTAAGACAAACGCTCAAAACATCTGACGTTTGCATCTTAGGATTTTCTTTTACCTGTATTTTCAATTCCTCCAAAACGTTTGCAATACTTGCATCCAATATTTGAAATTTAACAATTTATCAAAAGTTCTTTATTTTAAGAAAAATCGCTATCAAAACCCAAAATCTAAAAGAAAATCCTCGGTCACTCATAAATTCAAAACCAATCCAGAAATTCAAAACCAAAATCTCACATCTCTCAGAAGTTCAAAGTTCAAGAGATTATGGAAAGAAAACTAAAGAAATCCATCAAAGTACGATTTTTGGTTCTCAGCATCCTCCAAGACTTGCAAAGCCGCTTTCTCCAACTCCAGCTTTTGAGTCAACTCAGCAATCTTAGCCATTTTCTCCTGCGAGCATGTTTTGGTAAAGGGTATATTCTTCACTCTTTGCATCCTTGATGGTGTTGATCTTGACGAAGCCACTTAAGGTTAAATCCAAGTCTCTCGAGAATTTTCCAAGTTGTACTCCCAATCAAAAAGTACATCTCGCGTGATGAGTACTTAGGGCCAGTGCGAATATCATCTAGGATGGCGCAATATGTTTCCTAATTGCATTGTCAAGAATTAGCTACGTTCGGGATCTCTTGTAACGACGATATGTCCATACATCTTCCACAACTTCTCATACATGTCTTTGGCATACCCGGTGGGAAGCATTTGAATCCACCAACAAACACATGATACGGGAGTGAAGCACCAAATGGAGGCTCACAAACAATCCCTTGATAGAATATTCATGCACTATTATATGGTTCTCGATCTCGGGAACAAACCTCAGCAATCATAGGCGCAGCTTCTTCTGGGACAATATTTTCTACTCTCGGCACGACTTCCTCTGTTTCTGGAGCAATCACCATTGGTGTTTAAATCGCATCGAAAATATCAGCAGCAACCATCTCACGTCCTTGAAGTGCAGATATGGTTGTCTCATTATCAACAGCGCCGGGATTGCTCGAATCATCATTATTGGTCTCGTTATTCCCAACTTCGGTATTTGGCACCTAATAAGAAGATTACAAGAGATTAGAGCGATCCAAGCATGAAAAATCAATACAATCATAAAGTCCGGCATGTAAGTGAACTAATATTATCTAAGTTCTTCACTATGCGTCCAAGACATGAGCAAATAGCACAAAAGTCATAAAACACGTTTTTCAATAAGTTCGTCAGAAAATTTTTATACTACTCTATATGAGACGATGAAATGGGAGCAATTGGTAAGGAATATAAGGTTTAGTTATATACCATTCTCTTTGTATGGATGTCATATACAACATATCAAAATTTCATAGCAATTGGATGAACGAGCAAGGAGTTGTGGCCAAAACATTGGACCTCATACCCATTGAAAATTTTCTGGAGGTCTCTGGAGGTTTACTGTTTCATCGATTTCGACCCATAAAAGTGCTCAAAACTTAAAAAGCTTCGTTGACTAAAGCTTGCAAATTTCCTGGGCTTAAGGATACATAGGTATATTTCGAAAATCGATGTCGGATGAAGATTCTCTGATATTTGTACTAAAAAACTGGGGTCTGGATTTTTCTGATGACGTATTTCGGCAAATTTCTCATATATTCATCGGGATTCTCATACATTCATTCACAAATCAGCAATACTGAACTTATATGAAGATAATACAAAATAAATACTTACTTGAGGAGCCTCCAACTCATTCGAAGGGTTAACAGGGTCGGCATCAACATTGTGAACACCATTATTTTCATTCAGTCGCGATTCTTGAGGATTCTCCTTCTCCCTACTATTCAAAGATGAATGGATAGCATGACCATGTTGGCTTTCCACAATAATCTTTTCCTGGATCCATCAACAATAATCATCATTATTTCATTCAAGTAAATGTCGAAATCATTACATGAAAGGATACTCACATCAACCTCTCCGTGGGTGTTGGATCCCTGAATTGCTCGTATAGAGGAAATATGAAGACCGTCAATAACCGATGGAGCAAAATTCTGAAACAAATTAGCAATACTCTTCTAAGATCCTGATTATATGGACAAGAAAGTCGCAACGATAAGAGAAGTGTTAACAACTCACCAAAGAATCGGCAGGGGACTGCACATTATTCGGTATCATTCTATGAGCTGTTTTGCTTCTTCCTTCTCCACCCTGGGGACTTTCTCGAAGGTTTAAGAAGTTTACACAGATTCGAGACCTCACAACACGGCCATCCTACACAAAATCAATGGATGATTAAAACACATCTATCTTACTTTCACCGATCGTGAAGAAAAGAGGCTTACCTACGCACATTCCGGAGATGTATTCCTCTTGTCACCATGGGAAAGGTACTTTAGCCTTGGTCGAGCATTAATAGAGTCAAGAGAAGGAAAATCTTGCGCTGGAGACTTAACATCCATCACAAATGCATACAGACGTGTAACCCGGAGTCACGAAATTAGCACGATCAGAGCATGTGAATAAATACTCATTTCCCTCCACATGAGTGCAATCCAGATTAGCCTTCAAATACTCAACTGATGGTTTGTTCATTCGGTGACACAGGATACATCGGTCTACATGCCCATTTGTCGAGTTGCCATGTCAATGTTATATTCCTCTACTACGAATTCTCCATGCATTGCGATACTAGGTGGCCAGGAGTGCAACTTAACATGAAAGATCTCTCTCCATCATTCAAAACAGCACCGGTCTTCAACATGATATTTTTTTCACCAGCATTGAAAGTGATCAATTGTGAGAAGAGATCATAGACCAACGCCCAGGGGCGAAAGTTGAACTCGGATTCAATGTCCAAAATATCAGTGATGCATATCTTGTATTGCGGCTGCTTTATAGACCACCTCATGATCCGGGCGTTGTCTTTCTCGAGGAAAGCATGTCGAGTGTCGACATTAGGCCCTTGCAAAACACTACGGGGAATCGGAGCATACTTTTCAAGATGCTCCCACATCAAATCTTGGAGGAACATGGTATTAGTATATGTCTCAATTTTCATGAAACCGTTAGAGACACTGGAGTCAATAACCAAAGAGTCCAAGTTGGCAAACAGTGAACCTAAAAACAGGCTCCCAATTGGAAGTTTCTCACCAGTAGCCATCCTAATGGCAAAGGGTATCACCAACGATTTCAACAAATGTTTGTTGTCCTCAAGAACATCTCTGGAAAGCCATAAGCACAGGAAAGCAGCGATAAACAGGGTACCATCAACAGGTTCTTCAGGAATTCTATCTCTCGGCCACCAGTATCTCAACTATTGAGCATAGCAAAATTTGGGAGACTCGTTGAACTCATGCATTTTAGCTTTCAAAGTGCGAGTAATCAACTTTTCCTCTGTCGAGAGTTCTCCAGGGAAATTTCCGGCGACTGGAAGATGAAACAAAGCGACTACATCTTCTAAAGTAATCGTGAACTCTCCCCATCTGCATATGAAGGTGTGACTAGGAATACATCAACGAGCAAGAAAATCCACGATACCTGGTATATCATGATTAATGATCAAATCTCCAGCAGCTTGAATGGCTCGCGTCACCTGCGCACTATCCATCAAGGTCCTCACACGGCTGTGGCCTAGCATATGCCTTGACCATCCGAGAAAATTGCGTCGGCGGCTTAGAAAGTTTGAGTTCCACATGAGAAGCCAAATAATGTTTCCCTTCCAAACGAACCCGAATTATTGTTGGAGGAGACACCAACTTATTAGACGTAGTCTCGGGATTTATGAGCAAGCAGAAACGAAGAACCTAAGGACGTTTTTCGAGGCCTGTACAAATATTCAAAGAATCTGTCTTCGATGCTTGGAATGTTCTTGGGTTTGGGAATTTCCTCATTCCTCTGAGAAGTTCCAGTTTCTCCATCTATGGAGCAATCATCATCTCCAGAAGTGTCTTCTCTGGAAACGTCACTTTCAGCATCATTACGGAATCGAGTCATCTCCGCCAAAGCTGCAGCATTCCACACGACTTTCACCAATACAATGGAATTAAAGCAATCAAACAATTACGATGCTCACAATCAGCGTCTGCAAAAAAACGGTAATCCTAAACTCTTACCTATTTACGATTTCACTTAACTCAGTGGTAACAACGAAACCCAGAAACTTGGTCGTTCTTTCAAACACGCAAAAGTCGAGCATACAACATATTATTCAAGATTCAACACTGACTTCTCAAGAAACTATGAATAATTCACATAACTTTCCATGTGAACATTCACTGATTTTTACGTGTACATACACTATAAACTCATACATACATACGAATTCATCAACTCATAAATTGTTTGCTTTCAACAATTCTTCATAAATCAAAACTTGATTTATATTTAATAAAACTTGAATAACTCACGTACCTTTTTTAAAAAAAAATCGTGAGTTAATGACTCACGTAAATGCAAAAAAAAAAAAAACTTTTGCTCAACCGAGCATTCGTCTACGAAACGAGGGTCTTTTCTATTTTTGTAAAAGTCTACATATTTCAAACAAAATTTTGAAAGTTCGTAAAAAAAATTTCATCATGAACTCTGGGTATTTTCAAAATTCCTTTAACCCTAAGGATTATTATTTATTACTTTTACGAACAAACCTACGTTCTTAAAAGTATTTGCAAAATTCACGCTTCGAAAACAAACTTGGGTTATCATGAAACCTAATAAACAAAACTTTTGCTACTGCAACTAGACCATGTTTATTCAAAGTTTATGAATCTCTTCCATATTAGGGATATTTGCTCGTTCCTTCAACTAACGAACAAACGGGCATATATATACGTTTTCTGAAAATCCTTCATAAATCCTACGCATGCATGTAACCATGGGATTTTTGGTTTTGTGAACAACTCATCAATCACGAAACATACATAAAAAAAAAGAGCTGACGGACTTACCTGTCGGCGTCGGCCGAAATTTGGCCGGACGGTGGTCGGACGGGTGGCGGTCTTGGGTCAGCGAATTTTCCCTACGCTCGTGAAGTGATGGAGAGGAGAAAGTGGTGGTCAAGCAAAACACAAAAAAGAATTTTAGGGCTTCTTCCTTTTATATCAAATTTATTTCCAAAACCTAATAAAACATGGGTTTCCTTTTTTGGACTTGGGCCCATGAATTCTAAACCGACCATAACTAGGCTTCTGAACGCTCAAATCAGCAGTGCCTTATCTCTCCGCCATATGAGGTGACACTCTATCTTGCTATCATGGTCATCATCTGTGCATTTGCTCGTATCATTGGGTAAATTGAGGATTCTGAAACTACCTTTGTAGACTGAGATCGACCACTGATCTCGTCGACTGAAAATCACCATTTAATGCTTACTTCGGAACATGACTGTTCCCCACTAAGCAAGGGACTTAATGTAAATGGTGGATTTTCACCAAGGTTAAAGCAGAGTAAAAATCATGAGGCATGTTTTTGACACGGCTTTCAGGCATGCAACGATTCATATTTTACGAAGCCATGATGAATATGTTTTTGAAAAGCCTCCACTAGCTGAGCGTTCGATCCCTGGCATTTCGTCGTGACCTCTATGCATAATAACATATTTGGGCAGTTCTCCATAGATTGAGAGCTTAACGCCTTCAGGACGTCGGTGACACTCACTGTTCCCTGATTGCAGGAGAGAGACCCACCTCCACATAGAAGAATAGTTGGGCGGCAGACGCCTTCAGGATGTCGGTGACACTCATGGATTCCACGACTATGTGGAGAACGGTGTATAGATTCAGGCGGTTCTCAGTAGATTGAGAGCACTAACGCCCGGGTCGTAAGCAACACCGTGACTCCACGACTATGCACCATTCAAAATAGATGTGACGATTTGCTTGGCTAATATCTTTTAACGAGATTAATTACGCAGCGACATTCTGCCCAATTCCCAGAATAATCTGTTATTGCTCCTATTCCATGGTCGAATCCACGACTGATCCCATGGAATGGAAATAACAATTGCTCATATTCCATGGTCGAATCCACGGCTTTGATCCCATGGAATGGCAATAACAATTGCTACGATTCCATGATCGAATCCACGGCTTGATCTCATAGAATGGCAATAAACTACTACATTATCTCATTATTCCGATTTCATGATCGAATCCTGAGATGATCTCATGAAATGGTGATAGATAATTTTAATTACTCTGATTCTATGGTCGAATCCACGATCCCATGGAATGGTAATGCATGTTTTATTATTCCGAGTTCATGGTCGAATCCACAGCTAATCCTATGAATTGATAATAAATAACTACTCATTTAATCGTTCTGTGTCATGAATTATTCTACACTGAATTTCATGAATTAACAATAAATACTCAACCATCGGGCATCTGGATCATCACTAAGTAAGCCCCACAAAAATGGTGCAAGTGTATTTGAAAATGATGCACGACTGAGCACCCGAATGTACGAACGAGCATCCAAAAAATATGAAACAATGAGGAATCCTACGCAAAACATGAGAAAACAATAAATATTAATAAAATAATAAGAGGCGCCCTGGGCCGGGCCCACCGGCCGGCTGTTCGTGCCCTAACCATGGTTGATCCATGCCTCTTCCATTATTTTCCTTATTTTTTGTTATTTCATGAACTCATGAAAACTCCTTGGTTTTAGCAACTTTCCTTGTTTTTGAAAAAACTCATGAATCCTCCATAACTTCATGGATTCATGAAATAATGTTATAAAATAAGGAAAGGTGTGCGGGGCCCAGGGCAACCTAGCCGTAGGCCATGCCGAATGAGTGGTGATCCCATACCTTACAATCCTTAGCTTTTATAATTATTATTCCCTAATCTCATGAAACTCATCTGTTTCAACAAAAACTCATGGATTCTCCATAACTCCAAGGATTCTCCATAACTTCAAGGATTCATGAAAAATAATATTATAAAATAGGAAAAGGTGTGCGGGACCAGGCAACATAGCCGTGGCCATTCCCTAGCGTGGTAGGTCCCACACCTTGCAATCACTAGTCTTTTATATTATTATTTTCCTAAATTCATGAAACTCCTTGGTTTGAGCAAAAATCATGATTTCGTCATAACTTCTCAAATTTTGCTCAAATCATGAAAACCAAAAGCCAACAGGTCACACGACCGGCTAGCCTCTCACGACAATTTTAAATATTAAAATACACTTATTTTAATATTTACAAAATATTGATCAATTGAGCATACATGCTCATTCTAACAAAAAACAATAATTTCAGTCAAGATGAAACTCTTCTGAAAATTCACAATATTGCTCGAACGCACAGTACGGAAATACGGGCACCACCACAACACGTGCATGCATTCATGACCGACCAGAGTCATCTTTTGGGCTTGCACAAAGCCGGTCCCACACGTTTTTATAATTCTGAGCTAATTTGCTCAATTGCTCGTATTGGGCCCAAACTATCTCCAACCAACCTGGGGATTGCTCAAACGGCTAATAACTGGTCACGTGACCACCAAGAGACGGTCCCATGCTCTCTTGGTCGGTCCCCATCTTTCATACCTAGGTTTTATCACCTAATGTTGAACCCAACAATATTTGGTAAATGATGAAACCAACATTTAATCATCATTCTTTCACCAATCCTCAAACTTAGGGCACCACATGGATGCCCATCATCCCATGAATCGTTTCCTCTATCCTCGACTTTATTTTCAGCGATTCATCAACTATGATCTGAAATTAGGGTTTGAATAAATGTTCTACGAATCATCATTAGAAGCAAGATTCAAACACTAATGAATTTTTATTGATTAAAGAACTTGACATATGAATTAATCATATAATATTTGGTAATCTACCAATATTTTAATATTTTATTAGGTCACGTTACCAATAAATATTTCGTCCAATTGAACAACACTTGCTCGGTTAACTCGAATATTGATCCAACTATCAATATTGATTAATTTATCGATATTTCGTCGAATCGAGCAATACTTGCTCAGTTGCTCGAATAATCCACATATATTCAGTAACTCATCAATATTCAACAACTTGTTGAATTTACAATATTTACTCAGATGAGCAACATTAACATTCATGAATCGCTGAGCATTTGTCAAACATGCTCGATTTAACAAAACCTAGACTCATTATCTAATCGAGTCAACAACTAACAAACTAAATACGCGTACGTCATACGGACTCCACGATTCATGAGACATCAATCACGTCTGGTGGGGGATAACAACCGGGGTTTTGGTCTACGACGGCCTACGACACGTGGATTTCATCCACGGCGAGAAATGCGTAAGTTGTGTAAACGGTTGAAGGAGTTAGCAAAGTAGTGGGTGCATGATCCTTCAAGTCTCCACACGACATGGAGCGGCTTTACCACGATCTTCCACTTGCCCACTCTTCCACTCATGAAACTAGTCGTACTTACAGGGATCAAAGGTGTTCACAACTACGATAATATAAATAAGTCTCTCCGAATCCATGATTGAGGACAACGAATGATCACTAGCTATCGCAATCGTCCACATGCAATTTCTCGAGTAACTACTCTCAAGAATTCATCAATCTATCGAGAACTTATTCGAACTCAATAGTTCACCAATTATTTCAAAAACCTTCACACATCCAAAATCCTTGATCATCATTGATTCACACAATTCTCGACTTCCCTCTAGGATCAACTCATCTCCCTCTTTGCGGTCAGAATTGACTCTGGAACGGCCATTGACTTGGTTTAGGGAGGAGTCCTCTGATTGATATCTCGAATCTAAGCACTCCGCCCGCGGTGCATCTCGTGTGTGGTTGAGCGGTTTTTCGGTTCGAGTCTCGACACGCTCGTCTCATTTCCCAAAAAACCCGATAATAGTTTTTTCCCCATCCACACTTAGTTTCTCTTATCCAGATTCAATTGGAATAAACAAATGATTCTGTATTTTTTTAAAGCCTAATCAATACATACAAACCAAAATAAATTGACTTGCACAATTATTTTCTTAACCGGAAGCAATTTAAACAAATATAAACATTACAGCACCCCAATTGCACCAAATTTCGTTAAACAAAAACACTTGATACCTAACAATAAAGAAGATACCAAACAATAAGCCAAATAAATTGGCACAGTTTTTCTTAACCGGAAACAATTAAATCACATACACATCTCAATTGTACTGAAATTTTGTTAAGCAAAAGCAAAATATATGCAATATAAACAGGCTTTTCTTAAATAGGAAAACGATTAACTAACAAATTTGTTACCTCAAATTCCGCAGCCTCTTCTCCCTAGAAAGATATATCATTAAGCGCAAGTTCAAATAATAAATCTCCCCCAGTGTGTTGTTATCCTCTCGCAAGAACAAAAGAACAACAACAAAAACAACCTTACCAGAGAAAGGTTGATTCAGTTTTAACTAATGCGAGCCAAAAGCAAAAGTTGAAAACCCGAAACACATATGTTATGCACAACTCATGTAAACACAAATTGATTCAAAATAATTGTTACTTTTCACATATGAGTTTCAATCGGAACACCTTATGATCCTTTGATAAATCCTACCAACATGGGATATAACTTAATCCCTCTAAATCAAAAAGCCACACAAACCATAAGGGTTACATCATATGAGATCAAATATAAGGTTATAAAAACCGAAATCAGACATCTCATAAACCCAGTACACATACAAAAATGATAAACATTCATTCGTCGAGGTTATGTAATCGGTAACTATCACATAATACAAAACTTATAAAATAATAATTTTATTCATAAATAATAATCATGATAGTTTTACTTAAAATTAGACCTTATACAATAATTGAAGTAAATCAAAAACTGATGTCTATTTTCTGGATCAAGTATTACAGTATATAACTTAATCCCTAGTGGTGCTCTGTTTGTTCACTGAGGTTTCTTCAGTGTTCAAACTCTTGAAGCATGTTTCGAGAGACTTGTCAGCAACCAATTCTTCTTTTTCAAGTTTTTCAACTTGTACCTTCATGTTTGCAAGATCATCTTTTGTTTCTTCAATCCTATCTTTTAGCCAATATCTTGATTTCGAACCGTTATTATGAGATTGGTTCTTAGTTCTTCAAAACCATGTATATATTTTATCATACTATCAGAAGGTATCCACTTGGTTTGTTTTGGATCTTGAAGGTTGTAAGCCAACATACATGACTCATCTTGAGACCCAGTAGAACTACCTGATTCATAATCAGACATGAATCACATGATATTTGATATGATCTTCTTCATCCTTTATGTATTGATTCCCTGACAATCCTTAACTCTTTGAGCTTTCTCCTTATTTACCTTTGTAATATTGCGAGCTATTGGAGGCATGCTCAAGGATTTAAATATGAATTAATCAGGGTTTCACAATACAAGAAAGAGAAAGTTTCTCTTAATAAGAGACAACTTTTTGACCGAAATATCTAGGAATTTCCGAATATATATTAAGAATATATTTTGTTTCTTGTGTCCGAATTCTCATGTCGGAAGGTTTATTAAAATTCAAAATTTTCAAATAAAACCTAATTATGGAAGATCATGATAAACATGAACAATTTCTTAGACAATCAGTATGGATACCAAACCGGTTCCGTGACCACATTTCCTTTACGGTTTGCATACGGGTATGCGTACCGATCTGGTTCACGAGTTAAACAGATTTTTACATGATGTGCATAAGGATATGCGTCCCATAAATCTGCTAGTCGACATATAGCTACTCCGCTACGTGTACAAGTACATGTAATACAGCTTCAGACTTATAAAAATTTTCCCAGTTTGTAAGACTCATAATACTTTCTTATATCCAAATTTATAGTCTTTCAATTCGAAACCTTCCCGAATAACATCAATGACACATATTATTGTTTCAGGCTATTTTCGAATGATAAAACTTGAATCATGATTTTGATTGCGAGAAGTAAATTGTCCTTAACCGAAATTCATCAAGTATGAACAAATGTTCATTAAGCTTAGTCATTGTATTTCGATAAGTCTCTTAACTTGATAATTATTTCTCGACTCAAAATTCTTGAATATGCATGATAGTCTAAGTAGTTACGCGACAACGTCTCAAGGATAGAAAAGTGAATATAACTTGAGAACTAGGTGGTTCAGTCTTCACTAACCTTTTGTTGATGAAGTTCTCCAAAAGCTTCGGTTTATCTTCGCCTTCAAACGGTAGAACGCAATGATGACTGCCGTGATGTTCGTTCCTCAACTACAATTTTATCCTAGTCCGAGACTTAACAAATTGTAGACTAGAAATAGTTTTGGCAACTAAATTTGAAACAAGCTTGAGATGGCAACACTTGTGAGTTCAACCAAGCAATGATCTAACAAACTTTCTTACTTAACAAAATATTAATGAAGTATAAAGTAAGGAAAGTCCGTTCTAGAAGAGGCTAGTGTTGTTATTATACCTTCAATTTCATAAGTAACCAAATGGGGGTATTTCTGATTTTTATGCAAGGCAATAAAAACTAAATCAAAAGCAAAAGGGGGTATTGCGTTTCTGATTTTCACCCTTCACAAGCGACATACGCTCCTTCACTTCAGGTCAAGCTATCTGTAAAGCAGTTATTCATAAATGCAAAAAGTGTTTAGGTACATGCGAGTCTCATGGTAATGGTTTCAGAATTCTGGCTTTCACTACTCTGGGTGAATTAAGTGAAGACACATTGGTATTTACGAACGATTGAAGAACCGCCTTGCTAACAACGATGCAAATTGTAGCCCCGAGGCAAGTTTCTTTTTCATAGGTTAAGTATTACTATTCAAAAGGGTATTGGCGCCCAGCTAGTCGCTAGGTTGCCAACAAACTCGATATAATAAACCATTTCAGTATTATTATTATCAAAAAAAAAAAAGAAGTAAATAATAAAAAAACAATCAAAAGTTGAGAATATTGGTCAAGGAACGGGGTTCGTCTTCTTTCGGAAACATGTACTTGGATAAGTGATTAGAGTTACAAATTAATCTCTTATCATCAAAATCCCTAGAGTATCCTAAGCGCAAGAATACATTGTTAATATCCTAAGTTCATCAAAAAACACATTAGAGCTGCGGATGTGAATTCTATTTCTACCTGAAGAATAACCTATGCTAATCAAGCCCAATTCCCTAGGAGCATTAAATTTTCAGAAATAGGTTAATCAATGAAATTGTCGTACATTCTGCAAACAATTCAGACAAGGGTCAAACTCTACGTATGATTACAAGAAAGTATCACTACATTCGGTGATCATATCATGCTACTTGTGTCAAGGGATTATCACTTTTACGTATGAAAAAACCTAAACTAGCTATTGTTAGAGCCTTGCTCGATTCGAACTTCATAGCGTTGTTATCTCAAACTTGTTTGTCAATGTTATTGATCAAAACTATAGGTCTTGATTTCTAGTCTACTTATAGATGTCTCGGACTAGGATACATTGTGTAGTTGAGCATTAGACTTCACGGAGTTCATCAATTGAAGACGAAGAACTACTAAGGAGAGCTTGTGGAACTTCATCAACAAAAAGTATGTGGACACTGAAACTCATCTATCACTTGGAAAGTCTATTTCTTCTCTATCTCCTATATTGAGACATAAGTTGTGTTACTATATAGTTTTCTATTATACACATTTGAGATTTCGAACTGAGATTAAATCGCTACATATTTCTCGAAATATGTGTTGGTAAGCTTTTGCTTCAACCAAGTTCATCTTATATTCTTGACGAAAGTCAAAAGATGATCATGTGAAAATTTCTGAGTAACATCTTACATGGTTTGTGTGATACAATCATTTGGTTTAAACTTGGAATGTTTCGTTATGATTATTTCAATAACTTGAAAATTGCTTTGATGCTAATAGTGTGTGAAAACGGTTATTGTCATCCTCCAAGAAAGTTTCGATGATTGAAATAGAGTTTAGAACTATTGGATTATGAACTTAGTGTTCATTCTTGCATGTATGTGATCCATGATCGGAACTAAAGTATGCATACCCGTATGCGTACTTGTAGTTGTGAAATTCTGTGTACCAGTACACATACCGTACACATACTTGCGTAAGGTATAGGTAGGAATTCCCACTGGGTTTTGGAAGTGTACTAAGGTATGCGTACACATTCGCATATGACCGGTTGTCAGCCGACACAAATATAATTACACTTTCTTACTACTCAAAATATAAATATAGCAAGGGCAAAGAAAGGATCGATCCATGAAGAGAGGTCTAGGTTGTCAAATTGTTATGGTTTCCTATATAAAACATAGAGGATTTTACGATTTAAACGAAAATAAAATAAAAGCAAAACAATAAAAAAGTAAATACTCAAATCAAGGATGTGAAATATTGGATAAAGGTTTCATCTTCAATTGTAAACAAGTTTATGAATATATGAATAGAATTAAGTATTTAATCTCAGCTATCATCAAAAGCCATAAGATACCTTATTGCAAGAATACTCAGTAAATTTCCAAAGTTATCAACACACACATTAGAGTCGCGTATGTGAAATCTACCTAAAGAATAACCTAACGCCTTGCGCTAATCAAGTTCAATTCCTAGGAGCATTAAGTTTGAGAAATAGGCTAATCAATGCAATTGTAATACATTGCGCAAACAATTGAACAAAGGTCAATTTCTACATATGAATACAAGGATGTATCACTACAACCTAAAATCATATCATGCTACTCGTATTCAAGGTTATCGCTCGATGAAAACCCTAAAATAGCTATAGATATGGATGTGAGTTCAATCAATTCTAGACTTAACTAAACAAACATTCAATCATATTGCAATCCATCAATCATGCAATTATTATAACTAGTAGAAATCAAACGATAATATTGAGAGAAAACTAATTCATAAAAATCATAACTTGGTTGCAAAAATCCAACTACGTATTTAACCAATAATAAATCAAGTACTTGTGTTTTGGAAATCATCATAAGAAGTTTAGAAGAACCTATCATGTGAAACCCTAGAACAAAAGTAGAAGTCTCCCTAATGGAGATATATCTAGGTTTTTGAGAAAAAGTTCTATTTATATGCTTTTCTCCCCCATAAGGATACTTTCCCAAAATTAGGTTAATTCTTCTCAAAACCAGTCTCAAGTTGGTCCACCAAGCCCAGGAGTGAAAAATATGTCTCTGGAATTTTGGGTCCGAAAAGTGTTAATCGATGACGTCATCACCGGAATCCGGTCACCGAGTTAAGCCGGAATCCGTCACCTAGGAAAATTATCTCCAACCACTTTGAACTTGCCTCAAACTCTTGAAGCTGTCACAAGACATTATACACTTCCAGTATCTCAACTACGCTTCTTGCAATTCAAACATTCACAAAATACCATCTAACCCAACTTCTTATTTCTTCAGCAACGCCCAAAAAGCGTGACTCATAGCTCATATATCCGGCCGTCAATTCTTGCATCCGACTCATACCCCTTTCACGATTCAATGAAATATTACGATTCACACTTACGGTTCCAAAATCCGGCTACTGGAACTAGGCTCACCGGTGCACCAATTTTGCTGCGTTTTGCACGATTTTTGCAATTCCCTACACAGCTTCATATCAAACTTGCAAATCCTATCACCTGCAGCTCCCTGGCACATCAAGCATAACACTTCACCTAGCTGTTGCACCAGCAATTGCATCACTAGCACTACCATCTACAGCTACAACCCACTTCAAGTGTCAACAAACCGCATCGGCTCAACCTATTTGAGACTCTCCATAAACTCGACCCAATAACAGAATATCGTACCTCGCAAACACCACTCATTCTTGCTTCAAGATCCTCTGCAATCTTGGTTCATTGCAACACAAACAACGCCGACCACTAGCCCGAGAAGCGCACTCAATTCTGCCATTGCGAACTAACTCAGGTAATTGTGACCTGTAGCTCCACCGGTACCCTACTCTACCAGCTCTGCCTCATAACCAATCACAGCAACACCCAGATTGCATTCCTAGTGAATGACTCAACTTCCATCTCACCTTTCAAATGCGTCCGCAACACTACTGGCACCACAGACTCCATCTAGCATAAACCTCAGGACATCCATCTACGTATATCACAAGCTAGCCACAATCTTCCCATGACAATCACCGAGTTCAGCTAACGACATCAGCACCAATACCAGCCGCAACATTTCAGCTCTTCTCGGCTCGGGCTTGAGCCATTCTTCTCGAGGCACAACTCTTGCCGCAACCCAACTCACGTCCCCGTCGCTACCCAACCACCGAAGCTGCATTCAAGCTCAAACCCACAACATCTCGGCACTTCCTCCTTTGCCGAGAATCGAGCCAACACCAGCTCCACTGCAACATCTCAAGTCCAACAGCATCACCTTTGCTGTTTTTCAACCCTCCTCCATCAATCCAACACCGCTCCACTGCAACATCTCAAAATTGCAAACCCCGGTGCTAAGCTAACTTGAACTGCACACCAGTGATGCATACTTCAGGTCATTCTCCATATCATAACAGCATCACTAGCAGTTCAGCTCAGCGATTTTGCATAACCACCATTCTCGGGTCCATTGCTTTGCTGTTCCCCGACATCCGAACTTCCTGACTGCGCAACACATCATCCCCGCAATGCCACGAGACTCCATTATCTTCCATCACCATCACCTCAGTCCATCTACCTAGCTCGGCTCGAACCACGACAAGCTGCTCTATTCTCTTTTCCTGCTGACTTATGGCAACATCCCCTCGCAATCTCCGGGCATAGCCACCAGGTACTCGACTTCGGTTGCAACACCGACATTATCATGACCTGCAATTGAGTTCACTCTCCTTGTCATCTTAACCACCTTCCTACGTAGCCCACACAACCACCAATTCATTGTAACTCTCCCTTCCAACACTACACAACACTACCATCTCTTCCCATTGCCGGTGTTGATAATATCTCCTAGTACACACACCCTAAACCACAGCTTGCTACCACAAGACTAAAAGCGGTCCCATTTGAATTTGATGTATGAGAACTATTCGGACCTTTCGACGAATAGGTGTTGTGCCATTTCTTGGGGTTACCAAAATATAAAGCGTCTTGATCTAACCATTTCCATCTCCTTCCCCGACATACACACAAAACCCATTCATTTAAACATTCAACACGAGACCCACAACCATTCTAATGCTAAAACGACTCCGCATTCTCTTCACATCTTCAAATGTCAATGGCGTGCTCGTCTTCATCCTTGCTTTGTCCAATTTGAAATAAACCCAAATCTCTTGCAACCTTGACTGATCTCCTCACAATATCGAGCCTGTTGTAGTTATACACTCGAGTGCAAGAGCTTCTCTCGACATTTGGGAAATCATTACCAATTCGTACACAAAACCACCACAATTCAACCCATTTTCGCTTCTCTTTCTTGGTCTCAGATGGAGCTCTTGATCCTTGATATATGGCCATCGAACCCATGGCAATCATCATCTTCTTTACAAAGACATCGGATCTCCTCCAATTCATCCCAATTGCGGCGCACACTTCTTTCTCAATCTCGGGTGTTTGTACTAAATGTCCGAGAAACACTCGACCTAACTTAGTTATAAAGGAGTGGATGCCCCTTAACAAACCGTAGCTTTGTCTTTAGCATGCAATCGACCAAGTTACCCCTTATCCTCAGCTAGGCTCTCAATAACACTTCCTATAACCCAAATCTGTCTACCCCTTAACATGCCATTTGGGCTCCCAATAGTATTAGCCGATGAAATAACATAGGTTTACCATATTAGTCTTAGAGTTCTTCTTTTGCCCATAACTTCTTCATACGAGCTCGAATGACTCCGTTCTTTCGCCATTGTCTTCATCTTCTCGTCCTCTACACAATGAAAAGTAGAAATCTTGTATTTGAACGAGTTCCACTGGGTCTTTGGCCCTTCTTCACTTGTGACTTCACTTTTGTAGCCATTTCCACTTCTTTTTGCTCCGATGACTCCAAAACACCTAATACACTCAAAAGCGAACATAAGATACATAATTCACACGAAAAATAGCAAATAAAGCATAAATACTAGATATTAAATTAGGTGTTTATCACACCTATCAAATTCCCCCACACTTAGACTTTGCTAGTCCTCGAGCAAATCAAACAAAACAAAACTAAAAATAAATACATACAACTCCGTGACGTCGAGGCTACGGTCACTTTTAGCATAAATAACAAGCCTTTAAACCCCTAGGTGTCCCTAGTGGACGAGTTATAGTCTCGTGAAGGTTTACTAGAGATATACCTACAAAACCTATATTTCAAACTCCGTCTATTTGTGACAAATCAATGAACGAATCCAAAATGACTACGGGAGAGGTACCTTGCAAATTCAATTCATATATTAGTAAATAAACTCTAATTAGATAGTCGAACAAACCACAATACTCGGAAACTAACAAACCACAATCATGAATGAAAAGATTAAGAAGATGGATATAGATGTAGATGTTGGCGAATATTCACAAGTGTTCGATGTTTCCCATATCTGTCCGAAGGTCACTGCTAAGATGAACCTAATCCTATTGGATTGAGCTACTTGGTCTTGAATGCTACATCAAATCAATTGGCATATACAAGGGAACCAAGAGTGATTTTATTCAACACAATAATAATTTTTTTATTTTTTATATATATGATTGGATCAAACTGGATCCAATTTCTTTTTTTTTTAGACGGCATGATTAGATCTTTTGGATCCAAGCGCATGCTTCTTGTCGACAAGTACATGATAGTTGCCTTGGATCCTGCATTCCACGCTTGTTTAGGCGACGGAGACAGGGACTACGTTTCACACATACTTGCTATTCCCAAGTGTCTTTTTATTCCGTTTTGGTCTAATTGATTGGTCTTTTTTTTTTTTTTTTTTCATATATTTTTCATTTTTTTTTTTCTTGTTCAATTTTTTTCTCTTTTTCTAGCAACTCAATCACTCTATTTCATCCTAGCGGTAATAACACGTCGATGTTTAGTGACCCACCAAAGCACTTAGAGAACAATAGATAAATATGGAAAAATAAAAATAGAATGTGATATGGTGATATTCGAGATATGGTAACAACTATCATGTTAATTTGTGATTTCGAGCTATATTCTTCCCTTTTAGTTAATTGGTTCCTCAACTCCTGCATTCAAAATGGTTCCATCCACTAATGGTGTCAAAAACAAACTATACAAACATATAAATGCTCCCCCACACTTAAACTTCACATTGTCCTCAATGTGTAAAACCGAAAGTTCTGAATTCTGACGTAACAGCAGATAAAACGCAAAAACTGTGCAAATTGGTAAGGAATTTGGAAAAACTCCATTTCACAAAAGTTGTTCATCTACGTGTTTTCTACACAGTGTCAAAATTTCACAGTGTTTTGATAAACGGTATGACAGTTATGGTCTCTGTACTGAACTACGCGCAGTCTGAAATTTTCTGATGAAAAGGTATTCGTCATAATTCTCTTCTAAGATAGATTACGGACTCAATGAAATTAAACATAGGGATGCAAATATGATATAAAAACAGTAAAAAATAAATAAACGAAACAAAAATAAAAAGCAAAAGGATAAGAGATACAAAACCGGTGGGTTGCCTCCCACTTAGCGCTTGTTTTAAAGTCGACGGCCCGACTTTATCCTTGCAAGAATCATTCCCCATATACCAATAATCGGAAAAGTTGGGGATCCGTCCATAGAACCTGTTGTGCAAACACTAGCTTCACACAAATATTAGTACAATAAAGCAAAAGTGAAGCTATGAACCGATAAAAGCTTCCCCCACACTTATTCTTGTCCACACATAGAAGTGTATAAAGAATATAGAAGTCGGGTACTTCCACGGTTTCTTGTTCCATAACCTGCATAGTATGAGAATCAAGTATCTCTAATGGCGGAAAACGAGAAACAAAGTCATTCAACAATACTCTCGAAGCACATACATTCAAACCAATAAGAGGTAAAGGAGAAGAAATAATAGGCAAAGGGTTAGATAAACCTTTCACAATCTCTTGTATCACGGAATCCTCTTCATCCTTGAAAAACTCAAGTGAATTATTCACCTCTTGTATATCATGGTCCTCTATTAAACCTTGCAACCATTCTTCGTCCGTTTACGCGCCTTAACCAAAGTATCGACATAAACATCATCATTACAATCATTTGCAAGCTCAATTGGGTCTTCCACAATATTGGTCAAACCGGTCTCATTCTCAACATACTCCTCTTTGTTGTAAGGCACATACTCTTTGCGGATCCAAATTTTATCATAAGAAACTTTTTAGAACACTCGAAAATGCATCATCCTCAAGCTCCACCCTTTGAATAGGCTCTTTATCATTATGAAGATCAATGTTTGAGTAATCTACACAAGTGTCGACATAGTCCTCTTCGTCTTCATCTTGATCCCAAAAAGACTCCTCGGAGATGTCACCATGAGTTGTTTCAAGCAATGTATCATAATCACCGTCACTATCATAGTCAACATAAGATTGTTCCTCGCTGAATTTAGTGTTGCTAATCTCGAACTCATCCTTTTGAATAGGTGAATGATCATTATTACGATCAAGAGTTGAGTTAACTACACAAATATCCACGAAAGTGCCCAAGGATTGGCCTTTTCAACATTAGCATCAATCAAATATTCATCACAAACCATATGCACATTAGAATTATCCATATCTTCCTTGTATTGATCAATGCCTCTTCGCAAGATAGTCATACCTTCACGAAGTTCTTGGAGTTGCTCGTTTGTAGTCTCTTTAGCTTTTTGAAACTCCTCTTGTAAAAAGTTGGAAACTTTATCTATAAAATTAGAGACCTTTTGTTCACGAGCATAAGAATCCTCCCATCCTTGTGGTTGTTCACACACATACCCGCCATAAGGTTGTTGAGGAAAACCATAAGGTTCCATGGAATATTGGTCATAACCAATAAATTGGTTTTGATTATACCCATGGAATTGGTAGTTATCACATTGTTGAGGTTGAAACCCGTATCCATCCACGTAATATGCTCCTTCCATAGAAATAAGCACCTGAAATAATTCTCAAACCAAGGTTAAAACCCAGAAAATAAGAAAAAAATAAAAATAAAAATAAAACAAAAACTAAATACAAAAATAAGAAACCAAAAACAATTGACAACCTTTGCACTCCCAACATGGCGCCAAAATTTGACCAGGTTGTCGGCCGACACAAATATAATTACACTTTCTTACTACTCAAAATATAAATATAGCAAGGGCAAGAAAGGATCGATCCCAGAGAGAGGTCTAGGTTGTCAAATTGTTATGGTTTCCTATATAAAACCGAGGATTTTACGATTTAAACGAAAATAAAATAAAAGCAAAACAATAAAAGTAAATACTCAAATCAAGGATGTGAAATATTGGATAAAGGTTTCATCTTCAATTGTAAACAAGTTTATGAATATATGAATAGAATTCGTATTTAATCTCGCTATCATCAAAAGCCATAGAATACCTTATTGCAAGAATACTCCGTAAATTTCCAAAGTTATCAACACACACATTAGAGTGCATTATGTGAAATCTACCTAAAGAATAACCTAACGCCTTGCGCTAATCAAGTTCAATTCCTAGGAGCATTAAGTTTCAGAAATAGGCTAATCAATGCAATTGTAATACATTGCGCAAACAATTCGAACAAAGGTCAATTTCTACATATGAATACAAGGATGTATCACTACAACCTAAAATCATATCATGCTACTCGTATTCAAGGTTATCGCTCGATGAAAACCCTAAAATAGCTATAGATATGGATGTGAGTTCAATCAATTCTAGACTTAACTAAACAAACATTCAATCATATTGCAATCCATCAATCATGCAATTATTATAACCCGTAGAAATCAAACGATAATATTGAGAGAAAACTAATTCATAAAAATCATAACTTGGTTGCAAAATCCAACTACGTCTTTAACCAATAATAAATCAAGTACTTGTGTTTTTGGAAATCATCATAAGAAGTTTAGAAGAACCTATCATGTGAAACCCTAGAACAAAAGTAGAAGTCTCCCTAATGGAGATATATCTAGGTTTTGAGAAAAAGTTCTATTTATATGCTTTTCTCCCCATAAGGATACTTTCCCAAAATTAGGTTAATTCTTCTCAAAACCCGTCTCCAAGTTGGTCCACCAAGCCCAGGAGTGAAAAATCATCTCTGGAATTTTGGGTCGAAAAGTGTCGCTGGAATCGATGGCGTCATCAATGGAATCCGGTCACGGCTAATAGAATCCGTCATGGGAAAATTATCTCCCGACCACCTGAACTTGCCTCAGCTCCTCTTGAAGCTATCCACAAGACATTATACACTTCCAGTATCTCAACTCTGCTTCTCTGCAATTCAAACATTCACAAAATACCATCTAACCCAACTTCTCATTTCTTGCGAAAACGCGCCCAAAAGCGTGACTCATAGCTCATATATCCGGCCGTCAATTCTTGCATCCGACTCATACCCCTTTCACGATTCAATGAAATATTACGATTCACACTTACGGTTCCAAAATCCGAACTCTTCGGAACTAGGCTCACGGTGCACCAATTTTCTTTGCGTTTTGCACGATTTTTGCAATTCCTACACGCGACTTCATATCAAACTTGCAAATCCTATCACCTGCAGCTCCCTGGCACATCAAGCATAACACTTCACCTAGCTGTTGCACCAGCAATTGCATCACTAGCACTACCATCTACAGCTACAACCCACTTCAAGTGTCAACAAACTGCATCAGCTCAACCTATTTCGACTCTCCATAAACTCGACCCACAAACCGAATATCTCGTACCTCGCAAACACCACTCATTACCGCTTCAAGATCCTCCGCAATCTTGGTTCATTGCAACACAAACAACGCCAGACCACTAGCCCGAACCGCACTCACCGCCACTGCGAACTAACTCAGGTGATTGTGACCTGTAGCTCCACCAGTACCCTACTCTACCAGCTCTGCCTCATAACCAATCACAGCAACACCAGATTGCATTCTAGACTGCAACAGCTCAACTTCCATCTCACCTTTCAAATGCCCTGTAACACTACAGCACCACCAGCTCCATCTAGCAGCATAACTCAGACATCCATCTCTGTATATCACAAGCTAGCCACAATCTTCCCATGACAATCACGATTCCATTAAACGACATCCAAGACCAATACCAAATAGCAACATTTCGGCTCTTCTCACTTCGGGCTTGAGCCATTCTTCCGGAGCACAACTCTTGCTCCGCTTCGGCTGGGTCTCCCGGGTTTTACCCAACCACCAGCTGCATTCAAAGCTCAAACCCACAACATCTCTGGCACTTCCTCACTGCCAGAATCAGAGCCAACACCAGCTCCACCTGCAACATCTCAAGTCCAACAGCATCACCACTGCCTGTTTCAACCCTCACTCCATCAATCCAACACCAGCTCCACTCCGCAACATCTCAAAATTGCAAACTCGGGTGCTTGCTAACTTGAACTCGCACACCGGTGATGCATACTTCAGTGTCATTCTCCATATCATAACAACATCACTAGCAGTTCAGCTCAACAGCTGCATAACCACCATTCTCCAGGTCCATTGCTTTGCCTGTTCCCAGCATCTGAACTTCCCAGCACAACTGCAACACATCATCCCTGCAATGCCACCAGACTCCATTATCTTCCATCACCATCACCTCAGTCCATCTACCTAGCTCAGCTCATACAAAGAAGCTGCTCTATTCTCTTTTCCCGCAGACTTATGGCAACATCCCTGCAATCTCCTGCATAGCCACCGTGCTCGACTCGGCGCAACACGGCATTATCATGACCCGCAATTGCGATTCACTCACCGTCATCTTAACCACCTTCTCGTAGCCCACACAACCACCAATTCATTGTAACTCTCCCTTCCAACACTACACAACACTACCATCTCTTCCCATTGCCGGTGTTGATAATATCTCCTAGTACACACACCCCTAAACCACGGCTTGCTACCACAAGACTAAAAGCGGGTCCCACTGAATTTGATGTAGTAACTATTCGGACCTTTCGACGAATAGGTGTTGTGCCATTTCTTTCAAGTTACCAAAATATAAAAGCGTGCCGATCCTAACCATTTCCATCTCCTTCCTGCAACATACACACAAAACCCATTCATTTAAACATTCAACACAGACCCACAACCATTCTAATGCTAAGCTTGACTACGCATTCTCTTCACATCTTCAAATGTCAATGGCGATAAGCTCGTCTTCATCCTTGCTTTGTCCAATTGAAATAAACCCAAATCTCTTGCAACCTTCAGATACAATCTCCTCACAATATCGAGCCTTTGTTGTAGTTATACACTCCAAAGGCAAGAGCTTCTCGATTGGGAAATCATTACCAATTCGTACACAAAACCACCATGAATTCAACCCATTTCGCTTCTCTTTCTTTGGTCTCGGATGGAGCTCTTGATCCTTGATATATGGCCATCGAACCCATGGCAATCATCATCTTCTTTCTGACATCGGATCTCCTCCAATTCATCCCAATTGCGCCGCACACTTCTTTCTCAATCTCGTGTGTTTGTACTAAATGTCCGAGAAACACTCGACCTAGCTTAGTTATAAAGGAGTGGATGCCCCTTAACAAACCGTAGCTTGTCTTTAGCATTACGTCGACAAGTTACCCCTTATCCTCGCCTAGGCTCTCAATAACACTTCCCTATAACCAAAATCTGGCTACCCCTTAACATGTGGCTGGGCTCCCAATAGTATTAGGCGATGAAATAACTTAGGTTTACCATATTAGTCTTAGAGTTCTTCTTTTGCCCATAACTTCTTCATACGAGCTACGAATGACTCCGTTCTTTCGCCATTGTCTTCATCTTCTCGTCCTCTACACAATGAAAAGTAGAAATCTTGTATTTGAACGAGTTCCACTGGGTCTTTGGCCCTTCTTCACTTGTGACTTCACTTTTGTAGCCATTTCCACTTCTTTTTGCTCCGATGACTCCAAAACACCTAATACACTCAAAAGCGAACATAAGATACATAATTCACACGAAAAATAGCAAAGAAAGCATAAATACTAGATATTAAATTAGGTGTTTATCACACCTATCAGCATACTGGCGAACCCAAACTCAGACCGGCTACTTAAGTATGCGTACCTGTTTGCATACTTGAGTGGTTAAAGTTCTAGAATTGGTTTGTTCATGAACTAATACATTTATATATTAGGGTACATTATTTATATGTCCCTACTTTTGACACCCAATAAATATATCCTTATACAACAATAAATATATCCCTACTTTTTAATAACCTTATCCATTTAAAATTAGATTACCTTAATACCCTCACCCATATTTTTTTCTTTCTGTATTTCAAAATGGAACAAATTTCTTCCACTACCACTTCACCAACACCACTAGCACCACCACCACCAACATTCAACTACCACTCCACCACCACCGTTCAACGACCACCACCTACCAACCGCCACCACCACTCCTTCACCACCACCAGTCCTCCACCACCACCGGTCCGTCTCCGCCATCACTTGATGAGTCCGCCGCCACCACTAGTTCAAATATTTTTGTATCAACAACAGTAGTTGATCCAAATAAAAATAGAATCAACAGTAGAAGTTGATCCAATTTAGGGATCAACAATGGTAGTTGATCCAAAAGAAAAAAATGATTATCAGTAGAAGTTTATCCAATTTAGGGGATCAACAATGGTAGTTGATCCCCTAAATTGGATCAACAATGAAAGTTGATCCATGTAAATGGAGTGAACTTGGCATGAGTCGAACACGCATCATCTGACATGGAGTCAGTCATGCTACCATTGCACCACAAGTTCAACATTGGAAGAAATTTACATGATTTAAACTACAAGCATGATTATACTTATCCAAGAAAATATTGTCAACAATAGGAGTTGATCCCATAAAAAATTAGATTGACAATATGATTGATCGGTGAAGAATGCAAAATCTTTCTTCTAACAAACACAATCCAATAATCGAACCGATCAGGAGATCCCTTTAGTGCATTCCCCTAGTTCTAAACAGTCTATAAAATAGATCATCCTCTGGTAGATATCAGTAATTGTATTTCGATTGTCCAAAACCCTATCCTACAATCGATAAATCAAAACAACAATAGTTCCAGATCTAAAAGTAAACAACACATATATAGTTGTAATATCGAAATTAAACCCTGACCTAAATCAAATTGAATTCATAAACATCAATTCAATTTTGATATCAAACCGAAAATCTGATATTGATCCAAAGTACATACATAAATCAAATTGACAGAGAGAAAGAGGTGCCTGCTGCAATAATCAATTAAATTCATAAAGATTCATTCATATCTTCTTCTATTTGTCCTCCTCCGAATCTCTCCACATGCATCAAATTCTGCCTACCAAAAAAACGAGAAAAAAATCAATCAATGTAGATTTTAGTTCATAGATTCCTTTCGTCAATCTAAACATATGGGGAATTGTTAATAATAATGAAGATAAATAGAAGAAAATGAGAAAGAATGAGAGAAGATTGTGGAGTGAGGAGATAGAGAGAGATAGATCTGATTTTGCTTTAAAAAAATGTTACTGTGAAAGAATGTGCGATTTTGGTTGTGGTTATGGTTACTAAGGAGGTAGCGGTGGTTATGGTTATGGTACTGGTGGTGTTGGTTGTGGTGGCGACGGAGATGGTAGTGGTGGCGGCATCGGCAACGATGAAGATGTTGTGTCGTTCGTGTTTTTATCAGATGTAATGAATAAGTTGAGTATATAAGAAATAAAGGTTAAAAATGGGAACCATGAAAATAATTTTTTTAGATAAAATTTCAATTATGCCATCGGGGACATTTATAAAGTCTGTTAGGGATATTTGTGAAGGCCCATCAGAAGGAGGGACAACTATTCAATTTCCACTATATATTAAGGAATGCATTCGAGTGAATCAAACCGATTTTGCTTCAATTGTGTTTTTGTATACTTCTATGAGAATATACCAATTGAACAACTCTTTAAGTAGTTTTATTTGAGTCGTTTGAACTAGTTATGGTTAAGATGAAAAAGGTTGATACGAGAGTGTTCATATAGCTAACCTCGGTTAACTACTGTTGAGCCAACATGGTGTACCCGTTTAGGTACGGTTACTTAAACCTAAATGAAGGTACATTTCATTTGTGTATAACAATCTAAGTTCGATCTAACGGTTGAAAGATATTAGCTTGAATATAATCAGGTTTTCATCTAACGATGAATATTGAATGCTTTGTTACCAAGGTAACTTAGATTGCAAACCCTGATTTGAAAAACTATATAAAGGAGAACTCTAGCAACTGGGAAACCTAATCTCCACACCTCTTTGTGTGATACTAGTTGTATAATCTAGAGTCGATTCTCCTTTAACCTTAGGTTTTTCACGAAACCATGTAGGTTAACGACTTAAAGACTTCATTGGGATTGTGAAGCCAGACCCAACTATTTTCTCTGTAGTTTCGTGTTCTGATCTTCCTTCTTCTTTCGTGATTGAGTATTATCTTTACTAAGATTTGCTTGAGATTTATCTCTGATAGGTAAGATTAAAAGTAGTCATAAACATCTTCGTCTCATTGTTTGTGATTCCACAATATCTTGTTTCGTTACCATACGATTAAGATTATTGTGAGGTGATTGATAATACTAGGATGTTCTTCGGGAATATAAGTTTGGGTTATCAATTGGTTTTTGTTCACCTTGATTTATCAAAAGACGGAACAAACTCATAGGTATTTATGTGGGAGATAGATTTATCTATTCCAATAGACTTTTCTGTGTGAGATAGATTTGTTTATCAAGTTTTCGACTTTGGGTCGTAGCAACTCTTGGTTGTGGGTGAGATCAGCTAAGGAAATCAAGTGTGTGGTATCTTCTTGGGATCGAGATACGTAAGAGAGCCTTGTTGTACCTTGAATCGGTGTGAGATTGATTAGGGTTCAACTACGGTCTAGTTCGAAGTTCATTGGTAGTAGGCTAGTATCTGTAGCGTCTTAATACAGTGTGGTGTTCAAAGCTGGACTAGGTCCCGGGGTTTTTCTACATTTGCGGTTTTCCTTGTTAACAAAATTCTGGTGTCTGAGTTATTTCTTTTTCGCATTATATTTTGTTATATAATTGAAATATCACAGGTTGTGTGTTAAGATAAATCAATTAGATAATCTTACCTTTGGTTGTTGATATAAATTGATTGACACTTGAACATTGGTCTTTGGTACCGTTCAAGTTATTTCTCTTATATTCAATCGATCTCGAAAATTCCTATTTGCTGATTGTAGATTGAATTGAGAAATAGAGATATCGCTCTTTGATATACTTTCCTATAAGATTGAGTCTGACTGTCTAGTTGATTCTCTTGAAATTATATTGGAGTAAGTCCTCTCAGATTGCCAAACGAAATATTGGGTGTGGTTGTTAGACCCCCGCTTATTCAATTGGTATCATAGCAGGCAAACAGGTTAAAGACCTTATAAGTATGTGTTTGTAGCGATCTGAATATGGAGAGAAGTGCTATCTCCATAAACGTACCACCAGTCTTCGATGGCTCAAATTACTTATGGTGGGAAATTTCTATGTGTGCCTTTCTTCAAGCACGTGATTTTCAATCATGGGTTTATGTTGTTAATGGCTATAATCCTCCGGTTGTTGCGATAAGCGGCGGTAATTTGTTCCAAAGGATATTGGTACATATGAACCTGTAGAGATTCTCACTGCAAAGCAAAATTCTAACGGGTTAAATGTTATCATCAATGCCATTACCCCAGATCTTCAGCACCATGTGACTACGTGCACTCGGTCTAAAGATGCTTGGGATATCTTAGAAACCGTATTTGAAGGGAATACCTGTGAAAAGGAAACTAGGCGGCAAAATTTAAATTCTGATTGGGAAAACCTTCATATGGCCGATGAAGATTCATTTGATAAGTTTAATCACAAATTCTCTGAAATTATTAATGCATCTTTTGCGTTGGGTTTGACTATTCCTAAAAAGGACATTGTGATGAAAATTCTCAGATCGCTGACATCTAGATATGATTCTAAGAAGCATGCCATCGTTAAAGGGTAATAACCTTGCAACTCTTTCCAGAAATATTCTGGTTGGGAAGTTAAAGATCTTTGATCATGAGCATACATCCAAATCCGGAAAGGATGTTGCTTTCAAAGCACAAAAGAACACTAAATTACTTGACAAAAGTAAAATTGTTTGCATCTCTGAAGATGATCTTTCCAAGGATGATTCATCAGATGTAGATCCTTACAAGTCAGTCTCCTTGATCACAAGACAGTTTAGGGATCTTCTTTTGAAGATAAGTAAACAATTCTCCAGAGATAAACCTAGGTCATCAGTTAAACCTCATAATCGTATTGCTCCTAAAAACAGGGATATTAATGAAAATGATGACGAAGATATGCCTCGGTGCTTTAATTTTAAAGGTTTTGGTCATTTTGCAAATGAGTGTCCAAATCGTAAAAAATACACTGGGAACAAAGGTCTAGCTGCAACTCTTGATGAAATGTCTGACAACTATGATTATAATAAAGACGAAAAGTCAAGTGTTGCACTTCTTTGTGAAAATATTGATTTTGATAATTGTAGCAATACATACATCAATCTTGATATTCTTTCAGAAGAAATCTCAAACGGTCTGGAAGAAAAAATGAATCTACCTGTTTCTACTGGAAACTCTTTTTCTTATTTTTCAGGTTCCACTATGTGTATAGCTCCCTACATATCTCAGGCGTCTGAATCATCTTCCATGTTGACATGCTCTTATTTTTCTCTCAAAGGTCATGGACTTTCAAAGTGTTTCAAGTACAAACACAAAATGAGATATGTCAAAAACTTCAACGAAGAGCGAATCGATTAGCAAACTAACTCAAACTTGTTCAAAAATCATCAGAGGTATGTAAACGCATCTCTTCTTCAAAAAAATTAGTTTCCAAAGAAAATACTAGTTCATTAGGGGAAAAAATATGGTCTAAACACTCTGAGAAAAATTTCTCTATGAATTCCTTTCGAAAAGGTTATGGTAGACAGATTATTGTTCACCCCAGCACAACTTAATTGTGTTGGTTAGTGCATCTTGTCTCATGTGCCTGATCAAAAGAGACAAGATTGTGCACACCTCAGTCTTTAGGTAAAAAGAGAAGTGTTTTAGTTTTTTTTTCTCTTGTTAGTTTTATTTTGCAAGTCGGAATTCATCCTTCCTTTCATATCTAATTGATATTGGAAAGGATTTCCCTGTTTAATAAATAAAAGAGGTTTGTTCTCGACAATTCTATCCCCTTTAGGGTTGAGAGTTGTGCGTTCGTGAACTTGTGTGTTTAAAAGTTCTGTAACCACTGCGTTCTTTTTTTTTTCCTTCACGTGAAATTCTTTTCATCATTAAGTTGCTTGTTGAGATTATCATGTGATTTCCTCTCACAATTCCGTTCATATGGATATTCCAAGCATTATGCCTTCTGATGGAAAAGATGTTAATATGATTGTTAAGCCATCAATCATGAAGGAAAAAGATAAATCTCCATTACCTCCAACTTTGAAAAGAAAAAGAAGGAATGTGAGGAAGCCAAGAGCTGTTCCTTCAAATTCTTAGAAGTTTTACGGTGTTCTTGAAGAGTTGAAGGAAACAAAGAAAGGAGAATCGGGAAATAAAGGCTATTGCTTTGAGAACTTTTGAAATTCGAAGGCCACAGTTGGCATCGATTCAAAGGTTTGTTGGAATTGACTCTTTTCTTCATGAACCTTATGTTCCCATGGTTATTGACAACAAGGAATTCGGGGACGATAATTCAGAGGTCTTAATGTCTAGGAAACTTCTTATGAGAATTTATTCTTGTGCTTTTTAAGAAGGATAAATAGGGTTTGGAATAGCCATTATTGTGAGTACAGATAACTATTGCCAACGTTTTCATCTTGCAATGTTTTTAGATTTATTTATTTAAATTATAAGTTATTTGGAAGATGATTTTTGCAGTATTAATCTTTATGGTTATATATATTGCAAATTGTTATGGGATATGTTGTTTACGTCCGTGAACCTTGACTGTCCCATATTTGTTCAAAAGTTAACTCTATTATATGTCGGTATGAAAGTATTGATAAAATATAGAATGAACTTTTGACTACAAAAGTTAAGCATGTTATGTCATTATTGATGGAAGATATGATGACTTTTGTTTACAAAGATTAAGTCTATTATATATCATTGTGAAAATAGTGATGAAAAATGGAATGAATCTTTGATTGTTCCGCAATATTGCTCCTTCCCTGATCCACATCCTTGTGTATGTACTGTATTGCTACGTAAGTTCTATTATGTTGAGCATGGCTAATTGAATTGATCATTTCCCTTGTGGTTAATTCAATTGAGATTTTTGGATACAAATTCATGTTCTCATGTGATTTGGTTATGTTCGAAGAAATCCTTTTTTTTTTGTAAAAGTAAGGTCGCTCTTGTTGTTCTTTCGGGAATGACATTGGAGGAGAGTTCTTAATTGAACTTGTATTTAATTGCCAAATCTTTATGGGGAGTGCGGTTGTGGAATATTGTAGGAGTTATCTTGTATCTTTATAAACTCCTTGATGAATACACTAAGTTTCGACTATGTGAAATCATCGAAACAAGTTGGTATGTTGTTCACTTTTGGTCATGAAGTATCTCTATGAAAATTTCATGAGGATCCCACTAGTTTTCATACCTTTGCCAATTTATATTGACAAAAAGGGGAGAATTAATGTGTAGTTCCCCACTACTGACTACATATGAGTTTTACGGATCATTGTGTAAGGGGAGTGGTTTTCATTGTGAGATGAAGTATTGACTAAGGGGGAGTGATACATATCACCATAGTATTGTTGTCAAAGTTGTGATACAATTGAACTTTGATGATGTGTAATAATACTATGACACTGTATAACAATGATTGAGAGCAACTGTTTTCTCATTGTTATTGCTAGGGATCTTCAACAACTATGATGTTGAGTTCAACACATTTGAAATCATTGGAGTAATATGAAGTGACGAAGCATTCGAGTAATATTGAAGAACCAAGGAGATCAAGCATTTGGATGAGAAGGTACAAAGTTTACTTATTTTTTAATCCATATGTATTGATAGTTTTGTCACTAAAATTAACAAAGGGGGAGATTGTTAGAGCACAGCTCGGTCGAACTCGCAAGCGTTGCTATCTCAAGCTTGTTTGTCAATGTTAGTGATCAAAACTATAAGTCTTGATTTCTAGTCTACTTATAGATGTCTTGGACTAAGATAGATTGTGTAGTTGAGCGTTAGACACGACGTTCATCAATTGAAGACGAAGAACTACTAAGGAGAGATCGTGGAACTTCATCAACAAAAGGTATGTGGAGAGTGAAACTCATCTATCACTTGGAAAGTCTATTTCCACTCTATCTCCTATATTGCGACATAAGTCGTGTTACTATAAAGTTTTTTATTATATATATTTGAGATTTCGAGCTGAGATTAACACGCTTACATATTTCTCGAAATATGTGTTGGTAAGTTTTCACTTCAACCAAGTTCATCTTATATTCTTGACGAAAGTCAAAAGATGATCATGTGAAAATTGTCGAGTAACATCTTACATGGTTTGTGTGATACAATCATTTGTTATAGACTTAGAATGTTTTGTTATGATTATTTCAAATACTTAAAAATTGCTTTGATGCTAATAGTGTGTGAAAACGGCTACTGTCATCATCTAAGAAAGTTTCAATGATTGAAATAGAGTTTAGAACTATTGGATTATGAACATAGTGCATTCTTGCATGTATGTGATCCATGACCGAAACTAAAGTATGCATACCCGTATGCGTACTTGTAGTTGTGAAATTCCGTGTACCAAGTGCACATACCGGTACGCATACTTGCGTAAGGTATAGAATTTCTGATGGGTTTTGGAAGTGTACTAAGGTATGCGTACCCGTTTGCATATTGGCGAACCCAAATCAGACCGACTACTTAAGTATGCGTACCCGCTTGCATACTTGAGTGGTTAAAGTTCTAGAATTGGTTTGTTCATGAACTAATACATTTATATATTAAGGAATGCATTCTTTGCAAACCGTGGCTATAATGTTCATGAATTGATACGAGTGACTCAAACTGATTTTTGATTCAATTGTGTTTTTGTATAATTCTATGAGAATATAGCAATTGAACAACTCTTTAACTAGTTTGATTTGAGTCATCTGAACTAGTTATGGTTAAGATGAATAAGGTGATACTGGAGTGTTCATATAGCTAACCTCGGTTAACTACTGTTGAGCCAACATGATTTACACGTTTAGGTACGGTTACTTAAACCTAAATGAAGGTACATTTCATTTATGTATAACAAGCTAAGTTTGATCTAACGTTTGAAAGATATTAGCTTGAATCTAATCAGGTTTTCATGTAACGGTGAATATTTAATGCTTTGTTACGAATGTAACTTAGATTGCAAACCACGATTTGAAAACTATATAAAGGAGAACTCTAGCAATCAGGAAACCTAATCCCCACACCTCTGTGTGATACTAGTTGTATAAGTTAGAGTCGATTCTCCTTTAACCTTATAGGTTTTTCACGAAACCATGTAGTTAACGACTTAAAGACTTCATTGGGATTGTGAAGCCCGGACCCAACTATTTTCTTTGTAGTTGCGTGTTCGATCTTACTTCTTCTATCGTGATTGAGTATTATCTTTGCTAAGATTTGCTTGATTTTTATGTCCAGACGGTAAGATTAAAAGTAGTCACAAACATCTTCGTCTCATCATTTTGATTCCACAATATCTTGTTTCGCTGCCATACGATTAAGATTATTGTGAGGTGATTGATAATACTAGGATGTTCTTCGGGGAAATAATTTCGGGTTATCAATTGGTTCTTGTTCACCTTGATTTATCAAAAGACGGAACAAAACTCATAGGTATTTCTGTTGGAGACAAATTTATTTATTCCACTAGATTTTTCTGTGTGAGATAGATTTGTTTATCAAGTCTTCGACTTTGGGTCGTAACAACTCCTGGTTGTGGGTGAAATCAACTAAAGGGAATCAAGTCGTAGTATCTTTCTTGGGGATCGAGACGTAAGGAGCGCACTCCTGTACCTTTAATCGGTGTGAGATTGATTAGGGTTCAACTACAGTCCAGTCAAGTTCGTTGGTAGTAGGCTAGTGTCTGTAGCGGCTTAATACATAGGTGTTCAAAGCTGGACTAGGTCCCGGGGTTTTTATGCATCTGTGGATTTCCTCGTTAAAATTCTGGTGTCTGTGTTATTTCTTTTCCACATTATATTTTGTTATATAATTGTAATATCACAGGTTGTGCGTTAAGATCAATCAATTAGATAATCCGACCTTTGGTTGTTGATATAAATTGATTGAAACTTGAACATTGGTCTTTGGTACCGTTCAAGTTATTTCTATTATATTCAATCGGGCTCGCAAATTCCTATTTGATGATTACAGGTTGAATTGAGAAATAGAGATATCGTCTTTGATATACTTTCCTATAAGATTGAATCTGACTGTCTAGTTGATTCTCTTAAAAGTACATTGGAGTAAGTCCTCTCAGATTGCCAAATGAAATATTAGGTGTGGTTGTTAGACCCCTGTTTTTTCAGCTATAGATATCGATGTGTATTCAATCAATTGGCCACTTAAGTAAACAAACATTTAATCCTATTACAATACATCAATCATGTAATTATAAAACACGGTAGAAGTTTGAACGATAATAAATAGAGAAACTAATTCATAAATCAAGCACAAGTTTTAGAAATAGGATTACATCCTTAACCAATAATATAAATTAGTTACTTATAGCTATGGAGTTCATCACAATAATTAACTATTGAAATAAAGAGGATAGAAAATAAACCAAAGCAAACCCTAGAAGCGTATTGCGATCTCCAAAAACTTCAAGTTGTAAGTTGTATAAGATGTTGTTAGAGGATTGATCGGTTGAACCCAACAAGCATTGGTATGTCAAGTTTGGTTGTCATATTTTATTATCAAAACTCAACAAGAGTCGCTTGCTTAAATGTAATATAGTCATCTTCGTTTAGGTTAGAGTAGAAATTCTAGGAATGTTGAGACATGCAAGTATTACTCTGAAGGCCTGAAGATCGTGAAGATGTATCGACTACAATGAAGACATCGTTGTTAGAGCATAGCTCGGTTAAACCCAACAAGCGTTGGTATGTCAATTTTGGTTGTCATATTTTAGTGAATCAAAACTCATCTAAGAGTTGCTTGATTATGTACTAGAGATAACTTCGTATAGGTTGGACTAGAAAGTCTAGGAACATTGAGACATACAAGTATTACTCGAAGACTTGAAGAACGTGAAGAAGTAACGAGCTACAACGACGGCATCATCCTTCCTATTGAGGTTAGTAATATTTATTTGAATTGTTTCATTCCTAACGTATCTTTCAAGTCGTGATATATTGAAAACATAATTGTGAAGCTGTGAACGAATATGTTACTCTGGTAGTGAGACGTGATCATATCATCATAATATTAAGAAATTAGACTACGAAGTATAACGCTTATTTTTTGAACTTCGTAGATACGACATCGACATAATCTTATGAATGTTGTTATGATTATGTGAATGGTTAAAGGTGAAGATCTCATCCTAGGAAACAATGTTTTACATTTATTTAAAGGAAGTACATTCATGAACTTGTTTTATGAATCGAAAGGGAAATCGCTAGGCTTATTGGTATGGCTATTCATTGCAAATCTTTGGATTACGAATATGTGTGAGATGGTAGAACCGATCGTAACTTTATTATGTATCGTGGTATAACTAATCACAATGCCTGACTTATGATTTGGTATGACTAGTTAGTGTAACTGATCCTAAGTAATCACCTGAGATGGTATGATCGAAAATGCAATTGGTGTGACCGATCACAAAATAGTTATGTAATTGATCCTTGTAATTGGTGTAACTTTGTCCTAGTAATTGGTGTAACCGATCCTAATGGTTGAGTGTGACCGATCACAAAGCAATACCATGTGTATATGGTAACTTGAGTCCTCGTAACTTGTGTGACCGAGTCACAAGTGTTCCATATTAAGGTATAGCGATCCGGTGATTGGTAGAATAGTGAACCCATAGTTGTCTTGGAATTCGGATGAACCAATTCTAAACTTGGTTGGAAGTGTGGTATAATCGATTCCAAGATTGTAAATATGAAAGAGGATTTACAAAGAAAAGATGTCAACATACTTTGAACACGAACAATAACTCTTATCTTTTATTGTTCAAAGATATTCCTTAAGTACTCAAGGAGATCATGTTTGAGAATAAATTAAGAATATTTTAATTTAGGTTGTTAGTTTTATATGCATTAATTACTAGCAATTAAATGCATGTCTCTAGAGAATAAAAATTATTAATGTGTATTTACTAATTGGAGATTTTCTGTTGAGAGATTTCGGGAAATATTAGACAAAGCATTTACTGGAATTATGAAATCGAATGGGCATTTATTGCATATCTTGAGAATACTTTCGGTTTTGGAAATTCCTTGGTGTCCAAACATCCTTGGTCTATAAATACCTAAGTTTGTATTTCTCGCAAACTATGCTAAGAGCCAGGCAAACTTCATCTTTTGTTGTTTCTGGTGGAGTCGTGTATCTAGAGAGGAAAGTACCCTAATTAGGCGTAATCTCTTACGACCGCTTGTTTAAAGACTTCTGTGGGATCAAGAAGTTCTACGAGTACCATTGGTGGGAAACTAGATAATTGCAGTGTTATTAGTTTTCGATTTGATTTGATTGAAATTTGATTGCACCTAGTTTTTTTATTCTTGAGAATCTTCTTTTCTGATATAAGATTCACTCAAACTACATCGAAGTATCGACGGGATATTTAGAACTGTTTTTAGATCTAAATATATCTTGTGATAATCCATTGTTATGGACTATTGCATGCGTGGACCGATCACAAGAGATTCAAGTAGTGTTGTGCATGTGTTTATTGAAGATTAAAGAAGATTTGAAGACACAGAAGATTTCTTATTTGGTTTCTCATATCTTTGTGTTACACGAACTTTGATCGGTTGGAATCCAATTATAATCAGATTTATTTGATTGATTAGTTGCATGAGATCGACATCGCTTTATAGTTTCTTGTTGGAATATATATTGATTGATTGCGAATCTAAACTCTGCTACTTCGGTAGTTGTTGGATAGATTGATCTAACCTGGAAAAGGAGTTTATTAGCTTAAACGGAAGAGCCTTTCCATATGACTTGGGATATCTTCATATGAAAGAATCAATAGAGTTGTTACCAAACAGATTTGTTGTTCCTTTACTATTTGGAATGCGATCCAAAGGAATTGTTCCAATGCGTGCACTCATCGAAGTCGGAAGTGCATGGATACTGAGGAAACTGAGTGAACTAGGGGTAGTTGCTTGGTCTCAACTATACGAAGTTGGTTTAGATTTTGTATAGCGGCTTAATTCTGAGAGAAATCAGTTATGGACTTGGTCCCTGGGTTTTTCTGCATTTGCGGTTTCCTTGTTAACAAAATCTTGCTGCGTCATTTACTTTTCCTTTCTGCAATTATAATTTTTGTTATTATAATTTAAATTAAATTACACAAACGTTAACTCTACTATACTTTATAGTGATCCTATAGAGTTTGGTTAAGTCCGAACCTATTATGAAGTAATCAAACTTTGGTAGTCGTATCATCTCGATCTCGTATCCATAGACAATCACACAAAGTGTGATTACCGATTTAGTCGTATTGTCTCGACTTTGTCCATAGACAATCACTTTCGGTAAGAGGACTTATAGGTGGATATCTAAAAGATTGTGGTATATTTGGGTACCCTTGTCTTTTCAATTGGCACCAGAGCAGGAAAACACGAAAAGATCTAACAATATGTGTTTGGTGCGATCCATTCTATAAGAATTGAATCTATGACTGATTCAGTTAACATTATTCAAGAGTATGAATACTCAAATGTTGAAGATTTTACTACTTCGTTAACTCATGATCCAGAAGTTACGAAAACATCTGAGTCTATCTCTGATAGAAAAGAAGATGCCGAGAAAGAGTTGGTAAAACTCTTAAAGCCTATAAGATCTTTATCTACAAGGATGTTAATATTAAAGACAAATCTAATCTTCTTAAGCGTGAGATCAGAGAAAAGGACATTCAACTAAATATTCTAGCCAAAGAAAATATGGATCTCACTGTCAAAGTAGAAGCTCTTGGTCTCAAGATCAAGAGATTCATCCTATGACTCCGACTAATGATGTTGTTATACTGATGTTGTTATGAAAATATTATTATTAATTGAATCTTGGGAAACTTATACTTCTTCAAAATACGATGGTAAAAGTATTGAAAGAGGTTTCTTGTCTTAAAAAAGCTGAAAGATCATTCCTCAGCAGAAAAACAGATTATACCACAACCCGATAAAATCAACTCAAAAAAAATCAGGAAAGAGAGTTGATAATCACTTTTGGAACAAGATTCCTCCTCACTCATGTCGAAACAACCTCTGTTTACATGAAGAACGATTCCATAAGAAGGAAAGAAAATTTCTCTGCCAAAGGAAACAATCGGGGAAGATTTAGATAATTGTTTCAAATGATCATACTTGATGAGCATAATAAGGAAATCCTTAGAATGAGAAAATCTTATGAAAATTTAATTGACAGATTTAAATAGAGGTGTCAAAGGCCGAGGCCATCAGGCTTTGTTCGGGCACTGCTTTGTATAACCAGGCTATAGCCGATCGGGGTCCGTATGTTTAGTTAGTCTGGTAGGGCCCGGGCTCAATACGAGCCCAGGCTAGGCTGTAATTTCTGGCCTTGTATCTGTTAGGCTGGCGGCTCAAGCTGAGCACTGTGTGGGCTGCTCGGGCCGGCTGTCCTAGCACTGTGAATATAGAACAATAGCATAAAAATGCTATCAAAGGGGTTCGAACTTGGGATCTCTAGATCATATGCGAGTATTGTTGCCATCTTGAACGATCTCATCTTATGTTCAATTTTGATCTGAAAAATTACTAACCAATAATAATTAAGTTAATTCCCTTATTAACATTAACTTCTTCATTAATTATTACCATTACAGTTTTTCTTTAATTTCCTTGATAAGAACATTTATTCATTAACAATATATTCTTCATTAATAAGTTTCCTAATAATTAATTAAAACATATTAAGTTTCCTAATAATTAATTAAAACATATTTACGTAAAATATTCTTCATTAATATGTTTCCTAAGTTTTCATAATAATGAAATTTTAATTTGCAATATGATTTTGTAAACGAAATTAAGTAGATAATGTCGACATTTTAGCAAAAGGAATACCTAGTAATTACATGACAACATTATTATATTTGAGGAATCACAACAAACCAAAAAACTCTTGTAGCTCAGTTGGTTTCCAGTTTGTTGAGTGAGCTAATGGTCTCAACCTCAAGTCCCGATGGCCATAACAAATTTTTTAGATAGAATTCTTCGTGAAGAAGGCAGGCTAACTGGGCACAGTCAGTCCGGCTCGTCTTTATCTTGGCTTATTCGAGCCGGAGCCACAAGCTTGAGCTAGGCCGACAAAAACCGAGCCCGGAACTGGCCAGAGTCCCTTTGTTTGACACCTCTAGATTTAAGAGAGATCTATCCTTGTCCGAAAATTCTCTCATCGATGGGTTTCTCCTCATGATCATATCTTTAGATCAAGGAAAGATCATCTTCTTGGGAGAAAATAATTTGGCGAAATTTTCAAAGAGAAACATGAACTATGTTTAGATACTCATTGTAAGCAAGAAAAGGCTTACTCAGATACAACTTAGTTATATGGAGATTGTGCACTCTCATGCTAGTTCGTTCTCATAATTTTTGGGATGAGAAAGCACATAAAACGAGAGCACAATTTTTCGGTAGTGTTTTTATCAGAAAAACTATGACAATTTCTGGATAGCTGCGAATCCATTTTTTGTCTAAAAATTGTTCATGTTTATCATGATCTTCCAAACATAGGTTTTATTTAAAATTTCTGAATTTTAATAAATCTTCCGACATGAGAAGTGTGGACATAGGAAACAAAATATATTCATTATATATTATGAAACAAAATATATTCATAATATTCATTATTATGTTTTCTCTGAATTTTAATATATTCATCATGAGATGCATAACATATTAGTTATGTCATGTTACTCTTGCTAATTCTCTGTTAATAATACAAGAGTGTTTTCACCTGTACCTGACCTAGCATGGGAGGTGTTAAAAAGTGTTTTCTCTTCCTAAGCATGTTTCGTTTTCGCTAAGCTATTGGTTCTCTTTGCTATCTTTCATTCAAATATCTTTCAATTATCTTCTTTTTTTTCTTTTCTTACATATTGAAACCATGGATTATAGGAGGCTCTGTTTTAAAGGTCACGGGCTGAATTATCAACATGGTGTACCTTTTGATGATTTACTCATTGAGTCATTGTCTAAATTAGGAGGAGCTATAATGTGATTTTGTGCTGTAATTAGGTAATAATAAAATACAAAACCACATAGGAGTATTATTTTACCTATAAAAGTGATATGTAAGTTTTTAGTTTACAATGATCCATAGGGAATTTAATCATGTTGTCTTGGCTGAGTAGGAATATTTTTCTGGAAGCAGTTCTAAATGAACGACTCTTTGATGTTGAAATTGTACCCATCTTTGATGCCAACAGACTGCGCACGCAATGCTCCTTGCACTCAAATACTGTGCATTTAGTCGCATACATTTAACATTTGTTTCTCTAATTCACAGGCACATAATCCCTATATCTATACTTAACATTTGTGTACGTAATCATAGGGCGACGACCGACTTGAACCCGTGCAACGCACGGGCACAAAACTAGTAAATACGATAACAGCAAAACTCAAATGTCCTCCCATCACAATTTCCCCATCCTGCTTCACAAAAAAAAAAAATTCCCTATCCGTATGACACCTTCTAAAACCATAATCCGCATGACACCTTTCAATTCATTATCAACCGTTGATAAAAATTCGTTTTGAATGCTTGTAAATCAATATCGGCCGTTGGTACACCCATCCGTATGACACCCTTTTAAACCAATAGAAAACAACTAAAATCCCAATCCCGAATGAAACTTTCGATGCATTATCAACCGTCGATAGAAGTTCACAATCTGCACCAAATCAAATCTTCTCCTCTATAAAATCCCCATTCCCAGATCCTAACATCTCACAAATCAATCTTACAGTTCTCTCTGAAATCTCAATTTATCAGATCTCTGCAACTTTCATCTGAAGAAAATGGCTCGTACTAAGCAAACCGCTCGGAAATCCACCGGAGGAAAAGCCCCAAGGAAGCAATTAGCAACAAAAGCAGCTCGTAAATCAGCACCAGCAACCGGAGGAGTGAAGAAACCACACAGATTCAGGCCAGGAACTGTCGCTCTTCGTGAAATCAGGAAATACCAAAAGAGTACTGAACTTCTGATCCGTAAACTACCATTTCAGCGTTTAGTTCGTGAAATCGCTCAAGATTTCAAGACTGATTTAAGGTTCCAGAGTTCAGCAGTTGCAGCTCTACAAGAAGCAGCTGAAGCTTATCTTGTTGGTTTGTTTGAAGATACTAATCTCTGTGCCATTCATGCTAAAAGGGTTACTATTATGCCCAAAGACATTCAGCTTGCCAGGAGAATCAGAGGCGAACGTGCTTGATTTTGAATGAGGGGTTTCTGTGTAAATGTGTTGTTGGGGTTTAGAATTTGTGATGGATTTAGGATCTGTGTGTTTTTATTTTGGGATGTCTGAATGTGTGTGTTCTGATTTGATTTATCTAATGGAAAACATTCACAGTATTATTATCTCTATTTTTTTCTTCTGAATTTGGTGTTTTGCTGTCTAATTTTATCCTATTCTAGAATCCCCCAAGTAAAATTCCTAATTTTGATTGAAATGATTCCAATTTTATTGTCTTCTGTTGCTGCAATCCCTTGGCAGTTCAAGTGATTGGTACTGAGGTAACTGGGGCAGCTCAACAATGTAAAACCCAAGTAATTGGATGCAAAGCTGATCTAGAACCCCAATTTTAGATTGCATCAATGATACTTCGATGTTAGTTTTAAGAATTGGAACTGCTAGATTTGGATTGATTCAGTGAATATTGTGGCGCAAGATGCATTACGTAGTTGTGGGTAAGGAAGATGCTGAGGACCAAAGCTTTGTTAGGGGTGCAAATGAATGGGCAATGATGCACAAACCAAGGCATCTTTACTTGGAAGGGGATAATCTCAAGGGTACCAAGGCAGTAAATGGTAATGGTTGCGTCTCTAAATAGACAACTAGTATGATTCTCAAAGACGAATTAGGCTTCATTCTAAAGTTATGAAGCCTAATTTGGAAAACCCCTAATTTTAGTTGCTACCTTTGTCTTGTGAATGGTTTTATGTTTTGCTCTATTTTTAGAGCTTCAAACTTATGAAAGTTGAATTGTTCCACTTCTATGATGTTGAAGAAAAAAATTATGGCACAGAGGTTGCACTGATAACACGTTAAATGTTCACAATCTTTTTTTGTTTTTTGTTTTTAGCAATAATCACAATACTCAAATTAATCAATTACCAAAGTTTTTCCACGATTTTCAGCTTGAATTCAGTAGTTTATCCGAATGTCTTGCATTTTATGGTTCTACAACGATCTTCCCAGTAGCATGACCTCCCATCATCTTAGCCCAAGCTTGTTCTGCCTCTGCAAGTGGATACTTGGAGTCGACTACTGTCTTCAGCTTGCCTTCTTTGACCAATCCAACAAGGAATTCCAGGTCTTCTTTTTTCTTGGGGCACATCATCAACGACGTAACCTTCTTCCTGGAGCAGCTGAGCTTCAAAGAAGCAGACTTCATCATTGTCTTACCGTCAGGGTTAAGATGCACAACTCTTCCTTGTTCAGAGAGGTTTTGCTTATATGTTAACCATGGGATTTTACTTGTGGCACAGTTTATTACAACATCATACTTGCACCCTGATGGACTCCTTAACATTTTACCATCTTCTGTAGTATAGTCTAGGACTTCGTCTGCACCCAAACTCTTTAGAAGCTCGATATTTCGAGCTCCACAAGTAACAGTCACATGATTGTTTCAAGCTTTGCTAATTGAACTACGTAATGACCCACTCCACCTGAGGCTGCTATGACTAAAACATTAGCTGCCTTCCCTCCACTTTTGACTTCAACGTGTCCGAGAATGGTTAAGACATGTAGTGCAGTAAGTCCTGCTAGAGGTAGACCAGCGCCTTCAACAGCTGACACTTCTACAGGCCTTTTTACTGTTAGCTTTTCTGGAGCAACTGCATACTCCCCCAGGCCGCCTCCATTCTGCCATCAAGTTAGATTTAGGATTATAGTTTTTTTGTAAGTTTGAGAAGACCTGCAAAAGTACGAACTCCTCAAAATTAAAAAAAAAATGCAATTGCTGGGTAAGAACCCTCACAGTATAGGTGAGCATGGCAACTACTTTATCACCAACTTGGAACTGTACATCTGATCCAATCTCTACTACTTCCCCTGATATGTCCGTTACTGCAAAACATATACAGTAGTTGTTTTACAAGGTTTTGAAAAGGTATATAAAATCAAAGTACTTGTGCTGATTTGGATTGTTTACCTGGTATGTAAGGGAACTTTTTGGGCATAAAGGCCTTGCTATGCCACCCTGAAGTTTGTAATCAATGGGGTTAGGGCATGATGCTTCCACTTTCACTAAAACCTCGTCCTTGTTAGGTTTAGGGATAGGAACTTGTACGTGCTACAGAAGTTACAAAAATTCACAGAGGTTTATCATCCGTAAGATGCAAAAACTCAGAGACATCGTTCAAAGATATATAGCATATACCAAAAAGATTAACTTAAAAATAATACCTTCAAGCCCTCTGATCCACTGCCGTAACTTTCATAGCATACAGCTCTCATCACCTTCTCACTCATTTCTCCGGAGAAAATTAAAAAGGAATCAGATAAGTTCAAAATATTTCAACAGATTAATGAAAGCTGGACTGGATTTCTTTTCTTTGTCTTCTCTCTTTTTTTCCTTCTTTACATTTGGTAACAGAAATGTGCTTTCTTCAGCTATATATATTTGAAGAAATGATTAAGACAAAGGTGACAACCAAACCAATCCAGCTAATTTGGCATCCTTATCCCTTGTTTGACAAGGAATTTCAAAGTTGTTAGTGCCTCCCCACAATGGGTACAAAAGAGGGGTCTTATGTTTCTATAGCCTCATCTATTCCTACGTGAGGAGGAGTCGAAGTCACCTAACTTTATTCTAGATGATTCAATAATACAATCGTGTTAGCTTGATTGGTTTCCGAGTTTGAAATATTTCAGGCTTCGAATCTTTGAATTTGAAATATTTCAAATTCAGGCTACCAAGTTTGAATTATGACCAGACAGTGCAAATTCCAAGTTTAACTTATTCTACTCGACTGCACTGACGTATGTGTACGACCAGTGCAAATTTGCAACATTGTTAACAGCACTGTATGACCAAGAATATACAATTATCTTCTCCCTTTCACTTAAAAATCTGGGAACATACAACGCCTAGGCGTGTATCAACGGAAAATGAAATGATAAACTGCAACCGGACTATAAATTAACACCGGCCAGTCCGCTACTTTCTTCCCTAAACATACTCATCTTACACTTTCTTGAACAAAGTCGGTGTTCTCTGGGGATCCACAGTATTATTATCTCTATTTCTTTTCTGAATTTAGTGTTTTACTGTCTAATTTTATCCCATTCCAGGAACCCCCCAAGTAAATTCCCTAATTTTGATTGAAATGATTCCAATTGGATGGAAAAGCTAAATCATACATATACTGGTCTTCTGTTACTGCAATCCCTTGGCCGTTCAAGTGATTGGTACTTAGGTAAATGGGGCAGCTCAGCAATGTTAAACCATAGAAATTGGATGCAAAGTTGGTCTGAAAACCCAATTTTAGACTATTTAATACACGGACGTTACTTAAAGAATTCAAAGTCGGCTGGATTAGCGAATATTGTATCACAATGCCATGACGCAAGATGCATTAAAAGGAAGATGCCGAGGTCAAAGCTTTGTTAGAGGTGCAAATGAATGGAGCACAAAGCAAGGCATCTTACCTTGGAAGGGGATAATCTTAAGGGTACTAAAGGCAGGGAGGTAATGGTAGCGTCTCTAGATAGACAGACAACTAGTAAGATTTCTTAAAGATGAATTAGGCTTCATTCTAAAGTTGTCCTGGGTGTCACTCCCAGCACAGCGAACAGGCTTCATTCTAAAGTTGTCCTGGGTGTCACTCCCAGCACAGCGAACACAGTATTGCAGACTCTCTGGTTAAAGCTATAATTTGTACTTCACATACAATATTGCCCTGGCTCAAACTGTAGTAACTCAAACTTCCTACAAATGATAAGTTCTAGCTAAGCTACTAATTGCATTATGTAGTTGTTTCGTTAAACAAAAACTAAGATTGAAATTTTTAAAAAAAAAAGTGAACTTGTCATCTGGGGAGGGGGGCTGTCTGTTTCTTACTCTTAAGCAACACTGCAGTCTACAGTAGATATCAATAAATATGTTTCCCTATATGGCAAATACTAAATAATGGCAGAGAATTTGCCTACACAGAAAATTATGAAACAACAACAAAACAATTGATGTAAACTGTAAAGCCTACACAGCTAATTATTAGGAATACACGTTATATGAGCGAGAGAGACCTGTCGGACATAATAGCGATGGCCCTGAAGGTTTGGATAAGTGATCCATCAAGATTTGAACCTCATTCTGCCAACGTCCTAGTCTCGAAGATGACACAAAATCACCAGAAGCACAATTCGAAATAACAGTGGAAAGACCACCATCAGTGAGGAGGGGTTTGATGGACCACCAACACAAACTGTCATTATCACCAGACTCATTTGCAAAGGTATCCCATTCAGATGTCTCATCGACGGAGTGAGCTTCAAGGAAGGCTTGCATTTGGAACACACCGTGAGTGGTCAGCTACTACCTCTATGCTTTTCTTACAGTCTCAGCAATAAGCATCCGCCATCTGAAAACCTGCTTTCTTTGAAAAATAGATTCACAAATAAAACGTTATCCACAGTGCTTCTTAAAACTGAAACAAAAAACAACACAGCGAATAGAGACAATAAAAATTAAATTAGAACAGTGTTACTAAGATATGTATAAAGAATTTGAGACAATTTCTCCTCCTGCAAATTCAAGTACAGATTTTGTTAGTATGCTGTTTCATTGGTAGATGGATCTTCGATACCATGGAGAAATTACATAGAGAATTGCATTTTTCTAATGTAATTTAGTTTTTAGTCAAGAAAAGAACAAAAGGTATGTGCAGGTTCAGTAGTTGATCTGCAATCTGGACGAGATTTTACATGGTTTATGGAGAAAAGTTGTAAACATGAATCTGGTATCTTCAGGAACCTGCATAAGCCCTGTTCAGATGTTCTTCTCATATAATAGGGCCTAAGCCTGTTTTTAAAGTGTGATTTAGAAGCTTTAATCACAATGTAGTTTATGCATGCATAGTATGCGAGGCTTCCAAGGAGTGCTAGTGGTATCATTGGATTCCAGTTATGTGTAACTTAGGATAAATTTCAAGACCTACAGTAAGATTCTTAAAGATGGATACTACTGTTAAGCTTCACTCTAAAGTTGAATCTTGGGTGTCACTCTCAAATCCCAGCGTAGCAAACAGTATAACATACTCTCTGGCCAAAACTATGATTTGTACTTGACACATTATTGCCCTGGTTCAAACTGTGGCAACTCAAAGATCCTAGTTCGACTAACCTACTAATCCCATTATGTAGATGTTTTGGAAGATAAATAAAAACTAAGATTGTAAATATGTGAACCTGTCATCTGGCAGGCATAGCCTTGCCTGTTTCTTACTCTTAAGAAACACCACAAATTCTATCCAACATAAATAGATCTCCACAGAGCAACCAGTGTGAAACAACATTCCTTGAATCTCTGCGAAGTTATTGCAGAGAAGGACCATACATTACTAACCATAAGAGCTGTGGTGGCATACAATTCCGATATATAACCGAAAAGAAGGTTAAAGTAAAGGTGTACTGAAAATTGTGAATTTACAACAGAACTACTGATTTTAAAGCCTTCGAAAAGTTTATTCATGAAGAGAAAGGAGAGGACTAACCTCATCAAAAAAAAAGTTCTTACAAGAAAAGTTCTTGCATAAGTTCCTTAGCTCCTCTTGGGTGTACCAGGTAGGTATCAAGATCTTTATATGTGTTCCTAATGGTTCCTTCAACAACTCCAGTTGGATGGATAATTGGATATATGATATGTCTGTACACCAATAATTTAAGCCATTAAACCACCTACAGAGAGTAAGACAAAAGATATATACTACAAGTAACAGAACGAAACTTAGCATTACTGCTTCTCAAACCTTAGAGTAGCTTCTTCTAATCAGATGGTTTTGAAGGGTTGGATAAGAGATCAATCAGGATTTGAATCCTGAATTGCTGACTCTGCCAACGTCCTAGAGAGGATGACAGAAAATCACCAGAAGCACCATTTGGCTTTGAAATAACAGTTGAAAGACCACCATCAGTGAGGAGAGGGTTTGATGGACCACCGACACGAACAAGTCATTATCACCAGACTCATTTGCGAAGGCCGTCGGTTCAGATGTCTCATTGATGGAGTGAGTTTCCAAGACAAGCCCACATTCGGAGCAAAACCGAGCAATAAGCATCCGCCATCTCTGTGTACCCTGCAGAGTGGTCAAATATTAATACTGTGCTTTTCTTACAGTCTGAGCAATACGCATCCGCCATCTGAAAAATTAATTCACAAATGGAGCGCTAATAGGCAGTGCTTCTCCAAATTAAAAACAACAACACGGCAAATAAAGATACTAAAAATATAATTAGCACGGTATCACAATCTGTTTAGAGAATTTGAGACCATTTCCCCTCCTGCTGCAAATTCAAGTGTAGATTTTATTAATATGCTATTTCATTGGTAGATGGATACCAGATCTTTCCACGGAGCAATTGCAAAGAAAAACGCAATTTATATTTCAGGCTAGAAAAGAACAAGGATACTACAATTTCCCCTCCTACTAAGCTAAGTAGCTAACCCTTGTTTTGAATTTCATATATTTGAAATCTCACACTTTATTCAGCAATAAAAGAGGAAGTTACAAGAACTAAGAAGCTATAACCTTCTTAATGAAATTTCAAGCTAATTGACTGATACAACAACTCTAGCCATGCTACTTCAACCAATACAGAATTTAAGTTTGTAGTGAGCCACCAATTCATCCTGACTTGGTAAGTTCTCTTTGACTACAGGCACTTCATTAAACCTTTCAAACCATGCCTGCAAACGTGTACAAGTTTCAAATACCTTCACTTGTTTGATCTCTTCAGCTACTTTTAACCACCGCATGAAGGTTCCGAAAGCTAAGTCAACGAATCCAAAATCATCTCCGCTGAAGAATTTCTTGTCGCCTAGTCCATGTTCTTCAATGGTTTTCAGTATATCCAAAATTTCATTGATTTTTTTCTCTTTTGTTTCCTCAGTAGTTTTAATTAAACTCCAAAATGTCGATTCCTATGTATAATATGCAAAATAAATCAATAAAAATCAATTAATTTCCTAAGCACCAAAGAAAAAAATCCAATAAAAACTTCAAATCGCATGATTTACCTGGTCTCCCATGAATTTGGTCCAGAAACGAGCTTTAGATCTTTCATAAGGATCCTTGGGGAGAATTGAGTATTTGTCCGGCCATGTCTCGTCGATGTATTCGAGAATGATCAACGATTCAACAATGGGTTTTCCACCATGAAGAAGAACAGGGACCTTCTTATGAATTGGATTGTATTGCAAGAGTAAATCACTCTTATTTGAAGGATCTTCCTCTATGTATTCGTATTTCACACCTTTCAATTGTAGAGCACATTTAACTCTGCAAACAAAAGGGCTATACCATATACCAATTAACTTCAAATCTTCCATTATCGATCAAGCTGTGTTTTTTTTTTTTTAGATCTAAAAGTCTTTGTGTGGAGTTATACTTGACAGACTGTTTGTACACAAGACAAGACAAGTAAAAGAAAAATAGAGTCAAACTTGACGATTTTTGGAGTTCGTGTACAGTGTACATCGACTCATCGAGTACAGCCTTAACGTCATCCTGTCTGTCATACTCCAGTGGTTCATTATAATTTATTTTTTTATTTTTATTTTTTTCCGGAAACAAGGATGGTGTTATAAACGTGTAATTATGTTAAGAATCTTGGGGATGCGGATGCTTTAATGTCCTGTCTATCAGACATGTAGGGGCCAGTCCTGACACAGAAGATAAATAGAAGTACTGCCCATCTAACCATTTTCAACACAATTTGACCACAAATGGAAAATTTTCATTATTTTTCCACGTCATTCATGTGTTGCAATTGTAATTTGTACATATATACTAGACCATTACTGCTAATCTGGTAGATGTTAATATAGTCTATTAGTCATTTAATTTAGAAATGGCTTAGTACTTGAGATTGACGACATCCACAACGATAGAAATAAAACCACTTGAATCTATCTTGTGCCGAAAGGACTGGGTGTACCTCAAAATGAATCTAGCCGATTTAACAAAAAAGTTTGGTGACTGGTAAAAATCGTGAAGGGTAACAAAACAAAACATTTCCATAAAAATAAAACGCTAAATAGATTACAAATCGTGAAAATCTTTCTTTTCATTTTGGATCCTTGTAATCATTCAACGCTAAACAAATCCAACGAGAATACGGGGAGTAAGATAAATCGGTTTTGCTAGAGACGCGCTGAAAATTCTCCCATAAATTACTTAGCTAAATAGTACAACGGAGAATCAGAGCTAAACAATCCAACGAGACCACCAGGAGAATTATGTAGGAAATACCAATTGGTCCTACAAATAATATATTAGAGAGAGTCTAGTTCAATTGACCCAGTCAATTGTCTATTTGGTCCTATTTGGTAATATATAAATTATAGTTTGATCCTAAAAATTATAGTTTGGTCCCAGGGTGATGTCATGGATGATGTAAATGTCATCATGTAGTGGCAGAAATACCCTTATATTATTGTCTGGTCCTAGAAAATAATGGTTTGGTCCTAAGGTGACCATATATATACAAAAATCAATAGCAAAAAATCTCATTCTCAGATTTACTTTCTCTCTCTTCTTTTCTAGATCTAGTTTTTCTTTCCTCTCATTTTTTCTCTTTGCGGTTGAACGTAACCAAGACGATGATGTTTCCTGAAAGTGAAGATTTTCTTGATAAAACACCAAGACGAATAAAGTGATTTACGAGGAACTGACTATTAGTTAGTCGGTGATGAAGAAAGTTAAAAAACCAAGAAAGATAGGAGGAAGAGACATGGATTGATGATGAGAGAAGAATGAAATGAAAGATGAAAAGAAGGAAAAGAGGATCGAGATTGGTGGGTGGACGTGGTAGAGAGGAGGAGGAGGAGAAGAAAGAATAAAGTTTGTGTCAGGGAAAGATTTATGAAGAAGAGTCGGTGGATGCCAAATCTTACTGTTTAATGTTTATTCATTTCTCACTACTTTAACTTCCGATTTATCGTTTTGTCTATCGTATGCTGTTTTATATGGACTTCATTTCTGGAATGAAGTCTGTTTTTTTTAGGTTTTTATATGGACTTCATTTCTAGAATGAAGTTTGCTTTTTTTAGGTTTTTATATGGACTTCATTTCTGGAATGAAGTCTGCTTTTTTTTAGGTTTTTATATGGACTTCACTTCTGGAATGAAGTCTGTTATTTTTAAGTTTTTATATGGACTTCATTTCTGGAATGAAGTCCGTTTTTTTAGGTTTTTATATGGACTTCATTTCTGCAATGAAGTCTGTTTTTTTTAGGTTTTTATATGGACTTCATTTCTGGAATGAAGTGTTACAAGAAAATAAGTAAAAATTAACACAGAAGGGTATTTTTTGTCAGTTTAAAATTTTTAAATAATTATGGACCAAACAGTAAAGGCGTTTGACCAAAGGACCAAACAGACATGGGCCCACCTAAAAAAGGACCAAACGATATTTTTCCCGGAGAATTAAAGGGGGTGCTTTTGTGACCCAATGTTTTTGTGTCTCCCGGTGTGATTCACGGGATTTGAGCCCCGGTGAATCTAGAGTTTCTAAAGATAAATAGGCGTCATAGAAATTTACAACGGAGAGCATGTCACCATGACCCACTTTAGTGACACGTAGTAAAACAAGTTTTACACCTCACTTAAATGACTAGCTATCAGTCAGATAAGTTTCTAATTGACACGCAACCACCGTTGGATTAAATACTTACTGCACATTTCATTAGATTACCCGAAATCATCACCCCTCATTTCATTTTCCAACACCAAAACTTAAAATAACATAAATATATAACTATAGAACACTGAACCATTCAGCATTGAGAAGCTGCGCCGAACCAAACATCGTTGATTCGATGGAATATTCGCAAAATGCTGAATCGTTCAGCGTTGGGATCACTTTTTGAACGCTGAATCGTTCATCGTTTCAATCTCGCTGCTAGTTGAACTGCGAGCAAATGCTAGGAGAGAGAAGTAGACAGAAGTAGTGTTAACTTTTTTCCCACACTTTTTTCTTGATTTGCAACACTTTTTGGCCAATCTAGCAGTTCAATCTAGCCCATAGGGGCTAGCCTAATAAGAGTTATTCTCTACTTCTTCTCCCTTTTTCTGTCTCCTTCTCTATTCACAATACGTTATCATGCACGTGGTTAAACGCTGAGCTAAAATCATATCAACAATCGAAGCCGAAACCCAAGTGACGGAAAAAGAAGAACAAAAAAAAAAAAAAGTAATCGCAAGAAAAAACGATCAGATCAAATCAATACTAGGATTTGACGCGTCCACTTCCTTCATAGATGCATACACATGCGTTCCTCCTTATTTTTCAACTAGTTGATTTAAATATTATTAGATTTACGTCTGCATCTGCTCGTTTCTGATACATGCCTGGGTTGCATAGACACGAACACGAAGACACGGATACGACACGACGCTGACGCGGACACTACAAAATTTTCAAAAAACTAGGACGCGGACGCGGACACGTATATACATATTTTATTTATATATATAATCATGTATTTATATAACAAAGTCAAGTATTTCGACCCTAAAAATTAGAAAATGATGTTACATATGGATAAATTTCAAAAGAAAAAAAGATATTGTTTGTTTATATACGCCGAATGTCAAATAATCATTCACTATTAAACACATAGCACAATCAAAATGCATTCTTATATCAACACATGTCCAACTAAGGGTATACGTGATGTCATTTCCAATTACAAAATCTTAATAAAGACCTAAATTATTGATCTAAATGTTTGTCTTTTTTCATTTGGTTAATAATAGTAAAAATAAAGGAAAAAGTTTATATGAAAATGAAAAAAAAATGCGTCGGATACGCGTCATCGGTGCGTCCAAACCAGACGCGCGCAGGACGCGCAAATTGGTGCGTCGGACACGCGTCGTGTCAGCGTCCCACGCGCGTCTCGTGTCCGCCGCGAGTCGGACGCTGACACGGCTCAAGAAATGGAGCGTCCGTGCAACCGAGCCGGATGCATGATTAAGTCTTTATCATGTTTCCCTACTGATACTTATTCTTGTCTTCATGTTGATTGATCAGGGATTGGGCAAATAATCCATCTTCAGTGTAAAGACTGTGGTTACACTATTTCATGTATTTTTTTTTTTTTGAAGCATAAAATTTATTAGATTAGACTGAAATTACACGTGGGTATGTAATACCCATAGAGTCTGCCATTACAATAGGCCCCGATAGATCATGGAATTGTATGTTCCCATCTGTTCTTGTGAGTCTCCCTATGGAGCAATCATCTGCTGCTCGATTTGCTAAACCGTCTGCCGCTTGATTTGCTTCTCTGTAGATATGTGCAACGGTATATTGCTGGATTTAGGTGAGCTTTTGTTTGATCTCTGCAACCAGATCAGATATATACCATGGGGGGTCTGTATCTGAGGTTAGAAATCTCACTAAATTTCATGTATGTATACATGATTAAAGGACGCCAGCAATACTCCTCAAAACTTGGTATAATGAATTCTGAATAAGGCATACGTGTTTGATTTTTTTAATTAACAGTAATCTTCTAAATAGTTCTTTATTTTTCTTTATATTATTGGAGGTATTATTTTTATTATTTATATAAAGAGGGGTGATCGATTTTGAGTATGGTTTTCCTTTCTTCTCTAATCCCTTCTATAGAGAATGAAAAAGAAATCCATCAAAAGATGGTATATAGTTTCTATCTTTCTTAATGAAACTATTATTACCAGGTGTTATTATTTCTGTTTTGATAATGAATTACATGCATGGTTGAAAAACCTCCGACTAATTAAGTTTGGTGTCTTCCTCTTCTAAAGGCAGATCATGTGATTTTTTTTTTATCCGGTTTATATTCCCTTACAAGAAACCATCAGTCTAACCGCGAAGTATATTTTTCCTTGCGGTGACTAGTAAGATAACACTTTTATTAAATGATTTTGTGATATGATTTTCATGAATCGTACAAACACACTAGCTAGTATTGGTTTTCTCTATCTCATATATGAGATGCCAGTATAGTTTGTCTCTTAATATCGTAGGGTTTCTATTTATTACCGGAAACCATGGATTTTTCTAAATTTAATAACAAAAATGATTTCTTTATTTTCCTTAAAAAGAATCATATAAGCCAATTAATTTGGTTTTTCCCTATAAATCTTAAAGGGATAAAGTATCATTATTATGATATTAAAAGAAATCCTAAAGGGATATTGAAAAAAAAATCCTTATGGCCGGACACTACAGATCAATGGGTGCGCACCCGGCTTGTTAGCCTATATCATTAGTCCTCGTAGTGACTAAATTGGTCTTGAATTTAATTTATTTTGAAAAAGAAGTGTCCATCATTCCGTATCATTATCTTGTTGGCCCTATAAGTCACAGATTTTATTTATTTTTTTGGAGTTTTATTCGCATATTTTATATGCATTTGGTTTAACCAACAAAATTTATGGTTGATCTTTACTTTGTATGAACTACAATTTTTGGACATTTTTTATGGCTTTTGAAGTCATTATCAACAGTCCAACTGGTATTCTAAAAATCTAGAATATATTATAAGTATATGTCCTTGATTTAATCGGATAATACTATACGAAACTTGTTTTCGTAAAAGAGATGACACTATTTCCGCCATAACCAGGGGGAATATACATTACGTTTCTCCCCATCTTGATCAAATCGAAAAAGGCTGTCATTTACTAGGCGTGAACATATCTCTTCTAGCTTTTATATAAGCTTATGCCCTTTGAAAAGGCAAACTCAATCACATCTAGCAAGCATGTAGCATTTTTGTATACGCCACAGATAGCTCCAACAGAGTCTATCATAATACGATTCACATTTTCAAAATTAATATCTCATTATTTGAATAATATGAGAATATCATGCCAGTGGGCACTGGTACCAGTAAATTTTGATTTTTTTTTCAAAGTATGCATATAATGGAAATTATGTGAGATCGTAATAAACTAATATGATTGTCGAATATTCATTCATGGTAGCTACTGAAATAATAAAATATGGTGGTTGTTAACCCCTCTGCAGAGAAATATCGACATATGTGATTGGTTGGCATAAAATCCAAGTTAGGTTGGATTAATTTCTCGATTGATGCAATTTTGGATCCAAACTTTAACACCTTAAACATGCCAAGCCTATGAATTAAAGGTTGGTGTAGTCTTGCGTCTTCATATGAGAAATATTTTCGTTGTAAAAACGATTTGAGGGTTTTATTTTTTTCTCAGGCTCTAGGATTGATTTAATAATTGTTCTCTTTATATGATGCATTTGGCGTGGTAGTCTTTGAATGACTCGTATGCATCCATAGAACATATTCGTATTTGTAATCCTTGTAGGATTCAAATTATATTCTGGCAACCACCTGATTTGATTATGTCAGGTTGAACAATCCTCTATGTGTTTTTAAAAATTTGATACAAAAGCAAGAATCTGGATTAATTAGTTGATGATATCAACTTTATATGTCTCTTGAGGAGTCCTTAAAAACACAAAAATCTACGCTTTAACAACATATATTCTATTATTTTATTCCTTTCTTTCTTAAATCTATAGTTAGAATTATGCTAGCTTAAACTCGTCTTTGAAATAAACTATAGTTATTATTTTGATGCTTTTTTTTTTGTAAAAATCATATAGTTGGGTTAACATCCATATTTACGTCAAAAGTTGTATTATTGTCCCTTTATTTCAGGTTTTATCCCAGGTGGTTTTGCTGAAAAGGTTTTAACGAGGCAACATCTCGTTGACGTTTGATTTTCTTTCAAAAATGTTGATATTTGTGCTCTTTTTCCTTCGTCCAAATTTTTTCCCACTCGGTTTTATTGGCAAGGTTTTAGTGAGGCAATTTATTCAACATGGTGGTCATCCAAGGGGGAGTTGTATAATTTTGGTTATTTGGTGGATTCCCACCATTAACTAGGTCATTTCGTTTTGTTAGACCACATCAACATAATAAACCTTAGGAATTTGGATATCATTCTGATCCATATATGGTATGATCACAAACTTTACTCACATATGGTACTATAACTGCATATTGGCACTTTGTTGAAGAAACTACATCATTACTTTGGCAAATCATCTACGAGAAGCTAGGAATCCAAGAAGCAAGTCCTCAATATGTACTTAAAGAAGCGTGAAGACTCGAGAACACTACCATTAGAAGATTAACACAAAAGATGACTTCATCAACTTGGAAATTTCTCACGAAAGCATTGCTATCTCTAGCATTCAAGAAATTCGTTTACCGAAATTGACTCGACTCGAAGATTTGCAAGCCAAGATTTAACTAAAGTACTTATCAGGGGGAGTATCAAATTAGAGTGTATTTTACTGGACTATCACGTTGTACTCTTTTTCCTCCATCAAGGTTTTTCCCATTGGGTTTTCCTTGTCAAGGTTTTAATGAGGCAACATTTGCGTGTCCAAATATTTTCTAAGTTTTCTCAATTGTACTCTTTTCCCTTCGATCAGGTTTTTTCCTTTTGGAATTTCCTGACAAGGTTTTAACGAGGTAAATAGCTTAGAAACAATGTCATCAGGGGGAGTGTTATAAATGTGTAATTATGTTAAGAATATCTAGGGCAAATCCCGTTTATTACTGGGATGCCCTTGTGTCTAGCCCTATAAATAGAGGCTCTAATGTCTGTCTATTGTGCATATTAATAAGAGTTTCTCTCTACTTCTTCTCCATTTTTCTGTCTCCTTCTCTATTCACAATAAATGGAACCTCTAAAAACTTTTATTGATTTAGTTCTCTCTTAAGGCCAAGCACTATGGTGCAGGGCTTCCCTTCGGACCCTTCCCCATCCCTCAAATAAATGGAAGGGATGTCACAAGGAAGGCAGCCTCAATATGGTGCCCTTTTTTCCTTTCCTTACACGATACGGCTACTCAGAAGGCGTATGAATAGTGCCAAACGACAACTAAGTAGCCGTATAAGTCAACTCGTTGACTTTTTGCTGGTCTAACGACACTTTTATTAATTTGGGCTTTTTTTGTTGCTCTCTACTTGCATTTATCTTCTGTAAATCCACCTGAAGACGTTCCAGGTATTGTACTTGGGTTCGTATTAGGGGTATATATCCTAATGTAATAGGTGCACCAAGACTTGTTATTTCTAGGCCCTCTTAGTTGTTGTTAAGAGCCCGACTTATTCAAAAAAAATATAAAAAAATAAAAAATAAATAAATACATTGGCAGTTACAAGGTTGATACAATGTTTGATATAAAGATTGTTCAAAAATGGCTACGAGGCTATCCCCTGTCCAAATACTTTCAAAGGCATTACGATTACAAAAATCTGATATATATCCGCTGCTTTCCTAATATTAAATCTTGAAATCAGTACAAACGTAGTAGCCTTAAAATTAATAAGATTGTTTATGGAGATCCCAAAATTTTCACTAACATTATATATAGCTTCTCTAGCCTTTGAATAACTCCCCATCAACAACTTTAGAGTTGGTTCTGAATCACTCTGAAACATGAGATTATGACCACTCAATTCAGTTGTCCAACGGAAAGCTGCTTCAACTCCTTTTTCTCCCAATTGTTCTCTTGTTGTGCAATCTGCATAAGACCCCCTAGCTTCAATAGTGAAAAAGCGGTGGTACAACAACCACATCCAACAATTCGTTTGGCAATCTGAATAGACAAACTCCAATATACTTTCAAGAGAATCAACTAGACAGTTATACTCAATCTAGAGAAAAGTATATCCAAGAGTTTTGTATCTCTATATCTCAATTCAATCTGCAATCAGCAAATAGAAATTTGCAAGCCCTATTGAATATAAGAGAAATAACTTGAAAGATACCAAAGACCAATGTTCAAGGATCAATCAATCTCAATCAACACCAAAGGTTGGATTTTCCAATTGATCGATTCAACGCACAACCTGTGATATTTCAATTATATAAAAATATAATGCGGAAAAGAAATAACACAGACACCAGAAGTTTTGTTAACGAAGAAACCGCAAATGCAGAAAAACCCCGGGACCTAGTCAATATTTGAACACCATACCGTATTAAGCCACTACAGACACTAGCATACTACCAATGAACTTCATACTGGACTGTAGTTGAACCTTAATCAATCTCACATTGATTCAAGGTACAGTTGCGCTCCTTACGTCTTTGATCCTAGCATGATACTACCACTTGATTCCCTTAGCTGATCTCACCCACAACCAAGAGTTGCTACGACCCAAAGTCGAAGACTTGATAAACAAATCTGTCTCACACATAAAAGTCTATAGGAATAGATAAATCTTTCTCCCACAGAAATACCTACGAGTGTTGTTCCGCCTTGTGATAAATCAAGGTGAATAGGAACCAATTGATATACCAGACTTATATTCCCGAAGAACAGATTAGAAATATCAGTCACCTCACAATAATCTTAATCGTATGGTAGAGAAACAAAATATTGTGGCATCACAAACGATGAGACGAAGATGTTTGTGATTAAATTTTATCTTGCCTATCGGAGAATAAATCTCAAGCCAATCTTAAAGAAGATCGTACCCAAACACGATAGAAGATGCAAGATCAGATCACGCAACTACAGAGAAAATAGTTAGGTCTGGCTTCACAATCCCAATGAAGCCTTCAAGTCTTTAACCTACAAGGTTTCGTGAAAAATCTAAGGTTAAAGGAGAATCGACTCTAGCTTATACAACTAGTATCACACAGGAGGTGCGGGGATTAGGTTTCCTAGTTGCTAGAGTTCTCCTTTATATAGTTTTCAAATCAGGGTTCGCAATCTAAATTACATTGGTAACAAAGTATTCAATATTCACCGTTAGATGAAACCTGATTAGATTCAAGCTAATATCTTTCAACCGTTAGATCGAACTTTGCTTGTTACATACAAATGAAATGTACCTTCATTTAGGTTTATGCAACCGTACCTAAACGAGTACACCATGTTGGCTCAACAATAGTTAACCAGGGTTATTGTCACACGCCCATTTAATCGCCTAAAATTTTCATGGGTCATGACCGGCAATGATTGTGGTTCAGTGACTCAACATCACCCAAAATCATTCAGCCTTGCATACTTGCATCAAAGTACGCATCTGCCTTCACTCATAAGGCTTTGCACAACGGAAGTCTTTTCTTCTTTCTCTCTAACTCTTCATGCCCCCATAAGCATAAGAGGTTCGCCATGTACTTGAACAATTCTCACACAACATCAAAGCAACATAATGAACACAAAAGATATACTGCAACAAACCATTTTTATTGCACTAAAGGAAGATTACAAAACTCGTCCATCACATGGACTAAAAACAGGCCATTCACCCTCTTGGTGAATGCCTAAAACTCTCTCTACATGAGACTAACTCTCTCCTATGTTGCCTCTGATTTTTCCCACTCCTTAGGACTATTTCTACAGTAGTTACAATGGCCAAAACCGTGCACAACACTTGCACACGCATGGAACAACCATGTGTCCCATCAGGTAGTTTCCATAACCGCCAATCTGTTTTTCAACTGCCACCTTTTGTGTTGTCAAGCCAACAGATGCCACACCTGTTCTTGGTGGTTATGAACACTCTTCTAAGGCTATGAACTCATTTCATAAGCCTTCTAACTTGTCTCGCACCTTTGGCATGCTTGTGAAGCCAATAATCAACTTATAACCGTCACTTGAGCCGTATTGCACACTTGCTTTGTGCCATCTTTGGATTCATCTTGCGCCAACGTTCCGCCCTCTTGGCCCTGCATGCTTATCATTCTAAACTCATGCACGAACATTCTTTAAGCTTCAAACATCGATGCCAGCTCCTTAAGCTCACTCTAGTTACTCATGCGTCATATATGCTTCACTTCGCCAATTAGCTTGACAATAGTAATGCAACTCTTGCATTACCAACTTGTTTGCATTATTCAAGCTTTGTCCAACCTTGAATATATGCCATAGACCATCTCTTAGTCTATTTTTAACTCTTGCATCCTCCTTGAGCTTGGGCCAACTCAATTCCATGGATATGCATCGATGCCAATATCGCATGTTGCATCTGTCACTTTGGCCATGTCTTGCCAAACCTTCAATGAAGCCTTATTGTGTCGGCCAATAAGCTTCATCACTTAGCCAAATGTGTTTAGAATGTAATACTTCACTTGCATTACATTGGCCCTGTGGGTTTATGCCATTCTTGACACTTGCAAGTCTATTCAGTAATACCGCTATTATGGCTTGCGTTGCGCTATTATAGCTTCGCATTGCACCATTACGGCGGAACTCTGACTTGGCCTGCAACTCTGTGACGCGCAATCATCATGCGTCCCTTACAGCACCGTAATAGACCTCCCCCACCTAATCCGTTCAACGCCCTCGTTGAACGCAACAAAGTATTCTCGTTATACTTGTTCTCTGGCCTTGTACGCTTCTGAGCCCTTCTCAGAAATCAGCAAACTTTGTTTGGCCTTTATTCTTGCCAAAACTTTTATGCCTAGTACCAAATGCCATCACTTAGCTTACTGCCTTGCCATTGATCCTACTGACTTGTATTGTTGTTGTCACGTTGATCAGACGTTCTAACTCTCACTACAATCGCATATCAACACCCAAATGCAACTTGGAAATTCCTCTTGCCAACTCCCTGAATTGAGCTTGAACTTCGCATGAATCATTTGTGCCTAAGTGTACACAAGTAATGATTCTTCCCAATTGATCACATTGATCATTGCCATTGTCTTATGCCTCCATTTTCCGACTTTAGTTGCACCATGCAACATAACAGGACTTAAACAAGACTTGGCCTAAATTCTTCAATCATATGCGCCTACGCCAAATTATGCCATGCTTTAAGGTATGCATGCTATGATTCCATACCACTCTGGTATGCGCCACAATCCATAGCCTTTGCTGTCTTCAGCAATGCAACAGAACTTACTTTAGATTTGGCCTCCAAATCATGTTGTAAATTACGCCTCCTAGCTTTGCACCATTTGTATGCCAAAGAACCTGCACCTTGCTGTTCTTTGCTTGCATTGTCACAACATCATGATTGAAATGCATGACTCTGGTATAGTCATGACTTAGGATACCCGTGACATCACAACGCCTCTTTGGGCCAGGCATCCTCTTCACGTGCCTTTGAAACCGCAATTTAAGCATCACTTGCTCTTTCAAATGCACTACGCTTTAATGTAGCGGAAAAACAACATCATGCTCTTCCTAACTATGAGTTACTCTCAACTCATATACTTGATGGACTTACATCTTTATTCTTGCTGCGTTACTCCATGCATTCGCTGCCAAATGCCTTCGCACTTCCACATAACTCTCAACAGCAAACTCGGCTATGCCACCAACTCCTATATTTGCTTCTTTCACTTTCAACGTCTTCTATTGCATATTTTGGCTTAATATGCTATGTAGCATCTTCCACACGAACTAGCTTTACTTTGAACGAAAGAGGCAAGATCTTTCACTTCAAATACCCTCATTCACTACTACCTTACATAGAGAGACTTCATTCCAACACCAAGGTCCACTCGACCTAAGGCGAAAGTATACTCAAACTTGAGCAAATACTCGCGCCAACTGATTGCAACTTGTAAGACCTAACAAGCCTTGCAATACTGACTTCAACTTCGCTTATAAGCAACAAAGGAAGCGAGACAACACCTACTGTTCCCAATGTAGCAATTCACTTTGCCACATGCACTCTTCCAACTGATGCTATCATGTTGCTTTAGCTTTCATGAAGATTTCTTCAATAATGGCCACATGCCATCTTTATGCATCACCACTACCTTGTCCTTATCTTTCCCGCATCCACAATTTGCCTAACTTGCATTTCTTCACGCATTATGCATCCTGGCCATGCCCAAATCCCATTTGGCGCATGCTACTGTTGCATACATGCCATGCCAATTAGCATCCAAATCTTGACACAAACTTGTGCACCTTTGCACAACTGGAACGGACTTAACTTGGTGATTCTGAGCATCACCATAGAGCTCAGCAAAGTCATATCACTCAATGACTTCCGCGGATAAACATTTTGGACAAATCTTAACAAGGTCATAATCCTTGCAAATGAGGCGCCACTGCCTACGTTCCCTAAAGCAAGAATGCCGCATTCTTCTTCAAACTTGGAACTCATTTTACTGCCCATGCACAACTTGGCAACTCTTGTCTTTCCCCTTCTCCAAAATCAACTTGAGTAGCAATATTGATTTGTAGTTGACAAGAACGTCCGCTTGTGGTTATGATCAAATGCAGGTCTTTGGACACCCTTGTCCAAGCATAATGATCCCACTCATAAACCAGGTGCAAGCACACTCCTTGTGCGCATCTAGCATCAACGAAGAACTCTTTGCAAACGCAAGACCGTGGTGTATCGGTTTTCCCCTAACTTGCGCTTCTGTCTTCGGCCTTTCTATAAGCTTTATGCTAGATAAGAATTGGCCATCCAATTCTTCTTTTATGGCATCACATTGCCACAAAAATGCTGGTTCGCATCCAGACTTTGCATTACCACCAAGGTACATGCATTCGAGAGAGATAACTATAATCTTCTATCAACTGGCTATGATGAAAACACCTTCAATCTATCACATAGACATGTTCTTCATCTACTTTGCCACTGCAAAGGCCATCAACTTCTTTGTATTCAGGAATTTCCCCTAAAATTCCCATTACCACACATGTAATGTACTCGCTACTGATAACACTACGAAACAATGCATTCCAAATGCATAATCTTCGCATACTTGTGAGAAACATGGACTTTAAACACCTGACTTGCACCATAGAAGTCAGCATACTCCTTAGTTTTGTCATGCAATCACTTGAAAACCCAGTTTTCAATGACTCTTGTGTGTTCGCCTAACACTTTGGGCTGGAATTTTGACACCTTTGTCATAAACTTTCATGGCCTGCTGCTACTACAAGCTTCAAAGTACCTTCCAATTGATCTTTCCACACAAGAACAACTTCTTCTAGTCTCCATACTAGTGAAACCCAAATAATTCTTCACCTGAATTTGACAAAAAATGACATTAACTTGAGTAAAAAGAGAAAAATCAAGAATCTGTGTCCCCTAACACGGCTACGATACCATTTGTCACACGCCCATTTAATCGCCTAAAATTTTCATGGGTCATGACCGGCAATGATTGTGGTTGGTGACTCAACATCACCCAAAATCATTCAGCCTTGCATACTTGCATCAAAGTACGCATCTGCCTTCACTCATAAGGCTTTGCACAACGGAAGTCTTTTCTTCTTTCTCTCTAACTCTTCATGCCCCCATAAGCATAAGAGGTTCTGCCATGTACTTGAACAATTCTCACACAACATCAGCAACATAATGAACACAAAAGATATACTGCAACAAACCCTTTTTATTGCACTAAAGGAAGATTACAAAACTCGTCCATCACATGGACTAAAAACAGGCCATTCACCCTCTTGGTGAATGCCTAAAACTCTCTCTACATGAGACTAACTCTCTCCTATGTAGCCTACTGATTTTTCCCACTCCTTAGGACTATTTATACAGTAGTTACAATGGCCAAAACCGTGCACAACACTTGCACACGCATGGAACAGCCATGTGTCCCATCAGGTAGTTTCCATAACCGCCAGCTTGCTTTTCCAATCGCCACCTTTTGTGTTGTCAAGCCAACAGATGCCACACCTGTTCTTGGTGGTTATGAACGCTCTTCTAAGGCTATGAACTCATTTCATAAGCCTTCTAACTTGTCTCGCACCTTTGGCATGCTTGTGAAGCCAATAATCAACTTATAAAATCACTTGAGCCGTATTGCACACTTCTTTGTGCCATCTTTTGGATTACATCTTGCGCCAACGTTCCGCCCTCTTGGACCTGCATGCTTATCATTCTAAACTCATGCACGAACATTCTTTAAGCTTCAAACATCGATGCCAGCTCCTTAAGCTCACTCTAGTTACTCATGCGTCATATATGCTTCACTTCGCCAATTAGCTTGACAATAGTAATGCAACTCTTGCATTACCAACTTGTTTGCATTATTCAAGCTTTGGCCAACCTTGAATATATGCCATAGACCATCTCTTAGTCTATTCTTAACTCTTGCATCCTCCTTGAGCTTGGGCCAACTCAATTCCATGGATATGCATCGATGCCAACATCGCATGTTGCATCTTGTCACTTTGGCCATGTCTTGCCAAACCTTCAATGAAGCCTTATTGTGTCGGCCAATAAGCTTCATCACTTAGCCAAATGTGTTTAGAATGTAATCTTTGCACTTGCATTACATTGGCCCCGTGGGTTTATGCCATTCTTGACACTTGCCGGTCTATTCGATGAATACCGCTATTATGGCTTGCGTTGCGCTATTATAGCTTAGCATTGCACCATTACGGCGAAACTCTGACTTGGCCTGCAACTCTGTGACGCGCAATCATCATGCGTCACTTGCAGCACCGTAATAGTTATCCATATGAACACTTTCATATCAACCTTATTCATCTTAACCATAACTAGTTCAAATGACTCAAATGAAACCTGGCTTGATTGAGGTATACCCAAACTAATTGGGGTATACCCAATAAGACAAAATAGGGTCATTTTGAAGTAAAACCAAGCCACCCCTTAACCTTGTATTTTCTAAATGGCTAATATGTCGTTGGTTTATTAACACTAAAATTACGATTAGGTTAATTAATTGCGTTTAGATTAAAATTTTGAAATTATAAATTGGTAGTCTTTAACCCGTCTTATGAGTTCGATTTGGATCAAAAAAAAAATTATTTTGAAAATGTGAAAGGTCGGCAAGGTCGACGTTTGAATAAGGTGTCATTTGTGTTCCTTAGACATGGTAGACGTTTTAATAAGATGTCGACCAATTATAGCCGGCATTGTCTACGGATGAAGAATATTCCGACTATATCTGGCCGGCAAGGTCTGCGGATGAAGAACATGCCGACTATATCTGGCCGGCAAGGTCGATAAAAAAATACTCTGCCGACTATAAGATTTTTGACATACAGAGAAGGTGTTACAAATGCATGATTCGTCGGCAAGGTACTAATTTCATAACCTGCCGACTATATTTTAGTCGGCAAGGTATAGAGATGGATATCTAGCCGACCCTATAATTGCTAAATTCAGAAATGAAAAGTCGGCATGTTATTCAACCTTATACACTTCCGGCTATATTTTGGTCGGCAAGGTCGACAAAAAATACCCTGTCGACTTTTGGTTCGTCTTTTTTTTGTTTTTTTGATTTCACAAGTATAGTTAGAGTGTAGAAGAAAGATTTTGATTATTTTTTTTTATATGTTTTGGTCGGAAAGGTTTTTTTAGTATGGGCAATTTGGTCTTTTAACACCTTTTAGACACCCCTTAGCACACTACTTTGGATGGGAACAAAATGGGTATACCCCAATTAATCTGGGTATACCCCAATCTCGGCAGGAAATGAAACTAGTTAAAGAGTTGTTAAATTGCTATATTTTCATAGAAGTATACAAGAACACAATTGAAGCAAAATAAGTTTGATTCACTCGAATCAATCATGAATATTATAGCCACAGTTTGCAAAGAATGCATTCCTTAATATAAATGTATTAGTTCATGTACACAACCGATTTTAGAACTTTAACCTTCAAGTACGCGAACGTGTACGCATACTTGAAATACCCGGACTGAAATTGGGTTTCTCCAGTAGGCGAACGGGTACACATACCGCCAATCCCAGCAGAAAATCTCGGACATGAACCTTACGCCAGTACGCATACGTGTACGCATACTTAGGTCCCCGACTTCTCAAACCAACAAGTGCGCATACGTGTACGCATACTATGGTTACCGTACATGGACAACATATGTGCAAGAGTACACAACATGTCACATTCCAATAATGGTTAAGTGTTCTAAACTCTTGTTTCAATCATTGAAACTTTCTTAGAGGATGACAATAGCCGTTTTCACACACTATTAGCATCAAAGCAATTTCAAGTTATTGAAATAACCATAACGAAACATTCCAAGTCTACATCAAATGATTGTATCACACAAACCATGTAAGATGTTACTAGACAATTTTCACATGATCATATTTTAACTTTCGTCAAGAATATAAGATGAACTTGGTCAAAGCGAAAGCTTGCCAACACATATCCCGAGAAATATGTAAGCGAGTTAAACTCAACTCGAAATCCCAAATGTTTATAATAGAAAACTATATCGTAACACGACTTATGTCTCAATATACGAGATATAGTAGAAATAGACTTTCCAAGTGATAGATGAGTTTCAATCTTCACATACCTTTTTTGTTGATGAAGTTCCACAAGCTCTCCTTAGTTGTTATTCGTCTTCAATGATGAACGCCGTGAAGTCTAATGCTCAACTACACAATCTATCCTAGTCCGAGACATCTATAAGTAGACTAGAAATCAAGACTTATAGTTTTGATCACTAACATTGACAAACAAGCTTGAGATATCAACGATTGCGAGTTCAACCGAGAAGTGCTCTAACAATCTCCCACTTTGTCAATTTTAGTGACAAAACTATTAATACATATGGATACAAAATAAATAAACTTTATAACTTCTCATCCAAATGATTGATCTCCTTGGTTCTTTAACATTACTCGAAATCTTCGTCACTTTCAAGTACTCCAATTATTCCAAATGTGTTCAACTCAGCATCATAGTTTTTGAAGATCCGTAGCTATAACAATGAGAAAACCGTTGCTCTCAATCATTGTTATACAGTGTCATAATATCATTATACAACATCAAAGTCCAATTGTTCACAACTTTGACAACAATACTATGGTGATATGTATCACTCCCCCTTAGTCAATACTTCATATCACAATAAAAACCACTCCTCCTTACATAATGATCCGTAAACCATATGTATTTGTAGTGTGAACTACACATTAATTCTCCCCCTTTTTGTCAATAACAATTGGCAAAGGTACGAAAATTAGTGGGATCCTCATGAAATTTTCATGGAGATACTTCATGACCAAAAGAGAACAACATAACAACTTGTTTAGAGACCATCATATAGCCTAAGCTAAATGCATTCATCAAGGAGTTTATAAAGATACAAGATAACCCCTATAATATTCCACAACCGCACTCCCCACAAAGATTCGGCAATTAAGCACAAGTTCAAATAAGAACTCTACCCCATAAAATGTCATTCCCGAAAGAAGAACAAGAGTGACCTTACTTTTACAAGAAAAGAAGGATTTCTTTGGACAATCACTAAGATACACAACATATCAACTACTGAAACAAAAGCATAATTTAAGTAACACTTAAACTGGTTCCAAACTCAATTGCCCAGCAGATCGAGATAAGTGCAGGGGAAAGAGTTTAGGAAAGACTAATGAACCAAAACAACACCAATAGACTGACGTAAGTGTTGAAATGCAGCAATATCTAATGGTTTGGTGAGAATATCAGCCAATTGTTGTTCGGAAGGCACAAATTCCATATTTATGATACCATTTTCATATAGATCTTGAATAAAATGGTACCTTATATCAATGTGCATAGTTCTTGAGTTCTCAACGGGATTCTCAATGTTTCGAATCACATTAGAGTTGTCATAAAAGATCTTCATTATCCTAGTATCAATTCCATAATAAGCAAGCATTTGTTTCATCCATAGAAGTTGAGTACAACATGAGCATGCAACAATGTATTTTGCCTCACATGTAGTCAGGGATTATGAATTTTTTTTCTTGCTATGCCAAGACACAAGATTCAATCCTACATAGTAGAAACCCCCAGATGTACTTTTTCCGTCTTCCACACATCCTGCCCAATCAACATCTGAATAGGCAGAGAGATCAGTGTTAGTATCAAAAGTGTAAGATAGACCATACCCGACTGTGTGATTGACATATCGTATGATCCTTTTTGTGGCTGCAAGATGAGATTCCTTTGGATTTGCCTGAAACCTAGCACAACAACCAACACTAAAAGCAATATCAGGTCTAGTGGGTGTAAGATATAAAAGGCTTCCGATGATAGATCGATAGAGTTTTTGATCCACATTTACACCTTTCTCATCTCGATGTAGTTTACCCGTGGTAGGCTTATGAGTCGTTTTTGGAGTTGACTTATCAAGACCGAATCTTGTGACAAGATCTCTTGCATATTTTTCTTGAGATAAGTAAATTTCATCCTTGTGTTGTTGAATTTGTAGACCCAAAAATAATTTTAATTCACCAACATTGCTCATTTCAAACTCCTTGCCAAGAGAAACTTGAAAGTCTTTTGAAAGTTTCTCAAATGTTGATCCATAGATGATATCATCTACATAGAATTTAGGAATAACAACATCTTTCCCACTCCATTTGGTAAACAAAGTTTTATCAGATCCACCTCTCGAAAAACCTTTCCTAAGGAGGGAAGTAGTCAGTTTTTTGAACCAGGAATTAGGTGCTTTGGTAAGCTTGTAAATGTGTCTCGCCTACGTGTTAAACTGCAAGTGCACAGTGCCTATTGGAGGCAAGGCAAGCACAGGTCGATCCACAGGGAAATGGAGTGTGTAAGTGTCAGCAGGGCTTCACTAAACTGATTTCTAAGGTATTGTAACACAAATATGATTTGTTTTGGTGTCGATACGACAAGGATGGAATTGTGATTGTAAACTAAGGCAACAGATAAGCACTAAGTGTTGTAACAGATGGTTGAGAGCACTAGGGTGATTGAATTCACCTCCTAATCCTATACTAAGGTAATACAATTCAAGTTCTACTCTTACACTTCCCTTGAAGGCTTCAGGTAGAAATTATGCCAATTGCATTCACTAATTCTCCCCTAGTATTGGTTGTCTTCTTACAGTACAACCAATCACAGGCTAATTTGCTCAACAATTAGCTAATAATCCTAATACAATACTAAACAGTAAGAATAGAAGCTTGAGAATGAATTAACTTCATATAATCATTAAGGGTTTCATCTACACCCTAGCAGAGATGATTAGAACATCATGCAAAATACTAAGACTTCAAAATAAATTACAAATTAAAACCCTAAAAACTGAATGTTTTCTCTCACTTGAAGAACATCAATTTATACCTCACAAACACTCAAACTTGCAATTAATGAAAAACCCAAACCTCTTTCCTCCCTTAATTCGCCTCTGACTCCATTGATTTGATGTTAGAGAAAACCCTAGCTCCAACTATCTCTAACCTAGCTTCTAGGGTATGGAGAAGCTATGATAGAGATAACTTGAGATAGAGTGGCGGAGCATGCGGCTACTGGTGCTGTTGGTGCTGGTGTCAGGGGAAGGAGATGGTGGTGATGGCTCTGCACTGTCAGGAGAAGGGGAAGAGAATGGGTTTTCTGGTTTTGTGTCGGGGGAGAAGAAAGAGAAGATGAAATGAGAAATGGGGATTTGGTCGATGGGTAAGGTATAGGTGGTTTTGGTGTGGAGCGGGAGCAGCGGGGATTGATGTGCAGGTCGCAGCGAGCGTTGGATGCGGCGATAGAAATCTCAACGGCTCAGGGAGAATCGAGCTTGGACTCGGGTTATGGGCCGGGTCTTGGATTGCTCAAGCCCATGTCTTGTAGAAGGGTTGCTACTTGTTGGGTTGCAACTGATGCGCGCGCGGGCTTTGGATTTCTGCTCCATAGACGCTCGTCTCCAATTCTATGCTCTTTTGGCTCCTCAATTTCTCCGAACTTTATTTACTACCTAAAAACACAAAATTAATTAGTACAAATATTTATTCTTGAAAACAGGGAAAATACAGAATTTGGGATAATATCTGATTTCTGAGCACAAAAGATGAGTTAAATGCCAATAAAAAGATGTAGAAATATGCAATATTTGGCACTCATCAAATACCCCCAAACCCGAATTTTACTTGTCCTCAAGTGAAACAAATTAAGAAATCCTAACTATACCACTTTGTCGCTGGTCTCTCGAATGCATTTAGCGTATGCACTAAGCCTTTAAACCCCTAGGTGTCCCTAGTGGACGAGTTGTAGTCTCGTGAGGGTTTACCAGAGGTGTACCCACAAAACCTTCTCCAACTTCCGAGCGTAAAAGAGTCTCAAGCATCCAAGGAGCTATGAGGACATAGAGTTTCTGCATGCTAGTAACACGGAGTTAGAACTACCAAAGAACGCATTCTCATCCTTAAGAGTTGAGCGAGAAGTAACCATACCATATGAAAGAATTCGGATTCGATAGTGATCACAAGCCTCGACTTCGCTTCACCAATAGGGTTTTATGATAATTGCACTCAAAAAGATCGCTTTTTAGTCTCTCATGTGTGCAGCAGGAATAAAGAGAGAAATCCCGCACACGTTGAAGATGAGAAGGATAACCTTCCGAAATAATTTCGGAGACTCCACGAGTTGTGGACAAAAAGAATCTTTTTCTGATGATCTCTAAGAAAGGAAATCAACCATTAGCAAGGATGGGAGTACTCACTTACCTTCTCACCCGGTCGGCAATTAATATCACTCTCTCAGCATTCATAGAAACGTCTTCAATCTTCGGTCTTCAATAGCTGATGATGAACTTCTGAACTTCACAAAAACTTGACAAACATTTTTTTTTTTTTTTTACATTGTGGTAACTAGACTCAGAAAATAAACTACAACATTTTTTTTTTTTTTTTTTTTAATATGAAAATAACAATAAAACAATAAAACTCAATTTTACACAATTTGTATTGTCTTGATTTCATAAACTTCACTAACTCATCTCATCTTATTTTCTCTTCTTTGTTGCATGTAAACCTTGGACTATTGCAACTTTTCTTCAAATATTCTGATGATGCTCCGCTTGCTGACGACGATGTGTTTCCATGAATCTGTTGATGTTGTTGAGAGGGAGAGAGTGATGCTAACTGCAAATCGAACTACAAGAAGGAGTTTTCATCTTTAAACGTCACCCTCATGATTGACGAAATTAGCACTCAAGAGATCAAAAATAGTGCTGAAAGTGGTGCGAAGTTGGGTAGCTCACCATTCCTACCCGGAATTGACGTACGGTGACACACACTCTAACAGATTTTTTTTAGAAAGTCACAAAAATGAAGGTCGGTGCCTCGCTTGATGTAAAATGGGTAGTCTCCACTATGGGTGATCACAATTCTACTACCGAATATCTATACATCACCTAATTCGCCCTCCGGTATGGTTAAATCCAACTTTAACGCTCTAATCAACTAAGAAACCCGATTGTGTTCTCCAGTACTTCCAAGTTCTGTTATTTCGGTCAGACTCTCTATGTAAACATAGCTAGAAGCATGCTAGTGACTCTAAGATCTCTAAAAGTTGGAGGTTTTTATGTACATATTTACAAAGAGTTTTGAATTTTTTTTTTTTGAATTAAAAGACTAAAAACTCTATATGCAAATGCACCCCCAAACCTAAATCAAACATTGTCCTGAATGTGTCAACAGATGATAAGAATTCAAAAAGTCACATACCAAGAGAACTATGTTGAGTAGAGAAAAGGGAAGAGATTACCGGATGTACAATGATGTTGCTAAACCAAAGAAGGATGAATGCTTTGAAAGCAAACAACCAAAGCGCAAGACAAAAAGGTTGGTTAGCACAAATAAGAACTATGCAAAAAGAAAAAGAAAATGGAAAGAGAATGGATTTTTAGTCTATGTTTATGTACACAAGTGAACTAGTTCAGTCCACATAGATGGGGTCTTCTAGGTCGACGGTCTCAACTTCTGGTGGAAGATGCTCCAGAAATGGTTTCAATCTTTGACCATTGACCTTGAAGATGTTCTTGGTTCTTTGGGTTTTCGATTTCAACGGCTCCATGGGGGAAAGCAGACGTACCAAGAATGGTCCCGACCATCGAGAACGTAGCTTTCCTGGAAACAAATGCAAACGAGTGTTGTACAATAAAACTTTCTGACCTGGTGTGAAGGACTTGCGCAGAATGCGCTTGTCGTGAAACACTTTCATTCTTTGTTTGTACATTTTGGCACTATCATATGCATCATTTCTCAATTCTTCTAACTAATTAAGTTGAAGTTTTCTTTGGTTACCAGCTTTATCAAGATCAAAATTCAACTTATTTACAGCCCAATATGCACGATGTTCTAACTCTACAGGGAGGTGACATGCTTTACCGTACACAAGTCTGTAAGGAGACATCCCAATGGGAGTCTTGTATGCAGTTCTATAGGACCACAAAGCATCATTTAAGCGCAAAGACCAATCTTTCCTAGAAGGATTGACAGTCTTCTCAAGAATATGCTTAATTTCCCTATTAGAAACTTCTACTTGGCCACTGGTTTGAGTAATTCCAAACTTATGAGTAATTCCATACTTGTGCACAAGTGATTCAAAGGGTCTATTGCAAAAGTGACTACCTCCATCACTGATTATTGCTCTAGGTGTTCCAAAACGGGAGAAAATGTTTTCCTTAAGAAAAGAAAGAACAACTTTATGATCATTTGTTTTGGATGCAATGGCCTCTACCCACTTAGAGACATAATCAACAACAACAAGAATGTACAGCTTACCTTCAGAGTTAGGAAATGGACTCATGAAATAAATACCCCATACATCAAACAGCTCAACAATCAAAATGGGTTGTAAGGGCATCATGTTTCTCTTAGAGATACTTCCTAAATTCTGGCATCGGTCACAAGCAACACAAAAAGCATGGCTATCCTTAAACAATGTTGGCCAATAGAAACCGCTTTGCAAGATCTTTGCAGCAGTTTTCTTGGCACTAAAGTGTCCTCCACATGCATGGTCATGACAGAAAGAAATGACGTCCCTTTGTTCAGAATTGGGGACACATCTCCTAATGATTTGGTCTTGGCAGTACTTAAACAAATATGGGTCATCCCAAAGGAAATGTTTAACTTCATCCAAGAACATAGAACGGTCTTGTTTAGACCAATGCAAGGGCATTCTACCTCGTAGCAAGGTAGTTCACAATATCGACCAAACCACGGCATTTCAGACACAAGCATCAATTGTTCATCAGGTAATGACTCTCTAATCAGCACGGATTCATCAGCAGATTCAACATTCAACCTAGACAAGTGATCAGCGACAACATTTTCTGACCCTTTCTTATCTCGAATTTCGAGGTTAAATTCTTGTAACAAGAGTATCCATCGAATTAGACGAGCCTTAGCATCTTTTTTAGACAAAAGATATCTAAATGCAGCATGGTCAGAATAGATGATGACCTTAGACCCTATCAAATAAGATCTAAACTTATCTAATACAAACACAACAGCTAGCAACTCTTTCTCAGTTGTGGAATAATTTAGTTGACCATCGTTAAGTGTTTTACTAGCGTAGTAGATCACATAAGGAAGTTTGTCTACTCGCTGGCCCAAAACAGCTCCTACAGCATAGTCAGACGCATCTCAAATAGTAATGTCCAGTCAGGTGGTTTGACTATAGGGGCAGATGTAAGGAGAGCCTTCAGTTTCTCCCATGCTTCCTTACAAGCATCATCAAAGACAAATGGAACATCTTTCGCAAGAAGATTACACAAAGGTCTTGAAATTTTACTAAAGTCTTTGATGAATCGGCGGTAAAAACCCGCATGGCCTAAGAATGATCTTATGTCCCTCACAGAACGAGGTTGAGGCAAGTGTTGAATGAGATCAACGTTGGCTTTGTCTACTTCTATGCCTTTTTCCGAGATGATATGCCCTAAAACAATGCCTGAGTTAACCATGAAATGACATTTTTCCAAATTCAAAACCAAATTCTTTTCCTTACACCTAATCAGCACACAAGTGAGGTGATGCAAACACTCATCAAAAGAAGACCCAAACACAGAAAAATCATCTATGAAAATTTCAAGAAACTTATCTACCATGTCAGAAAATATGCTCATCATGCAACGTTGAAAAGTAGCGGGTGCATTACACAACCCAAAAGGCATACGACGATAAGCAAATGTTCCATAAGGACATGTAAATGTGGTCTTTTGTTGGTCTTCGGGTGCTATGTGAATTTGGTTGTAGCCCGAATAGCCATCTAAGAAATAATAGTGACTATGCTTCGCCAACCTTTCCAGCATTTGGTCAATGAAGGGAAGGGGAAAATGGTCTTTCTTTGTTACTGTGTTCAGTTTTCTATAATCAATACAAACTCGCCACCCTGTGGTCACACGGGTGGGGACAAGTTCGTTCATCTCATTTTGAACTACAATAATGCCAGACTTTTTGGGTACCACTTGAATGGGACTGACCCACTGGCTATCTGGAACCGGGTATATGATACCCGCATCAAGCAGTTTCAAGATCTCACCTTTGACAACATCTCTCATATTGGGGTTAAGTCTCCTTTGCATTTCCCTAGATGGTTTAGTGTTTTCTTCCAGATTTATGTGATGCATGCAAATTGTGGGACTCATACCCTTAAGATCTGAGATGGTCCAACCTAAGGCTCCTTTATGTTCTTTAAGTACTTCTAAAAGTTGACTTTCCTGTTCTGTGTCTAAACATGATGCAATAATCACAGGTAAAGTATCAGAAGGACCTAAGAAAGCATACTTCAAAGTATCAGGTAATGGTTTTAAATCAAGCTTAGGTGGTACATCAAGAGGTGGGGCAGATTTGGAATCAGAGAGTGGAAGGGGTTCCACTGCATTCTGCCATTTAGCAATATCCATGGGTGGGACCGATTCAATCAAAGAGTGAATTTCCCCAATGTACTTAGACTCGAAGAGATCTAAGTCAAAGTTATCTAAACATGCTTGCAAAGGGTCCACTGACAAAATGTCGGGCAAAGAGTCTTGGATCAGACTCTCAATCATGTTAATCTCATGCAAATCGGTATCATCACAATCAATGGGTTGTTGACTAGTGTTAAAAACATTCAGCTCTACGGTCATGTTACCAAAAGACAATTTCAACACTCCATTACGACAGTTGATGATGGCATTGGACGTCGTAGGAAAGGACGTCCGAAATCACAGAATGTGATTACTTGGGTTTGCACGGGTTGAGTATCTAAGATGATGAAGTCCACGGGAAAGAAAAATTTATCAACCTTGATTAACACATCTTCAATAATACCACGGGGATTTTCACGGATCTGTCCGCTAATTGTAGCGTAACGGTGTGGGCTTGACTCCCAAGGCCCCGATTGCACATACACAGAGTATGGCAATAGATTCACACTTGCTCCTAAGTCTAGCAACGCCTTTTCGACCGTATGGTCGCCTATGGTGCATGTAATTGTTGGACTACCTGGGTCTCTAAACTTAGTTGGAATCTTGTTTTGGATTATGGAGCTCACTTGCTCAGTGAGAAAAGCACGCTTATGCACATGAAGCTTTCGCTTTTGTGTGCACAGGTCTTTCAAAAACTTAGCATAGGTGGGTATTTGTCTGATTGCTTCGAGAAATGGAATTTTTATGTTAACTCGTTTGAACATTTCCAAAATCTCATTGTATTGGTTACCCCCTTTCTGTTGCACCAACCTTTGTGGGAATGGAGCAACAAGTACATGACTTGGCAAGGAAACATCTATATTGGTAGGATTCTTGGGTTTATCAACATGCTCAGACTCTTTCTCTACAGTAGATGTTTTCGCGGTGTTGTGTATCTTTGGTGAGTCGATTTAGACTCGCTTGACGGTGGTACACCTACATTGTTCTCAACAACTCTACCACTACGGAGAGTGGTGACAGCATTCACATGACTATGTGGAGTTTCATTGCAGGTTGAGGATCCTGCTTGAAACACATTCTTTGGATTTTGTTGGGGTTGACTAGGGAGTTTTCCTTTTTCTCTCTCATTCAATGCATCACAGATTTGACCCATTTTAAGTTCTAGACTTGTGAAACGTTGGTCGGTGGTTTTCGAAGTTTTGAAAGATTTTGGGTTAACGGATGACACAGTCTTGAAGCTAGTCTTTTTCTCTACGAGGGTGCGAGGGTGTGGTTGTACTTGGGGGTTTCTAGGATACGAGTATCCTCGGTTATTATTTGTTGGTCCCCCTTGTACTGGCCCTTTGGACCATGAGAAGTTAGGGTGATTCCTCCACCCTGGGTTGTAGGTTTGAGAATAAGGGTTGTTCTCTTGCCTATGGTACAATGCATTCGCTTGCTCGGTTTTGGACTCTTGAAATGCATGTAAGTATGGACAGCTGTCCACTAAGTGGTCAGAGCTATGGCATGCGGCACAAGTGGCCATTTCAATTTGGTCACGAAGAGTAGGGGCATTAGATTTTACATTCTTCTGCAACTCAAGCATTTCTATTCAAGGGCCAAAGATGCCATTTTTGCATTTCCCTCAAAGTCGACTCGATTCTATGAACATTACCTACGAGGGTAGTCCTTTTTGGTTCACGGATGGACTCCCCACAAGCCTGTTGAGTCTTTCATTGACGACTTCAATTAAGAAAGTCCAAGCCTCATGAAAGCACTTTTGTCAATAAATGCACCATTGCACATTGACTCGTGTGGTTGTAGGGCATGAAGTGCGGGTTCTAACATCTAGACCCTCATATAATATTTGCACGAGTCTCCATTTTTCAAAACCATGGTGGGGACATTGAAGTAGTAATTCATTGAATCTCTCCAAGTACTTTGCTAGAGTTTCGTATTCTAATTGCACAAAACCATTTAGACTATGGCGAATTGTCGCCGTCTTATGATTTGGGAAAAACTTTTTGAAAAACTCTTTTGTGAGGTCATCCCACGTTCTAATGGACTGTGGTTGTAGGGCATGAAGCCATGACTTGGCTTTGTATTTCAGAGAAAAAGGAAACAATCTCAGTTTGAGGGACTCCTCGGCATTTGGTTAAAACGCAGAGTCCCACAAATATCCTCAAAATCTCTCACGTGATGGTATGGGTTTTCAACATCGACCCCTCTAAACACGGGTAACATGTGAATGGTGCTTGCTTTCAGTTCAAACTGACAAACATCGGCTGGCAGAATGATGCAAGAGGGCTGGCTTGCCCTAGTTGGGTACATGTAGTCCTTGAGACTACGGGGTTGGTTTTGTTCATCACCCATAGTTTCTATTTCTGATGGGCTTGGGCTTTCTGTTGAAGAACTGGGTATGCTGACAATTTCGTCCGGGCGGATTCTAACTAGTCGATTGTTTGGTCTCTAAAAGACACAATCATAGCCTAGCTAGCGCATCTAGCATGTTAACATACAATCAAGTTCAACACAGAAAAGCAAAAACTACTAAAATGATACACCAATTCCAGACTCAAGCCCAAAAGAGTGCTTTTTGATGCTGTAAGGCCCAGCTGATTATATGGGTTCCAGCCCAGTTGTTGGCAGGAGCAGAGCCCAGTTGTTATGGGTTCAGTTTATGTGCAGCCCAGCAGCTCAGCTTATGCACTAGTTATGTGCACAGATGAACACAAAACAACACAACCTTACACAAAATGAAACCTAATTTCTCAAAACTAAGCACACAGAAGTGCTTATAATTGTTGCTGGTAGAGATTACACAAAGACTGGTTATCTTTGGCATTCACGGCACAACACGGGTTATGTCTTTGGTTGATTTATGCTCAGCACAGCTTGCGTGCTGCTGGCAGGTTGCACACTACACTGGCCTGTTGGCAGGTGCACAAGAAAATCAAAAATTTTGTATGAGGTGCTCAGGGTTATGGGATGTACTCACTCAAGGTGAAGCATGTGCTGGTTTTGTGCGTGGCATACAACAAATGAGATGCTAATGCAAACTCAGACACTCAACATTCACTCCAATGGCACATGCTCATTCACAGATTACAGTCATCACAGATATTTGCGTAATGATTCAAAGCATCATAAGGTTAATAGCTCAAGACATTTCGGATATGAACTTCACGAGATGTAGCAAATGAATCAACAAATAATCAATGCTAGCACTTTACAACATGCTCGGATTGTCAACACGGTCAAGTGGTACCCAAGTTCTCGAGAGATGTATGCACAAAAATTGCGGGTCAGATGGTCACGGAGTAAGCTCGGGGTTGTGAGTCAACTAGGTCATTTGATATCAACAGGGTTTGCAGCAAATTTTGTTATCCAAGTTGTAGCTCAAACTCACAGCTGCAGGGGCTGGAGCTGAGCACAAGGCAGAAGGTAGCTAAGGGACTATAACACAGAACACCCAATGGAAGCTAAGGGCAGATGGAAGCTAAGCACAGATTCACAGACAGAGATGGTTTAAGCCAACTCTCTCAATTGTAAGCTTCTGGGAATTCGAATATTAGCAACAGGAATTGTGCACATATATTCTCATTAACATGCTGATTCATAAAGCAAGAATGAACAGATTAGTGAGGCAAGGCTCATGTAAGTGGCAGCTAAGTCACATGTAAGCAGACAAGTGACAGGGCATATTCAGCTAACCAGTTTAACCAGGTTGCAACTCAAGCTCAACAGCTACAGGGGCTGGTGCTGAGCACAGAGCAGATGGAAGCTAAGGGCACAGAGCTCACAAGAACAAGGGTTTCAGGTGTGAGTAATACCTAGCAAGGTAGCTGGTTTGTCATGCATTCAGGGTAGTTAATTTGTTATGCAAGGGTGATACAGCACAAGAGATATCAAACTCAGCTAGCATGTATATAACTCAACTATCATGGAGTCATTCAGGTAAGCAGGGTTTGAAACACAATACCACCGGTATAAACCGGGTTTTGGCAAATCCACACATCCTGCGCCTTTTTCTCCTTGGTGTGTGCTTGACTTCTCAAGTACTGGCTACTCGGGGAGAAGGTCGGTTCTCGAAATGTACAGGTTTCAGCAAAGAGAATGAATATCAACACTGGCTATCACTAGCTGAGAAGACTCAGTAGTATGAAAATTAACTATTGCACTTGGTTATCTGTTCAGGGCAGACCAAGTTACAATTGACAGGCCATTCACAATTGAATAAGGTGAAGTCACAACAGAGCTAACGAGTTACCACCTGAGCTATAAACAGAGCTAGCTACAGATGCTAAAGATGGTGCAGAGATTCAGAGCTAGTGTATGTAAACATGCAGATGAGTTGAACAATGACAGAATATGTTACAGCACTAACAAGTTACAGCTAAACATGCTAAGTATAATGACAGATTATTAAATTACAACAGGTGCAGACCACTGAGCTGAGAAAGAAGCAAAAGAGAACCAAGCTAAAAATGCAGTCAGCTACAGATGCTGATAATGATGTTAATAAGTAAAAATGTAAAACCAATAATTATAGCTAAGTTAGACTAACAACAGAAGGTTTACAGAGGAAATTCTAACACATATATACAAAGCTAGAATGAAAACAGTAAGGTAAGCACTATGGAGCAACACAACACACTACCAAATCCCCGGCAACGGCGCCAAAAACTTGGTAAGCTTGTAAATGTGTCTCGCCTACGTGTTAAACTGCAAGTGCACAGTGTCTATTGGAGGCAAGGCAAGCACAGGTCGATCCACAGGGAAATGGAGTGTGTAAGTGTCAGCAGGGCTTCACTAAACTGATTTCTAAGGTATTGCAACACAAATATGATTTGTTTTGGTGTCGATACGACAAGGATGGAATTGTGATTGTAAACTAAGGCAATAGATAAGCACTAGGTGTTGTAACAGATGGTTGAGAGCACTAGGGTGATTGAATTCACCTCCTAATCCTATACTAAGGTAATACAATTCAAGTTCTACTCTTACACTTCCCTTGAAGGCTTCAGGTGGAAATTATGCCAATTGCATTCACTAATTCTCCCCTAGTATTGGTTGTCTTCTTACAGTACAACCAATCACAGGCTAATTTGCTCAACAATTAGCTAATAATCCTAATACAATACAAAACAGTAAGAATATAAGCTTGAGAATGAATTAACTTCATATAATCATTAAGGGTTTCATCTACACCTAGCGAGAGATGATTAGAACATCATGCAAAATACTAAGACTTCAAAATAAATTACAAATTAAAACCCTAAAAACTGAATGTTTTCTCTCACTTGAAGAACATCAATTTATACCTCACAAACACTCAAACTTGCAATTAATGAAAAACCCAAACCTCTTTCCTCCCTTAATTCGTCTCTGACTCCATTGATTTGATGTTAGAGAAAACCCTAGCTCCAACTATCTCTAACCTAGCTTCTAGGGTATGGAGAAGCTATGATAGAGATAACTTGAGATAGAGTGGCGAGCATGCGGCTATTGGTCTTTGTTGGTGCTGGTGTAGGGGAAGGAGATGGTGGTGATGGCTCTGCACTGTCAGGAGAAGGGGAAGAGAATGGGTTTTCTGGTTTTGTGTCGGGGGAGAAGAAAGAGAAGATGAAATGAGAAATGGGGATTTGGTCGATGGGTAAGGTATAGGTGGTTTTGGTGTGGAGCGGGAGCAGCGGGGATTGATGTGCAGGTCGCAGCGAGCGTTGGATGCGGCGATAGAAATCTCAACGGCTCAGGGAGAATCGAGCTTGGACTCGGGTTATGGGCCGGGTCTTGGATTGCTCAAGCCCATGTCTTGTAGAAGGGTTGCTACTTGTTGGGTTGCAACTGATGCGCGCGCGGGCTTTGGCTTTCTGCTCCATAGACGCTCGTCTCCAATTCTCTGCTCTTTTGTCTCCTCAATTTCTCCGAACTTTATTTACTACCTAAAAACACAAAATTAATTAGTACAAATATTTATTCTTGAAAACAGGGAAAATATAGAATTTGGGATAATATCTGATTTCTGAGCACAAAAGATGAGTTAAATGTCAATAAAAAGATGTAGAAATATGCAATATTTGGCACTCATCATGCTTGTTTTAACCCATATAATGCCTTATTAAGCTTAAGGACATGATCTGTGAAGTCAGGGTTTTCGAATCCCTTCGGTTGAGCGACATAGACCTCTTCCTTTAAATTTGCATTTAGGAAAGCGGATTTAATGTCCATTTGAAACACCTTAACCTTTAGAAAACAATCATGAGCTAATAACAATCGAATGGACTCAAGGCGTGCCACATGAGCAAAGGTTTCGTCAAAGTTGATTCCATCAATCTGTGAATATCCTTGAGCGACAAGTCTAGCTTTGTTTATGACAATGGTGCCAAATTTATCAGACTTGTTCTTGAATATCCATTTGGTACCAACAATATTGATATTGAGGGGACAAGGTAAGAGTTTCCATACATCTTGTCTTTGAAATTGGTTTAAATCTTCATGTATTGCATTCACCCAAAAGGGATTGCTGCGAGCTTCATAAATGTTTTTAGGTTCTACTTGCGATAGATAACAACCAAAATTACAAATATTTTGAAGATGTCCTCTCGTCTTAGCTATAGAATCTCTCCCACCAATAATACTGTTAGTATCATGATTCCTTTGAACCCAGAGATGCCGTGGAGGGGCACATTCTTGTTCTACATGTGTAGGTGGTGGATTTTCGACAAAGGATAAAATCGTAAAACCATAATTATACATGCTTCTGATCCAGCAATCAGATGAGTTTTGAGGCTCATGTCTCTCATTGAAGCATGAAAGCTCATGCCACAAGAATATCTGACTGAGTATATTGTCTCTCAGAGCATACGTGAATATGCAGTCTCTCAACTGAGGCGATGATATATCTCATGAATACTGAGCAATTTCAGTAATTACTTTTATATAGAATCGAACAATTGGACGGCTCCTAAACAGCTTGCCTACTAGTATAGAGCGATAACGTCTTCAGGATGCAACAACATGTTTTCCCTGACTATACTATACATAATAAATATGATGCTTCAACTAGCTCAAATCACCCAATCCTCTAATAATTAATGCTCCTAGACGGCATGCCTGCTAGTATAGAGCCATCAATTAATTATTTCTAAACCTTAAATTCATTAACTGAATATTCGGAAATATTCTACGTTCTTCATAATATTTCATCACCTCGATTCATGGGTCTTCCCAGCAGAATTTCATGGGTTAGTGATAAATATTCAACATACGGGCATCTGAGCCGCTATCGAGTAAGCCCCGACCAAAATGATGCAAGTGTATTCAACAATAATGCACTAACAAGCACCTGAATGCACGAACGTGCATTCCAAAACACGAAGGAACGATGAACCTATGCAAAATAGGAAGAAAAATAATAATAATAAAATATTAGCTAAGGCGCTAGGGGACTGGGCCCACCGGCCGGCCAGTCATGCCGTGGCCAGTCCCACGCCTAATTCTTTATTTTATCATATTTTATTATTTTTCCTTGATCTCGTGAAAATCCCTTCATTTGAACAAATATCCTTCATTTTAAGGAAAGTCCTCAGTCTCATGGTGTTTCCTCCGTATCAAGGAAATAATAAAAATTAAAAGGTATCGTGGGACCGGGCTCCTTGGCCGGACGGTCATGCCCTAGTGGTGGCGGTCCCATACCTTGCATTCCTTATTATTTTATTTCATTATTATTATTTCCTTCATCCCATGAAATTCCTTGATTTCATGATATTTCCTTCACATCAAGGAAAAGATATAAAATTAGGGAAGACTCACGGGACCGGGCCCTAGCCGGCCGACCATGCCCTAGTCGTTGCCGGTCCCATACGCCCATTATTTTATTATTATTTATGTTTCCTTCATCTCATGGAAACTCCTTCATTTCAAGGAAACTCCTTAGTTTCAACAAACCCCTTGATTTCATGATATTTCCTTAAAATCATGAAAATAATATAAAATTAGGGAAGACTCACGGGACCGGGCCCTAGCCGGCCGACCATGCCCTAGTGGTGGCCGGTCCCACACGCCCCTTATTTTATTATTATTAATATTATTGTTTCCTTCATCTCACTCCTTCACTTCAAACAAATTCCTTGATTTCAACAAATTCCTTGATTTCATGATATTTCCTTAAAATCAGGAAAATAACATAAAATAGGAAAAGTGTCATGGGACCGGGATCCTTGGCCGGCCGGCCATGCCATGCCTTGGCAATAGTCGGTCCCACACTTCATGATTCCCTCATTTTATTATTATTATTTCCTTCATCTTATGAAGTTTCCTCAGTTTGAGCAAAAACCTTGATTTCTTCATATTTTCTCAAAATGTTGCTCAAACGCGCATCAGAAAATATCAAAATTCTCAGGACTGAGACACAAACACTTTGGTGACATGAGCATATTACCTTGACCGACCAAGGTTGGCTCTTTGGCTTGCAAGAAGCCGGTGATAAGCACGTAAGTGCTACATTTTACACCCATATTTATACTAGCTAGGACTTGATATTTGGCTAATACCACTCTTTTAGTGCTTTTGTAGAAAATACAAGTGAATTGGATCATCCGGCAATAAACGCCTAAATTAAGAGGTGAATGGCGTTTGCGACACAACAAAAGAGCCGACGTAGATGTGGCTGCATATATACATTAATTTGGCACTAGCGGCACTACTTAGCCACACCACGGCTTGAAGAAGAAATTGTGAACAAAGTTATTTTGTTAACTCTGACGTGGAAGATTCTTAACCACGGCTCGGAGACTTGGGCAAAGGACGTGGCAGTACTTTCTAAGGATTCAGGTAATCTTTGCCAAGAGGAGAAGCCGGTGGTGTTCTTATGAAAAGAAGAGGGTTTCAAGCAGCTGCTTCTATCTTCTATTCAACCTCAAGATCTGGATGTGTGAGATTGAGCTTTGGTTCGAACTGTCAAGGCTACAAAGGGTTTTACGTTGGCTGAACTGGTGTTGATTCATGGTAGCTAGCTACTGCAATTGATTTAGAAACGAGCAGCAACAACGATGGTAGATGATGTTGGGAAGCTGAGATGAATGGCCTGACATGAAAGCTCAGTATACAGACTGAAAAGTGGTGTTTTCCGCCGATACCTAAGATGGAAGTAGGAGCAATACAAGATGGGTTCTCATCAAGCCCAAAGCCTGAGTTTTGAGGAGGTTCCTATGGACTGAAATCGAGTAAAATCAGGTCGAATAGTTGTTGTTACTGCCATGGTGGTGCCGTCGATTCGATGGTTGTGTATAAAGCTCATATATGAATGGAGTTGAGATAAAGAAGCAAGCAGAGATGAATCTGTTGACATGGTTGCAGGCAGTGGTAGGTGGTTGGTTGAGATGATGGTAATCACTGAAGTTGGGAGCTTGATCTGGATTTGTGAATGCTTTTCGGTGGTACAATGGGAAGTCGTGAGATAGCCGAGTTAGGTGTTGAACTGAAGGAGTTGGGAGAGCAGTGAAGTTGGAGTCCGAGTAGAGCCATTCGATTTCTGGGGTGGATTTGCCAGAGCTTGTATAACAAGAGGGTGGCGAGAATTAGAATAAAGGTGACGATTGTGCGCAGTTGAGGAGATGAAATCAAGCTTCAATGGATTCCAACTCGTAATGCTACAAAGTTCGGGAAATAAACACAACAGCAAGAGGATGAAGACGTGTGTGTACAGGCTATTTTAATGAGGTAAATTTGTGCTATGAATTTCAGTCCCAAACAAGAAGAAAACGACAACATCAAGGTTCCGGAAGGAGATGATCTTGGCTGAACCCATGGTGGTGATAGTAAGATAATGATGCAGTTACCGTGAAGATACAGATGGTTTTAGCTAAGAAATGGAGGATTGCGTGTTGGATGGAAAGTGTGGAGTTCGGGGTGTTGGCTGGTTTGATTTTGCAGCGGAGAAGGTACTTGGTTGATGTTGAGAAGAGAAATGACTCGAGTGTATTTGAATAATGATGTTGCTGGAGAGAGCAAGGAAAAATGGAAAGTGGCCAGTGGTGTTCAAGATCAGTTCTGGGAGGAACGTGAGAAATGGCGGAGGTGTGTATGCTATTTGGTCCGATTTTGTTTATGGGTATTTTAGCTGAATCGTTGGTGGGAGATTGAGATTCACAAAGAGTCAAGATCGGAAGATGGAATGCATTTGAGTTTAACTGGTGGCCATGCTTGAAGTTCTGAGATGATATCGATTAGTGATGGTGACTTTAAAGGGCATGCATGGGTGACTAAGTCAAATGAGATTTGCAGACGTGAACTGGGGATGGTGCTGTGAATCCCAGTCGGCACTAATCGTAGAGCGTTATTGCATGCGAAAGATGATGTTGCTGACGCATGAAAGAAGATGAAGAGAGGTACTGACATTGACTAAATGGGTTTTGCAAGAAATGGTGCCACTGGTTGTCGATAACAGTTGGCGGGATTAACTGAGTTTCCCTGAAATCAGTTGGTATGAGATAGTGTTGATGTCGGGAGATGGATGGGAAGTTGGTTCGAGTACAATGGCTACTTCAGGAAGTCGTTACTAAGATTAGAAGCAATTGGTAGCCTTATCGATTAGGGAAGTGTGTTAACTGAATTAAAGGTGTTGTGGCCGGAGTTTTGTTGGTCAGGGAATAGTGATTTGCTTAGCTACTGCAACCGGTGGAGCTGGTGCTTAGAAGACAGAAAGTGATGCTGTGGTCGGCTACGGAAAGACTCGGATTTGGATATCGGTGACTGGGCCTTGGCAGATTTGCTAGGTCACAGTGGGATCGCGTCTCAATAAGATTTCGGACGATGATTTATCAACAGGGAAGAAAAGCGAGAGGAAGGCGCGGCTACACAGACGAATAGGGTTAGGAGTTCTTCATTTGGTTTTTGGATTAGCTTGTCGTTTGGATTTCAATTTGTTTATGGCTTTTGATTTTATGAACTCTACGATGATATTTCTAATAATGATTTATTGACTAGTAATTTCTATTCATACTAGTGAAGCAACATCACGTGTCCAAATTTTTCCCGTTTTATTTAGACAATTTAATTGACATGATGGCACTGATGGATGCCCACATTTGATTAAACCAAATCAACTTAATCATCCTAAAATTTGAATCGGTTACATTTATGCGATTCGGCAACAACATAAATGTGAAAAGAAAACAACAAAACTATCCTAAGATCCATCTTAGTTTATTATTTTTGCATTCAAATTTTAAGAAGAAATTTAAGAAGAAAAATCCCCGGTAACTTATCGTTTGGTTAGCGACTTAGATAAAAATTTAATGGATCAGATTATGGATAAAAGAATTTAGCTCTCTTTTTTTTTTTTCTTTTTTTTTCTTGTTCTTATAGAGCAAAACCTCACTGCATGTGTAATGTAGTAGCCTTCAGATTATTCACCAAACACATGCGTTGGCTCTAACTCTGTCTTATCCCCCACACCTGCTCATACTATTCTCTTTTCTTCCTCTTCCTCTTTCTATCTCTATCTTCTTTCTCTCCCTCGATCTCGAGAGAATATTTGTAACAAATAATACCCAAAGCTCTTGGAACATTCAAAGCATCAAATTAAGTGAAAAAAATCAGTCCAACTCGATCAATTGAATTAAGTGTTTGAAAATTGAGACACAATATCAGCAGCAATTGGGTTCATGAAAATTGAAATCAATTTACTATAAGTGAATCAATTTGTTGGTTTTCGTAAAGAATTAAATTTTTATTTTTTTTGAATTTGAAATAAGTTGAACTTAAGGTTGATCTAATTCGTTGAAATTGCAAAATTTGTGAATGTTAATCGTTGGTAAGATTTGGGCGTTTGGGAGGATTCAAATATGAATCTTGATTATTTGATTATGATCTTACCCTTTCATTATTTCAAACTTACACGGCTGCGGTGCTACTGCTGGTGCTTCCGCTAGTTATGGTAGCGGTGGTGGTGAAGGACTCGGTGAGCATCCATGTTAAAATTGGAAAAATTGGAACTTGTTAATTTTGGTTTTCATGAAAGTTGGGGGAAGTGCTGATTATGGTGGTGATGCTGGTTACAGCGGTGGTGATGGTGGCGCTGGTTACAGTGGTGGTGATGGTCATACTCTATTGAAGCTAGAGGTATTCATGGAAAAATCGGGGAGCGATAGAGAAAATGAAGATCCAATAAGTGTTTCTGTAATTAGGTTGTCAAGTTATGGGGAGTGAGGGTAGTTTAGTAAAAAAGGGGGGCCACGGTTGAAAAGTCCCCCTTTTCTTTATTATAGTATAAGATAAGATAGCTTGGTATTTAATTGATTATGTGATTCTCTTGATTATTTATGCTTTTGAATTGATATTTCGTGCTTCGGTTAAATCCCTAGACGTGGTATGCAAGGATAGATAGGTAATGCTTTAGAATCGCTACATACAAAGCGAAGGAACTTATAGCGGAGAAACAATATTTTAGAATTTAACATTTCATCTTCCGAGACATGAGATTGATTTCAAAATTTGTCTTGAGTAATAAATAGAGATTAGTAGAGTTTTATATGATTGAATTGGTGGAAATCGAAAGCCCTAATAACCCGTTGCCTATTTTGTTGCGATTATTTATTATTCCATGTTGTTCTGAAATCTGACAAATTATTAAGCATCATCTTATTTGATTACTTTGTTTTTTTGGTATTAGTTAGTAGGGTATTTCACACTCCTCGTGGGAATGACCTGTACTTGCCATTGTCAACTAGTTAGACGATGTGTACTTGCAGTATTTTATTGTAGGTTTACGATCCTATCAGCCGGTCCCACACCCACATATTTTCATCATTTGACCTAATTTGTTCACATTAGATTCAAACTCTTCCAAACAATTTGGAATTTCATAAAACCATCGTCATACGGTCTCGTGACCAACCAGGGCCAGTTTCATGACCCCTTGGTCGGTCCCTCATCTCTTCATAATTAGGTTTTATCACCTAAGGCTCAGACGAGCATTATTATAATAAAGGATTGAACCAGCATTAATCATCCTTTCACCAACTGGTCTTCAAGAGACTTTGGTATTTACTCACTCGAGCATCTGGGCGCTACATGGTCGACTCATTACCACATGTAGTCGGTCCCTCCTTCACTCCGTGGTTGATTTTCAATAAATCATCAATTGATCTTAGGGTTTCGAATCCAAGATTCATAATTCCAGATTCAAACACTAATAATTTTATGTTGATCTCGTAATCAACACTTTAATTATTATACTCGGTTCAGTTTCCAGTATTTTAAATTAATAATTCATCAAATGAGCAACATTTGCTCAGATGAGCAATATTTGCTCAGACTAAGGAATATTGGTTCAACTATCAATATTCAACAATTCATAAAATGAACAATATTTGTTCACCTTAACTATCAACATTTACTCGACAATTATACCTCTGTCTCAACAGATGTTCAATTCATGAGTCTTAGAACATTTGAAAATCACGTTCAACTCAACAATACAAGGACTCATCGTCCCATAAAGTCAGCAACTGACTAACTAAATACACGTCTGCCTTGAAGACTCCACAATCACGAGATATCAATCGTGTCACATGGGGGATATTAACTAGGGTTTTGGTCTGGCGGTCTATGGCACGTGTGTTCATACACAAGATGAGAATGTGAGCAAGTCGTGCAATCAGTTGGAGGAGTTAGCAAAGTAGTGGATAGAAAATCAACCAAGTCTTCGCACGATGAGCAACTGGTTTTAACACGATTTCCACTTCCCCACTCTTTGACTCCAGCAACTGTCACACTTCATGGGATCAAGGAGTTTACAATTCTAGCAATATAAATAAGTCTATGAATCATGATTGAAAAGGAGGACAATCTTTTGTCAAACAAACAACAAGAGATTACTCAACGTCTGAGCAATTACTCTCAACAGAGCAAATTCAATCAATCAGAGCTTATTTTATTTCTTTACGCAGAATACACAACAAACACACCTACAATCTTCGATCACCATTGATCTCACATGTTTCTCAACTTCCCTCCTACAGATCGACCCATCCTCTCTTGTGACCGAATTGACTCTGGAACGACCATTGTATTGGTTTAGGCCGGAGTCCTACAGATTGATCTCTCGAATTCAAAGCACTACCTTTTTGCAGTGCATCTATGTGAGGCTAGACAGTTCGCTCGGTTCAAGGAGTTTCCTCCGCACGGTCGTCTCCTCAATTCTGTAAAAACCAGCAACTCGTTTTGCCCCATCTACAGATTGGCGACCACAGTGGGAATCTCCTGGTTGCGATCTCACATTTTTGCAAGGTGGCTGGTCTTAGGTTTGGGTTAGTTACAAATGCAAACGACGCTAGCACTAGACACAATAATAATGATAGTATTCCAGAAACCATTCATGCTTCCAACAATGGTGGTGATACTACTCCTCCTCAAACCAACACTGGAAACCATCCTCTCTTCGGCCGGCATCCCGAGAAAGTCAGAGAAAATCCACCCACCATAGCTGATCTCATGAAGGTCCAGGAAGTTCTCGCTAAAAATCAAACTGATATGGCTACTACTCATAAGGAGTTATGCAATTATCTCAAGACTCGTACAGACAAGATGTCAGAGAAAACTCAGGAGAAAGGAAAAGCTAAAGAAACATCTTCGACTACTGATACTGAAGTCACTCCAATCCATGTAGTAGATGATGATGAAGTCCACAAGGTTGCAAATAATCCACCAAAGAAGGAACCTGTAAGCTTCATCACATGTGAAGACCTAGAATGCTTCACGGAGGATCGAGGAAAGACAAAACACCATCAGTTCACCGTCATCAACCTCCATATCCGTTGTTACGCAAAGAATTTCTCTCCCGAAGGGCTATACCTCTCCAACGTTCACACTATACAACGGAACGAGGAATGCTCAAGAACATGTCACTCGATTCCTGGAAGCACTAGGCGAACATGAATAATCGAATTTTGAATAGTGGTAAGTAGAGTTGTCGTTCACTCGGACTTGTTGAAATCAATTTTATGATTTAATAAACTATAATAAAAGAAAAATATATACAAAATATTGTCACAGAATATTAGGAATAACCAAGACACTGATTCCACTATTACACATGAATAAATTATGGTAAATAAGCCAAAACTCTAATTATCTTTTAAGTCCCTTATTTCTTAATTCACATATAATCAGAAAAATTCTCAAAAATTAATTGTATCCCTAAGCATAGATTATCTTAATACAAAGCATAACCTATCTAATTGAATCACAACTAATGAAGGAAATTATGCAAACAATTAAAAAATCGCATAAAAAGCGGTGATTGAGTGAATCATAAATTATAAATTAGAGAAAATAAATAATTACCAATTATTCATGCGTAAGTAGCTTCCTCATTGCCTTGGTTGTGGGAGAATTAACTCATCATCATGTTGGAAACACACTCAAAAATCATTTTTATTGCTCAAAGGATGAAATGGAGAAAATGATGAAAATCGGGTGTTTGCAATGTTTATAATTGTTGCAAACACTGTTACAAAGAACGATAAAGATGAATTGCCGCTGTTACTGTAGCTTTAAGACTGTCTCCTGAACTAGGACCCACGTTTGACAGTCGTTTACACTGTAGCATGAACGACTGTCTCGTGTGCGTCTTATGTTCTTCGTGTTCTTGGTGCAGCAACAACAGAGAATAATCCTGTAACTTAATTTTCTCGATCTGTTGACGCTCTAAACTCTACCAAACTCTCCGTCCCTCTTGTATGGTACTAATTCAACCTATTTAAACCCGAAAGATGCATCGAATCTCCTTCATAACTTCAAAATATCCTCTCTTTATTATTGTTATTCTCACGGCAATATTTTCCATTTCTTTGATCTTCCACGCGTTATCAGCTGTCAAACATTCCTTATTTATCTTCTTCACGCATATCTGTAGTGCGAAACACTCCAAACTGATGCATTGCACGCCTCAAACTCGTGTCAAATTCACTTGAACCCGTGAAAGCTTTTGTCCACTATTTTGGATTAAAACATGTTATTCAGCCAAATTTTGTCCAAACAAACACCCATACCAACATTCTATAGTCATATCGCGTCCACCCATGAAGTTTTAGCGATTGAGTCTACCTCTAACCCACCCAAAATCCGATCGACAAATCTGCCAGGAGTGAAACTCTTTTTCCCGCCAAAAATGAAAATTCAAATGAAGAAGATGAGATGCCCCCTATCCTGAACTGGGGTGTGAATAGCAATTGGGTGCCCCTTAGCAATTGAGGTGCCCCTTATCCAATGTGGGAGTCCGCATAACAAATGTCCTCCGGGGGTGCTCCGCATAATTTTTCGAACCGATTTTTCCAAAAATATTTATTTCCCAAAAATACCTACAAACACACAAAAAACCATAATTAGTACAATATCGAGCACTAACAATATAGAACATTGAGAACAAAATAGACACAAAAATGTGTCTATCAATGAACACAATCATGTCGTCCGTTTGAAGGAGTTCTCATAGTGTCTGACAGGCCGAGCATATACTTGGTACAACAACATTGTACTAGGGAACATCACTGGCTAGGGAGAAATGGTTAATTCCTTCTACCGGAAATACATCTTTGTCTCAGAGCAGATCAGTCTCTCTAATTTATGAAGAATGTCTCAGAAGAACAATGAACATTCGAGACGATTATATGAAGAGGTTTAGAGTCCAAGATTTGGATTGTCATGACCTGAATGTCACTGAACAATAATTGGTGGAATTGTGCATCAACGTAAGGATCCCAGTCTAAAGAGCCTTGCTGAAAAATCTCCGGTTCCAGACTTTCTCAGAGCTTCATGAAGCAGCCAAACGATCAGCGACTCGCACCTTTCTTTTCGGAAAAAGAAAATTACGCAAGATCGAGGAACCTCGAAGCGGTGACGCCTAGTCAACAATCGTACAATCTCCCAGCCTTCAACAAACGTTGTTCTTTGAAAGGAATGAAAGGAAAGCCGAGACACATCATCGAGCGCTTCTCCAACATCCCATGATCCTCTGAAGGCGCAAAGAAAAGATAACCAATCCTGAAATGCACAAACCTCGACCCAGCATCAACGAACGGGGAAATGATCAGACATACTCAAACTTCTCTCTTGTCATGAAGGAGTGATCGAGTTACTGGAAGTCTGGGTTCAAGATAGTACGATCAAATTGTCGTTCATCAGGAGATAGCCAACTGAAGAAGAAATGGAGAATCCCAGGTACTGTCGCCATCATAGGTTCATCAATCATCCAACAAGTAACTGTAATATTTTGAACCACATCTTCAAAGAGAAGGTTGATCCATAATAGCTTCAAATGGGGACTGAAGGAGTACACACGAATCCTCTCGGTCGAGAACCTTTACACTCTCGAACAACCGATCAAAAAGCAGTTCAATCATTGATCGAGCATATCTATGAATTGCTTTATCTGTCTAAGGCACAAAGGAAATACATGTTCACAACACCGAATTAAATTGTGTCAGACATCTGTCTATCCCGAAAATACTCCTTGAACCCTCATCCACAGACAAGGAGATGCACGACTAGGGAATGCTTACCATAGTCCATCTCAGAAGAAATGAATTCTGAAAAATGTTGATCGATGTCGACACCGCCGTCAACATCATTCCACTGAAAACCCACAGAGCCGCTCGTAATCCTATTTCAATCAGAGACCTTGAAGGAATGCTCGGAAATACTTATGGCTACATCACTCTCAAAGTGAACATAAGTTCAACACTCGATGAAATCAAGTTTCACATAATCAGGAAGATCCAGGATATGACATGTTCTTCAGACGAGCGTGGATCCACGCTGAAAAGATAGCTACTGACAAAGCGCCTTTGGTTGCACATCTCTCCAATGAAGAAATATCTGATCCAGAAGATTTGGTGGACATTCCATCATAAGAGCACTTGGGGGAATTTCAAACTTTGACGGGGTTGAAGCAAGAACCTGCATAGACATTCATCAAGAGGTTCCACACTCAGGCAAGTCTCATTTCTTCCATGTCTATGTAGTTTTTCCTCACATGTTATCCTAGCATGAGGACTCAATTTTGCTAGCAACCCTGCAAGACGTTATGAATAGTAGCTTCACCGCATTAGTATTTTATTGAATCTGACATTTCTCTGGATCGAGCATTAAGACATTCGGCAAAGAACACTTTGGGCGTTTCTCCATAGGCTTGCAGGAGTGTCCATGTGTCTCACAAAATCTGAAAGCTTTGATGTCTTCACAAGTGTTGAATCCCACTACCGTAACGACATGAACGCTGAATCAACAGAAGATACTCAGGGTCGAAAGGATCAAACCTAAGACATTCGATGTTTAAGGAATATACGCTTCAACACTCAAGCATCTAAGAAGTCATCAAATTGTACTCCCAATCAAAGAGTATAGCTTCAGCACAAATATCTCGACGATGACACACTGATTCAACACCAGCACGATCAAAGTGTAACTAAACTACAATCGATAAGTCTTCATTGTCCCATGATAAGACTTATGAAGCAGATGCAACATCATTCATACATGGATGGCACTAACTCCTTCAACATACACTGGGCAACCTGAGGTGATTCCGTGAAACTTTATCAACGGGATTTCTCTACATCACAAGCCCCTGCACGATTGAGGAACTTCCTCTCTTCACCAATCACATCCAGTATGAAAACTGCTGCTGCTATCTACCGCCACAACGTCGACTCACTGACGAAGCCAGTTCATGGTAAAGTTATGCTTTTAGGAACATTTAGGTTGAACTCTCAGTACACCTTCATCTTAGGGACGCTCAACTCATCAACTAGTTCGTGAATGTAAAAGGCTCACTGGATGGAGGAGCAAAGATTATATCTATAATCATGGTTCTAGCCTTTTATGGAGCAACTTCATCCATGGTATCAGCATCAACAATAATCTCAAGAGGAACACCATCCATGATCTCAACATCTACAAGGATCTCTGGAGCGTAATCATTCGTGGTCTCAGCATCTACAACGGTTTTATGAGCAACATCCCGCTTCATCAACCATCTATTCTCTGAAGCGTTACTCGATGGATCGTATTTCTTCAAGCCCTAACAATTCATATCAAGATGTATAGACATGAAAACATGTTAACATGAACGTATTCCCAAAGCTTGCACGACAGACGGACACAAACCAAAGTCTTCTACAAGAAGTTCTCATCGCCTCTACAAAGGAGACACAACACATTTCAGGTCATGGGTTTACAAAAACGTACCAATGGGTGAGGAATGGGACAATGCTTCCTCAACGAAAGATGTCCGTCTATGTCTCTTCTATAAAATACCAAAAAGGCGCATCAATCGGACATACGAGCTGAAAAGATATGGCCTTTATTTCCAGGTCTACGAAATCTGAAAATTCTGTACGGGATTACAAATTACAAATGTTCATGCTTGGTTAGGTGACCTACATAACTCCAAATTGAGTGATTCTTTTCTCATATGATAACTCAGTCTCTTAGCTTCAAAAGTTGGGGTCAAGCACCGAATTCCGACGTCGTATGAGGTTCCTACATCTTCCAGGGCATATAACGTGCAAGCAAAAATTCGTGGACGGGATTCATAACCTCTACAATTGATCGATGTCCACCAGGTTTTTTCGCTAAGTCTTTCATCAAGGTACCTCAAACTTCTACCACCTGGGTCTTTACATCAATTTTCTACCCGGGTCCTCTATGTAGGTCTTGCCAGAAGAAGGAAAAACGAAAAAGAGAGATTTAACAAAATACTAGGGACTGACGGTCCACTGATCATGACAATCAATTTCACAGTCCAAGACTCGTAGCGCCGAGCTCTCCAGTGCTAATCATTCATCTTAAAAGTAACTACTACCGGGACATGCAACCATGGTTATTACATCATCTCGTCTTGAGAACAACCTCGGTTATGGTCCTGTGACCAGGGTTTCATAAGTGATGTTTCTACGACTGACAGAAACAAGACGGCACTGCAAGCACCATGCTCATGTATCAATCAAGGGGTCTTGATATCAAATGAATCAATGACATTAAAATCCTTCACCAACCATTCAAGACACAAGCGAATGATCTAATGACACAACATGAGTGTTTTACAACAAGCTCGTCCGAGATGATTTTACACTATCCCGCACAGAGCAGCGAGCTGGGAGAAATTGGTGAAGAATTTAGGGATGAGTCATGTACCATTCTCTTCGTATGGATGTCTCTACAACATATCCAAAATTCACGACAATTGGAGAAACGATCAAAAAGATGTGGCCAAAACTTTGGACCGCATGACAGCTGAAAATTTCCTGAAAACCTCCAGGAAATTTACTATTTCGTCAATTTCGGCCCTTAAACATGCTCAAAAGCCGAAAAGATTTTGTGCTAAAGCTTGAAAATTTTCTGGGGATGAAGCAACATGGGTAGATCACAAAAATCCGACATCGGACAAAAATTCTACAACAATTTCAATGAAGACCTAACTTCTGACCGATGAATTATGACGAAATTCTTCATTCATCCACACTGAATCAGGAGCTACACCATCAACGCAAAGCCGAACTTCATCTTCGTAGATAGTCTCACTTGCGAAGTCGGCGGTGCTTCTGCGATGATGGGGGACTCGGATGATCGAGAGGCATACAATGTGTCAACTTTCCGCATTTACGAAAGGTTGATTTACCTCGGTATGAGCATATGCGAAGTCTTCATCTTTGACTTGATATTTTTGGACGCGTTCCCCGGAGAAGAGCCAGGAAGAGTGCTTGTAACCAGAAGTCACCACTACCTGAGGCGAAAGACATGGAGTCATGGATATACCAATAACAAACACGTAACACAAACGGTAACAATCCAACTCTTACCTATTTACGATTTCACTAGCTGTAGTGATTATAACGTCAAAATTTCGAAAACTTGCTCGTTCCTTCAAACCTGCAAAGACGAGCAAAATTCGTTATTCAAAATCATGACTTGATGTTCATAAAACCGTGAACAACTCACGTGAATTTTAACATCCACTAGTTTTTCAAAAATTGGACAGACGTCCATTCTACAATTATGAAAACTTACATACAGACATTATTTCACCATGTATAATTTTCTACTTTCAACAGTTGTTCAAAACCAAAATATTGGTTTTACAAAAATATATATATTTAACGTGAAACTCACATAAGTTTGAAAATAATATATATATATATATATATATATATATATTTGCTCCCTCGAGCTCGAAGATGAAATTTCTCGTGAAATTTTGATGGACCACCAACATAAAATTTTGATGGACCACCAACACGAACAAGTCATTATCACCAGACTCATTTGTCGATTCAGATGTCTCGTTGATGGAGTGAGCTTCCAAAACAAGCCCGCATTCGGAACAAAACTGAGCAATAAGCATCCACCATCTCTGTGTACCCTGCAGAGTGGTCAAATACTACTTCTGTGCTTTTCTTACAGTATGAGCAATACGCATCCGCCATCTGAAAAATAAATTCACAAATGGAGCGCTGATAGGCAGTGCTTCTCCAAATTAAAAACAACAACACGGCAAATAAAGATACTAAAAATATAATTAGCACGGTATCACAACCTGTTTAGAGAATTTGAGACAATTTCCCCTCCTGCTGCAAATTCAAGTGTAAATTTTATTAATATGCTGTTTCATTGGCAGATGGATACCAGATCTTTCCACGAAGCAATTGCAAACAAAAAGGCAATTTATATTTCAGGCCAGAAAAGAACAAGGATTCTACAATTTCCCCTCCTACTAAGCTAAGTAGCTAACCCTTGTTTTGAATTTCATATACTTGAAATCTCACACTTTATTTAGCTATAAAAGATTAAGTTGCAAGAACTAAGAAGCTATAACCTTCTTAATGAAATTTCAAGCTAATTGACTGATACAACAACTCTAGCCATGCTACTTCAACCAATACAGAATTTAAGTTTGTAGTGAGCCACCAATTCATCCTGACTTGGTAAGTTCTCTTTGACTACAGGCACTTCATTAAACCTTTCAAACCATGCCTGCAAACGTGTACAAGTTTCAAATACCTTCACTTCTTTGATCTCTTCAGCTACTTTTAACCACCGCATGAAGGTTCCGAAAGCTAAGTCTACGAATCCAAAATCATCTCCGCTGAAGAATTTCTTGTCGCCTAGGCCATGTTCTTCAATGGTTTTCAGTATTTCCAAAATTTCATTGATTTTTTTCTCTTTTGTTTCCTCGGTAGTTTTAATTAAACTCCAAAAAGTTGATTCCTATGTATAATATGCAAAATAAATACATAAAAATCAATTAATTTGATAAGCACCAAACAAAAAAAATCCAGTAAAAACTTCAAATCGCATGATTTACCTGGTCTCCCATGAATTTGGTCCAGAAACGAGCTTTAGATCTTTCATAAGGATCCTTGGGGAGAATTGGGTATTTGTCCGGCCATGTCTCATCGATGTATTCGAGTATGATCAACGATTCTACAATGGGTTTTCCACCGTGAAGAAGAACAGGGACCTTCTTGTGAATCGGGTTGTATTGCAAGAGCAAATCGCTCTTGTTGGAAAGATCATCTTCTATGTATTCATAATTTACACCTTTCAATTGTAGAGCACATTTAACTCTGCAAACAAAAGTGCTATACCATACACCAATTAACTTCAAATCTTCCATTATCAAATCAAAAACTTTCTTTTCTTCTGTGAGATCTAAAAGTCTTTGTGTGGAGTTATACTTGACAGACTGTTTGTACACAAGACAAGACAAGTAAAAGAAAATAGAGTCAAACTTGACGATTTTTGGAGTTCGTGTACAGTGTACATCGACTCATCGAGTACAGCCTTAACGTCATCCTGTCTGTCATACTCCAGTGGTTCATTATAATTTATTTTTTTATTTTTATTTTTTTCCGGAAACAAGGATGGTGTTATAAACGTGTAATTATGTTAAGAATACTGGGATGCTCTTGTGTCTAGCCCTATAAATAAAGGCTTTAATGTCTGTCTATTGTACATATTAAGGCTAACCCCTATGGTCTTCTAATCTAGCAGTTAGATTGACCATCCACGTCAGCTAGGGCATAATCCTAAGCCCTATAGTATGGCGGATATAGAGTGGCTTATTTGAATAGACATTATTTGACGTATTTGAATCATTCAGGGCTAAACAAATCCAACGAGAATACGGGGAGTAAGATAAATCAGTTGTGCTAGACGCACCAGGATATTCTCCTGCAAAATACACCGGGAGAGAGAGATCCCCTGGGACCACCAGGAGAATTATGTAGGAAATACCAATTGGTCCTACAAATAATATATTAGAGAGGGTCTAGTCCAATTGACTCAGTCAATTGTCTGTTTGGTCCTATTTGGTAATATAAATTATAGTTTGGTCCTAAACATTATAGTTTGGTCCTAGGGTGATGTCATGGATGATGTAAATGTCATCCAGTAGTGGCAGAAATACCCTTATATTATTGTCTGGTCCTAGAAAATAATGGTTTGGTCTTAAGGTGACCATATATATACAAAAATCAATAGCAAAATATCTCATTCTCAGATTTACTTTCTCTCTTCTTTTCTAGATCTAGTTTTTCTTTCCTCTCATTTTTCTCTGCTGTTGTTGAACGCAACCAAGACGATGATGTTTCCTGAAAGTGAAGATTTTCTTGATAAAACACCAAGACGAAGAAAGTGATTTACGAGGAACTGACTATTAGTTAGTCAGTGATGAAGAAAGTTAAAAAAGCAAAAAAGATAGGAGGAAGAGACATGGATTGATGATGAGAGAAGAATGAAATGAAAGATGAAAAGAGGATCGAGATTGGTGGGTGGACGTGGTAGAGAGGAGGAGGAGGAGAAGAAAGAATAAACTTTTTGTCAGGGACAGATTTACGAAGAAGAGTCGGTGGATGCCAAATCTTACTGTTTAATGTTTCCTCATTTCTCACTACTTTAACTTCCGATTTATCGTTTTGTCTATCGTATGTTGTTTTATATGGACTTCATTTCTGGTATGAAGTCTGCTTTTTTAGGTTTTTATATGGACTTCGTTTTACGGAATGAGGTCCGCTTTTTTAGGTTTTTATATGGACTTCATTTCGAATGAAGTCTCGTTTTTTTTAGGTTTTTATATGGACTTTATTTCGGAATGAAGTCATGCTATTTTAGGTTTTTATATGGACTTCATTTTCGGAATGAAGTCCGCTTTTTTAGGTTTTTATATGGACTTCATTTCGGAATGAAGTATGTTTTTTTAGGTTTTTATATGGACTTCATTTCTGGAATGAAGTCTGTCTTTTTAGGTTTTTATATGGACTTCATTTCCGCAATGAAGTCTATTTTTTTTAGGTTTTTATATGGACTTCATTTCTGGAATGAAGTGCTATAAGAAAATAAGTAAATTAACACGGAAGGGTATTTTTTGTCAGTTTAAAATTTTTAAATAATTATGGACCAAACAGTAAAGGCGTTTGACTAAAAGACCAAACAGACATGGGCCCACCTAAAAAATGACCAAACGATATTTTTCCCGGAGAATTATAGGGGGTGCTTTTGGGACCCACTGTTTTTGTGTCTCCCGGTGTGATTCACGGGATTTAAGCCCCGGTGAATCTAGAGTTTCTGAAGATAAATAGGTGTCAGAGAAATTTACAACGGAGAGCATGTCACAATCACCCACTTGAGTGACACGTAGTAACACAAGTTTTACACCTCACTTAAATGACTAGCTATCAGTCAGAGAAGTTTCTAATTGACACGCAACCACCGTTGGATTAAATACTTACTGCACATTTCATTAGATTACCCGAAATCATCATCCTCATTTCATTTTCCAACACCAAAACTCAAAATAACATAAATATATAACTATAAAACGCGAACCATTCAAAGATCGAAGTCGCATTTAACCAAACAACGTTGATTCGATGGAATATTTGCAAAACGTCGAATCGTTCGGCGTGGGATCACTTTTTGAACGCTGAATCGTTCAGCGTTTCAATCTCGCTGCTAGTTGAACTGCGAGCAAATGTTAGGAGAGAGAAGTAGACAGAAGTAGTGTTAACTTTTTTCCCATATTTTTTTCTTGATTTGCAATACTTTTTGGCCAATCTAGCAGTTCAATCTAGTCCATAGGTTAATAAGAGTTTCCCTCTACTTCTTCTCCCCTTTTCTGTCTCCTTCTCTATTCACAATACGTTATCATGCACGTGGTTAAACACTGAGCTAAAATCATCTCAACAATTGAAGCCGAAACCCAAGTGACGAGAAAAAAAAAAAAGTAATCGCAAGAAAAAACGATAACATCAAATCAATACTAGGATTTGACGCGTCCACTTCCTTCATAGATGCATACATATGCGTTCCTCCTTATTTTTCAACTAGTTGATTTAAATATTATTAGATTTACGTTTGCATCTGCTCGTTTATGATACATGCCGGTGCATGATTAAGTCTTTATCATGTTTATACTTATTCTTGTCTTCATGTTGATTGATCAGGGATTGGGCAAATAATCCATCTTCGGTGTAAAGAATGTGGTTACACTATTTCATGTATGTATACATGATCCTAGTTAGTAATTCTCCAAATCATTAGAATGATTCGCGAACGTATCCGAACCGACCGTATCCGAATGATACTTCCGAACTATTTGAACTCCGAACCTAGTTCTGATTATATGGACCTCACGAATGATTCACGAACGTATCCGAACCCGACTAGAATCCGAATGATACTTCCAACTAGATTCGAACGCCCAACCTCGCTCTCTAGTAGGTAACTCTCGACCCATTGATTTTTGTTTGATTTTGTATATACTTTATATTTAAATAAAATTATTGATTAAAATTTTCATTGGTAGTTGTTTAACCAAAGTGTTTATGTGTTGATTTTCATTTAAAAGTCTATAAATTCGTTTTGTAATACATTTAGGCGATTAAATTGTTTATTTCTTGTTAAATAATCACGCTAAAATGTTTTTTCCATCTTATTAGTCTCGTAATAAGGTCATAATACTTATCAATTTATCATATGTAAGTTTCTAATTTTAAGACCGAACTCACATTTATAAAACGAATATGCACGCAAGACGTATGCCGTTCCGAACTACTGTCCGAACAACGAACCGTTGACCGAATCCGACCTATCCAATCAAGATAATTCCCATACGTATGTCGTCCCGAACTACTACCCATTGCCGAATTGCTAACTAGGTACATGATTAAAGGACGCCAGCAATACTCCTCAAAACTTGGTATAATGAACTCTGAATCAAGGCATACGTGTTTGATTTTTTTAATTAACAGTAATCTTCTAAATAGTTCTTTATTTTTCTTTATATTATTGGAAATTATTTTTATTATTTATATAAAGAGGGGTGATTGATTTTGAGTACTGTTTTCCTTTCTTCTCTAGTCCCTTCTATAGAGAATGAAAAAGAAATCCATCAAAAGTTGGTATATAGTTTCTATCTTTCTTAATAAAATTATTATTACCTGGTGTTATTATTTCTGTTTTGATAATGAATTACATGCATGGTTGAAAAAACTCCGACCAATTAAGTTTGGTGTCTTCCTCTTGTAAAGAGAGATCATGTGATTTTTTTATCCTAGTTTCTATTCCCTTACAAGAAACCATCCGTCTAACCGCGAAGTAGATTTTTCCTTTGCGGTGACTAGTAAGATAACACTTTTATTAAATGATTTTGCGATACGATTTTTTCATGAATCGTACAAACAAACTAGTATTGGTTTTCTCTATCACATATATGAGATGCCAGTATAGTTTGTTTGTTAATATCGTAGGGTTTCTATTTCTTACCGGAAACCATGGATTTTTCTAAATTTAATAACAAAAATGATTTCTTTATGTTTCCTTAAAAAGAATCATATAAGCCAATTAATTTGGTTTTTCCCTATAAATCTTAAAAGGATAAAGTATCATTATTATGATATTAAAAGAAATCCTAAAGGGTTATTTAAAAAAAAATTTCTTATGATAAATCTACAAATTGTTTTTTTTTTTTTGGAGCCGTTCCACTTGTAGTTGGAATACGGTCGGACACTATAGATCAATGGGTGCGCACCCGGCTTGTTAGCCTGTATCATTAGTCCTCGTAGTGACTAAATTGATCTTGAATTCAATTTATTTTGAAAAAGAAGTGTCCATCATTCCGTATCATTATCTTGTTGGTCCTATAAGTCACAAATTTTATTTATTTTTTTGGAGTTTTATTCGCATATTTTATATGCATTTGGTTTAACCAACAAAATCTATGGTTGATCTTTACTTTTTATGAACCACAATTTTTGGACATTTTTTTATGGCTTTTGAAGTCATTATCAACAGTCCAACTGGTATTCTAAAAATCAAGAATATATTATAAGCATATGTCCTTGATTTAATCGGATAATACTATACGAAACTTGTTTTCGTAAAAGAGATGACAATATTTCCACCATAACCGTGGGGGAATATACATTACGCTTTCTCCCCATCTTGATCAAATCGAAAAAGGCTGTCTCATTTAATAGGCGTGAACATATCTCTTCTAGCTTTTATATAAGCTTATGCCGTTTGAAAAGGCAAACTCAATCACATCTAGCAAGCATGTAACATTTTTGTATACGCCACAGATAGCTCCAACAGAGTCTATCATAATACGATTCACATTATCAAACTTAATACTCCCTCCGTCCATTTTTAAGAGTCCGCTTTGACTTTGAAAAGATATTAAGGAAATCCTATAAAATGTCATGATTATCCCTTGACTAGCCTATTTAATATTACGTTATTACCAAAATTAAAATTATTAGTGTTAAAAATTCTAATTTGGATAGTATTATTTTAGGAAATATTGTAAAGAAATAAAAGCAAACTTATACTCCAAAATTTAAGAATTTTTTATTTCCTCCATTTGATTTTGGTTTTCCGTACTAAAACTTTGGAGCCTTTGGAATTTTTCTTTGAGAGAGAAAAAAATTTAAAATTATAGATTATTTCCTCTTTAGATATACTCTACCATGAATTTGAGATTTTGTCATAAATTTTTTTGATTCTTTGCCATGTAAGAATAAATAGAAGTATTAGGAATTTTGTAACTACCCATAAATGTTTTTATTTAAAAAAGGAATGGCAATTAATATAAAAAAATATTGAATGGATTTTTTCCTTATATATGGTGATGATATTTATGATTTTGAATTAAGTTTACATTAAAAATGATTTTTTATAATTATAAAAAAGAAAGGGTATATTTGATAGTTTAAGGGAAAAGTATGTCTATAAACAGAGCGAACAGAAAAAAATGGACATACCAAAGTAGAAATTAGGACAGATAAAAATGGACAGATGGAGTATCTTTTTATTTGAATAATATGAGATTATCACGCCCGTGGGCACTGGTACCATTAAATTTTGATTTTTTTTTCAAAGTATGCATACACTGGAAATTATGTGAGATCTGTTGGAAATATATGTTTTAAAACAAAAATTTATTTCCATTTATTATTTTGTTAAATCTATTTTTAACAATGTTTATGATACTCATAAAAGCAATTTATTTTTGTCATAAATTCATTGACCGTTTCATGTTACAAGAGTAATGGTTTATATTAAACCATATTAATGTTTCCATTAAAACTTTATGAAAACCCCTTGACTATAAATCATATTTCTGGTTGGAAAAACAATAAGAGAGTTTTTTTCTATATGTTTTTGATTTTAGAGAAAAAGAATTTTTTAGAGAAAGAAAACTAGTGTATGATTATCACTTGTTTTCTAGAATTCTGATTTGAGCAAGAATAGAAGTGTACAAGTATCACATACTCTCAAAGTGTAAGAGTGATTGTGAAAGAGATTTACCTTTTGCTTTATCCCGGGGACGACCCGCGACATGGAAGAACCCATTTGCACAATTTTGGGCGAGTCGCCAAACGTCTTAAAGAGAGCGACACGGTCGTGACTCAGCCATAACACTATTTGTTTGGTTTTTCTTTGTGATTGTTTTGCGGGGCGGATTTCGGCAATTGTTCCAACAATTTTAAGGCGATTTCTTTCGCTGTGAGAGATCAATCGAGAAAGGATTGCTGAAACACTTGTGATAATTTCACTTACTAGAGCAAGTTTTTGTTTCCCAATGAAAACAAAAATTGCGAGTAAATACTAGAGATTAATCGACATATGGAGCAATGGTTTGCTGATTTCTTTGTTGGTGTGGAAAGAATGGACGTTGGTTTATGACCTGTTGAGATTTCAAAGAAAATGAGGTATGTTTTATGAACTATTTTTAGTTATTGTAGTGATCAAATAATTTCATTCTAGATTGAAATAAATTGATTATTCAATCTCAGAATGAGTTGCAAGGAAACTAGATATTGATAATTATTGTTTATGACAATATATGAGTGACTCATACAAGTTTGGAACTTATGAGATAGAATTTGACACCAAACCAAAACCAAAAGAATAAGAAACCTAGTCAAAACAAATATGAATACCAACTCTCACCAAGAAATGAATATAATTTTAATTATGAAGTTATTTGATATGTTTGCATTACACGGCATTGCAAGAATATCAAATATTGTTAACAATGCTTTTCAAGCTAAGTTAATGTGAATTGTGGATACGGTGAGAGGTGATATATATTGGTGTTTTACACCATATTTGTTTTGATAGGTTATGGTTCAAAAGTTGAATCGAATCGTTTTGAAAGAAAGTGGTGTTGAGTTATACTCACATCTCTAGGATTTTGGTATTTGTATGGTCTCGAAAAGTTTGCTTACGGTAGAACTATCTTGTTAAAGATGTTCATACCACTAAAATGAGAAAGAATCTAGTTTCCACCTATCTTGTTTTTAACAAGATTGAGATTAAAAGTTTTGTTGAATTTGATCATTGCACTACTACAATAGAAATGTTATCAATGAAATGTTTGAACCAAATGTTGTATTATTTATATGATATGACTGCAGCTTTGGAGTGCTTGAAATATGTGATTTTATCTTGCTTCTATGAAATTTTTGAGTTAGTGATGAGTTTGAGGATGTTGTGTTTTCCTTTAAAATTTCTAAGAATTTTTTAACTGACATGTATCAAATTTTACCCAAGTCTTCAAAGCATGTAAACTCCCAATCTTACTAGTTTACAAAAGCATCAGATGAAATAAAATGTTTGAGAATTTTATAAGATATTTTGGTGTTTCACAATGAAGTCTAACTTGATGACTAAAATTGATCTTTTGATTAGTGAATAATGAAATGATGTCTTCATGAAAAATGTTTGTTTGGTCGTCCTCTATATTGTGCCAAAAGGATTTTGAAATTGGATAATTACTTTATTAGTAATGAGCAAGAACACATAACGCGTCAAATATGAATTTAGAGAAATTATTTGCGCTTAAAAAAATATTTCTATTTTTTGTATGAATGAGGAAACTTTCTAGTTTTTGAATTGGTATTAAACACAGAAATATGACGTCTAACGAAGTCTATAGAAATTTTTGAATGAACGTGGCTAGAAATGTAATTTGCATAAGTAACTTCTCAATTTTATATTTTGGTGTTCATTTGAAGTTTCCTTTGGTCAAGAAATAGTGGGGGTTCTCTACCCTATGTATGTTTGAATGCTAAACTGAGATTAAATAGCTAGCTAGAAATGGAGATCACAAGATCATTAACAATCGATGTGTAAGTAGTAAGAATAAAACAAACTTTGGTCATAATTATTATCTTGTTTGAGATACTTAGCTATTCATAATTTTAATCTTTGGAAAAAGGTTTTAAGAACCAAATATTTTAGTTTGAAAAATAAGGAAAGGGTAATTAATTTCAATACTTGCTTTCATGTCGCTTGATTTACATTTTTGATTGGTGATGTTGTTTCTAAGATGCGTGATTTGTTGTGTATCATATGTAGAAAAATATATGGAATGTATAAAAGATGAGAATCTATGTAGACCAAGCATGAAAAATTGTGTAGTTTCTACAAGAACAAAATGGATATAAGTTAGATAAGTCATCATCATATATATTCTGAAACAAACTTTGAAACAATTGAATGAGACAAATTTAATTTTTTGATTAGTTTGAATAATTTCAGAATTTTTGAAAATGAAACGCATAACGCTCGTTGTTGTATATGCATAAGTGATTTATGGAATTTAAATTCTAACTTATATGATGTTAATGAAAATGAGAACATGTTAGTTTACTATTTGACATGAAAGACTTGAGGGAAGATAGTGTATACGCTTGAATTGAATTTGTTCTTCTCTTGAATATATTTAATAAAATGGAAAGAAATAGAAAATATATAGTCTAACTGTAAACTAGTTTTCACTCATTTGATTTAGTGCCAATTTTTTTGAGATTGTGTGTGATTGCACTAGAAATGAGTATGGTAGCATGGCATTGCTTCTTGCTACGTGATAGACTATATGTATATTACTTTGTAGTGGGGGTTATATATATGCAGATTTACTAATAATCCATGTATGGATAATTAGTAAAACATTGAGAAGGTTATGAGGTGTCTGAAAAGAACCTTAAACCTAGAAATACACTATCTAAAAATGTTTACCGCAATCCTTTAAGGATATTACTGCGATGTTGATTGAGATATCCTCTCAAATGAATCCTCTAAGGGATAAAGTGATTCAGTCCTCTACTAGATAGAGGAAGAATAGACATATTAATCCAATGTGATAGTAACGCGGCTATTGCAAGAGTTGAGAACCGTTAATTACAACGGTAGAGTCGACATATAAGGTGACTGAAAGCATTTTTTATGATATGAGAGTGGATTATATATGGTCTAAAAAGAGTTATCGTTGATCCTTTGACGAAAGGATTAATAAGAAGGTGTGAATACATCTTATGGGATGATGTTGATGCCCATTGAGAATTGAGTCATTTGTGATGGATACCCACCTAGAAATAGGTTCAAAGGGATTAACGATTCACAAATGATATGGACATAGTTGTTCGTGATTGACACCCAACCTATAACTCAAGATTCCAAAAGTAGGTTCAAAAGGTAATCCCTACCTATGAATGGAAATCCCAAAATGTAGGTTCAAATGGGACTAAGTCACGCATAATATGTAGATAAAGAATCATGTTTTTGAGAATTCATCCCACGCATGATATCCTGAAGCGAGTTAAGGTTGAGTTTTTGTTTCTAAAACTCTTAATGATGTCCATATCTCTATTTAGAGTGGGGTACTTAGCTACATGAGTACTCTTGATAGACTCACCTATATGAATGTGAAAGTGTGGCCGCTTTCTATGAGAATATAGGCAGTTCTCTAGATCATTCATTAAACCGGGATTCAAGCACAGGGCCGTAATGTGCTGGCTTTAGACTTTACACTAGTATAGTTTTGTGTGTGTGTTAGAAAATCTTCTTATCTCCTAGAGTTCAAAGACTTATGTTCACTCTATGGTCAGATTTTTCGAGAGCCTAACACTATGTAAAGGTTCAAAATCGAAAGATATCTTTACTTATGCACATCACTATATAGATCTTGCTCAATGTTTTAAAAATATAAGTGGGGGATTGTTGGAAATATATGTTTTAAAACAAAAATTTATTTCCATTTATTATTTTGTTAAATCTATTTTTAACAATGTTTATGATACTCATAAAAGCAATTTATTTTTGTCATAAATTCATTGACCGTTTCATGTTACAAGAGTAATGGTTTATATTAAATCATATTAATGTTTCCATTAAAAATTTATGAAACCCCTTGACTATAAATCATATTTCTGGTTGGAAAAACAATAAGAGAGTTTTTTCTATATGTTTTTGATTTTAGAGAAAAATAATTTTTTAGAGAAAGAAAACTAGTGTATGATTATCACTTGTTTTCTAGAATTCTGATTTAAGCAAGAATAGAAGTGTACAAGTATCACATACTCTCAAAGTGCAAGAGTGATTGTGAAAGAGATTTACTCGGCCGTTTTATCCTGGGGACAACGCGACATGGAAGAACTGTTTGCACAATTTTGGGCAGAGCAGCGAAAATCTTAAAGAGATTGACTTTGTAGTCATTGACAACCCATAACACTATTTGTTTGGTTTTTCTTTGCGATTTTTTTGCAGGCGAATTTCGGCAATTGTTCCAACAAGATCGTAATAAACTAATATGATTGTCGAATATTCATTCATGGTAGCTATTTGAAATAATAAAATATGGTGGTTGTTAACCCTCTCTGCAGAGAAATATCGACATATGTGATTGGTTGGCATAAAATCCAAGTTAGGTTGGATTAATTTATCGATTGATGCAATTTTGGATCCAAACTTTAACACCTTAAACATGCCAAGCCTATTAATTACAAAGTTGGTGTAGTCTTTGCGTCTTCATATGAGAAATATTTTCGTTGTAAAAACGATTTGAGGGTTTTATTTTCTCAAGCCCTAGGATTGATTTAATAATTGTTCTCTTATATACATGCATTTGGCGTGGTAGTCTTTGAATGACTCGTATGCATCCATAGAACATATTCGTATTTGTAATCCTTGTAGGATTCAAATTATATTCTCGGCATCCACCGTTTGATTATGTCGGGCCGAACAATCCTCTATGTGTTTTTAAAAATTCGATACAAAATCAAGAATCCTGATTAATTAGTTGATGATATCAAATTTATATGTCTTTTGAGGAGTCCTTAAAAACACAAAAATCCACGCTTTAGCAGCTGTTGATGGTGGATTTTCGTTTAAGGTTAAATTTGTAAAAAACCGGAAAAATTATGCGCTGACATCTTGTAAAAGATAAAGCCGTTTATAAGTGTTGGATACTCCCTCACTTAATTCACCAAGAATGGAGCATGTGGCAACAATCCCATTCTATGAATACATGAAATTCCTCCCGGGTTGGAGCATGTGGCAACAATCCCATCCTGTGAATTTCATATCACCTTTGTATTTCCAAAGACTCATTATCGGTGTGGCATGAAGACCGAGTGTTACTCTTACGGAGTAACACGAACCTCCAAGCACTATAATGAAACCATGCACGAAATAACCGCATGTGGTGACTCTCGGTGTGTTATACTAGCTCCGATCAGCCCCTCTCGGTGTGTTATACTAGCCCGATTGAGCATCCGGGACCGTATCAGGTCGGCCCTGACCGACTGTATCGGTCCGGATATGATTCGATCGTGATCATCCAACTCCATAAGCATGATTGGATGACCCCAGATCAATTCCATCACCCCCAAGTAGGTATGGAATACCCACGGCCGACCGCACATGGTCGGTCATTAGCCTAACTTGCCAAGAAACCGTTCATACCAAGCATTATGGACGGAAAACCCTAAATTAGGGTTTGCGGCATATTACATGTGTTGCAAAGCGTCTCAACCATCCATCTTCGCGGTATAGATGGAGGGTGTAGATGTAGATTCAAAGGGCCCGAGCATGTTAACACGATCACCGTGAGCCCGCCTACACACTTGACCAATCGGTCAAAACCAACCATGTTTGGTCGTGACAAAATTGTCGCCTTGAAAAAGAGATGGCGCACGGCTTTGAAACCCAAAATTAGGGTTTTGAGCATCATGAGCGTCCATCTTCTCCGACACGAATGGAGGGTCCAGTTAGATTAAATGAGGTCCGGTCATACCAAGGCGTGACCACCATGGGCCCATCTACCTCCTCATGTGTTCGGCCAAGGCATATCATGCGGGTTAATCCAAAACGTGCGCCCAAACTAGCGTGGCCACGCCTCCCAAACCACAACCGATCTCGACAGCTCAACTTCACGGACGATTTGGGTGGCTCGGATCACGTTTTAATGGGATATTCGTGTATATGCGTGAACACCGGCCTACCATCTTTACGTCAAACCAATCGGCCAAGACCAGACCAAGTTAGGTCGTCTTGGAAGGCGCGCGAAAAGAGCATGGTGCACGGCCTTTTGCGCATCAAATTCCTATTGCAAAATCGATCTCAACCACTCCTCTTTGCCGGTCAAATTGAGCGGCCTAGATCGCACCTTCATGGGACAAAGTGAGACATGGACGTGTACACCGACATGCTATCTACATGCACCCGGTCGGTCCTCTCCGAAATCCTTCCCATGCTTGGTTTCGACCAAGCTGAAGGTGATGCTTGCGCGCCTCTTCAAAACCCTAATTTCATTAACGGTCGCGAGATGAGTGTCTCAAAGATCATTTCATCCGTCCAACTTCACCGGCTGGTTACTCTACCCTGGTCGATTTAATTGGTCGGTGAGGCGTCATTACCCATCACTTTACCACACCATGATGCAAGCATTGCATAAAATACACACGATACTTCACAGAGTATCGACTTCCCGAATAACGTGAGTTATTCAATTCAAAGATTACATGCTATCTTTCGTGGATCCACAATCCACACATTCTAGACATCAATCATGTCACAACCGGGGATACATCTTTGGGGTATTGGTCTGGCGGTTTTACAACGTGCGGCGTGCAACGCGCCATCACAAGAACGTGTTAGGAAGTCATGGACGGTTAGAGATGAACAGGAGAAGTGGACAAGGCTGGTCGTGTATCACCAACACACAACTCCACTACTCCATCACTCCACTTCCTCCACTTCCCACGAGAGACGTGAATAAGGCTCGGTGACTTGTATAAATAGGTTCTCCGCCCTATTTCAAACACAAGGAAAGGACAAGAGAAAAACAACAAGAAAACACCCGAGCTGCTTACACCAATCATAAGTTTGTTCACTTTCTGTTGCAAGTCATAAGCAAGTCTACACCTTCACAATCTCAACACCTTCTTCACTTCCCTCCCTAAGATCAACCCCATCTCCTTCACTTTGTGACCGAAACAAGTCCTGGAACGACCATTTCTTGGTTTAGTAGGACTTGCCTGGAATTGATCTCTCGAATCTACAAGCACTTCGCGCAGTGCATTTGTTTAAGGTTTAGATTCATTCCTCATCCACACCCCAAATTACCAAATCCGTGGGAGAGTAGTTTTCACCCATAAACAATTGGCGACCACGGTGGGAGATTAATCTCTCGGTTGTATAGTCAATTTCTTCAATACCATTCATTCAATTTCGAGATGGTTGGTCTTAGAACCGCTTCCACGGTCTCAAATCCTGATGGCTCCTCCAACGGAGATACCCCTCCTCCTAACGGCGTATCCGACAGCATAATCAGGAGATTTCCAACATTAAGCGAACTAGTACGGGTACAGGAGATTCACATGAAGAACATGGAGCTAATCAAAGAAGCGGTGAAACGGCATACTTGATCTCCTCATCAAGATGACGTCGAGATGAGCATTAGGAGATTTCGCACCGGGACTAATTCCCTTCGGATCAACGGTTTACTACGAACCGAGACCGGTGAGTCGAAACGGCATCTCTAGTGGAAAGCTTGTGTGAACTCTTGCACCTCGAGGAATCAACGGACAAAGACGTTTACGCAATTAATAAAATAGCTCACGGATGTACACCTGACTCCTTTCGTCCAGGAAGTCCTAGCTACATCGGAAATATCACTTAAACAATGTTACATTTACGGAAGACGACATGATGGCAGAGGAGGGTCACAACCGGGCCCTACGTGTTACCGCACACATCAAGGTTTCAGAGTTCAGAAGAGCCCTCATCTACACGGGAGCATCTTCGAATGTGATTACGCTCAAAACTCTCGGGACAACCAAGGTTAGTCCATGCAAGATCGACGGCGGCCCACCACAATGACAGACTTGAAGGAAATCGAGACAAAGATATACGGCACGTCAATTTAAATTTATCGGTAGGACTGTTCGGTCAAAGGTGAAATTTGAAGTCATAGAAAAGGAACAGGACTACCATATGATATTAGGAGACCATGGCTTCACGACAATAAGGTCATCCCTTCTACATATCACCAGTGCCTGAAGACCATGCTAAATGAGGAAGTCATCCGTATTCCTGCGTCATTGTCTCCGTATGCACCGATATACGGAGTGGAACTATTTGAGCCGAAAGAAAATCCGCAGAGAAGGGCAGACAAAGTCCTGTGCACCCCACTACCCACGTGGGCGTCAATCCCGAGAAAGAAGACCGACTTGAACCACTCGGGAGGCTAAACACCACGACACACATCTTACGGCGAGGTGTCCATCTCTATCCGGTAAAACCTCAACCCTTGCTCACAAAGAAAAGGGAACGCACTTCGAGGCAAAGCGTGATCGGAAGGGAGAGAACAATATACCGACGCCTTGTGTAGCAATTAGCAGGAGAGGCGGAACCCAGGCTCTCGCCCAATTGAATATTGCAAGAATGACGAAATACAAGATGAGGTATTGGATGGCCCGCAATGACTACAAGATGGAACCAATTTGTGCAGCTCGAGACCTGTCAACATCGGGAATGAAGAATCTCCCAAACTGTCTCTCTATCAGTTCGACTGTCAGCGGACGAACGTGTAAATATTATTCACCTACTCAAAGAATACCAAGATGTGTTTTCCTGGACATACGAGGAAATGTCTGGTCAGATGAAAAATTGGTCACTCATCACCTACATGTCATATCTGGATCTAAGCCGATCAAACAATCCCCGAGGCAATTCCGACATGAAGTAGAAGAACAAACCAAGAACGAAATTCAGAAGCTACTAGCTGCTGGTTTCATCAGGCCTTTTTAATCATCCGACCTGGTTAGCTAATGTGGTCCGGTAAAGAAGAAGAAACGGACTGAGATCCGGTCTTTGCGTGGATTTGGAGACTTGAACAAGTGCTTGCTCCAAGGACGACTTTCCACTACCTAACATCGACATGTTAGTAGACGCCACCAGCGGACACGACATGTTCTCCTTCATGGATGGTTATAGCGGATACAATCGAGATAAGGATGTATGAGCACGATGCGAGTAAAGACTTTTCCGAACCCCTCTTGGCAATTTTTACTATCTTTGTTATGCCATTTGGTTTAAAGAATGGGCGTATAACGTACCAACGTGCTATGACGGCAATCTTCCACGACATGATGCATAAACAAGTAGAAGACTATGTAGATGATATCGTAGTCAAGTCAAAGGCTCGAGCAGATCACACCAACGTCTTACATCAAGTATTTGAGAGGTGTCGGGAATACAAGTTGAAGATGAATCCTCTGAAATGCGCTTTCGGTGTCTACTCAGGTAAATTTCTAGGATTCCAAGTGAGTGAGAGAGGAATAAAGGTAGACCCGTCCAAGACTCGAGGCTATCCTCACAATGCCGCCTCCGAAACTGTAAAGTATCTCCAGAGTTTCATAGGCAAGTTGAATTACATTCGACGTTTTATACCTGGTTTAGCCCCAACTTACCACCTCGTTCACCCCCTTATTGAAGAAAGGAGCCAGATTCGTTTGGACCGCAACCCAGCAAGAAGCTTTTCGAAAGATCCAACGAATACTATCATCTCCGGCCATCATGAAGTCTCATGTACAAAGGGAAGCCGCTGTGTCTCTACACTGCTTTCAAAGGTGACCTTTGCAGCAGGGGCTCTACTTGCTCGGGAAGATGACGAGGATTCGAATGTCCCATATACTATTTCGTAGAATATTGAAGGACCCGAACTTAGGTACCCCAGGCGGAAAAGGCATGTTTAGCCTTTATCCATTCCATTCGAAGTTTAGGCATTAGCTCTTTGTCTAATAGGTGATACGTGTCTAAATCCGATCCTGCAAAGTTTTTACTTTCAAAACCGGTCTGACAGGAGGACAGGCAAATGGCTTCTCAAATGTCGAGCTGGACATAACGTGTCTTGCGTCACCTAGAGCTATCAAGGGTCAAGCGGTTGCGAGACTTTCGGGCGGCATTTCTGGAGAAGGTACTACGGAACTACATGAAGACCTCCTGGAGAATTTCCAGGACGTCTCTGTTTTGGAGGAAGAAGTGTGGCTCATGTATTTTGATGGCTCTGCTACCCCTAACAAGTATTTTGGAGGAGCGGGCGTGGTGTTATTCTCTCCAACCGGAGAAGTATTTTCACATTCCTTCAAGTTAGACTTCGAATGCACCAAAAACTTAGCAGAATATGAAGCTTTCCTCATTGGGCTTTCAATAGCTAAACAAGCAGGAGTCACGCGTCTGGAGATAAGAGGTGACTCCAAACTACCGGGTAAATCGGATGAATGGAGTGTACGCATTAAAAGGAAGTGACACTAGCCCCATACGAGTCGGAAACACGAAGTTATTAAACTATTTTGCGACACAACCATAATCCATATTGCTCGCAGCCACAATAAACATGCTTGATTATGCAGCAACATTGGCTTCTAAGCAAATTCGAAGGAGCGGAAGAAACCTCCCGATAAGTGAAAGAGGAGAACCGTAGAGTCGACATGGCTATCGCAATACGAAGACACGAGGACTAGTGATTGGCAAACTCGATCATTCGGGAGCTCAACAACCCACTCTCCCAAGGAAAGGTCGGTCTCAAAACCCTGCGGAACTTCTTCATGCTTCATGGTATGTTGTACTATCGAAACCCGGATGGTTCTCTGTCAAAATGTCTTGGAGATGACGAATCACAGCTGCAGCTAAACCGTGTTCACAATGAAATTTGTGGGCAATCATTGGTGGTAACGCTTTATCGATGACTCCAGCGTCTGGGCTATTACTGGACGGAGATGGAGACTCAATCCAGACTACTTCAGAAGTCCTGCTCAAATTTCCATGCACCGCCACACCAATCGAAGTTTTTAGTGTGAACCACACTGGGTGGAGAGAGCCATACATCAACTATCTTCGTGATGGAGCAACTTCCGGCCGATCAAAGGATGCCATCAAGATAAAGCAAAAGGCCAAGCGGTTCGTATACCACGAAGGGATCTGTCTGTAAGAGTTTCGGAGGTAATCTATTAAGATGCTGGTTGGGTTAGAAATTCCAATCATTTTGAAGGAAACACACGAAGGGAACATCAAGGGAAGAGGAAACTGTTCCTCGGATACGAGAAATATTCTGGGCCGACCATGGAGGATGGCGGCCGCTTTTGTTCAAAGTCTGTCACAATTGTCAAATTCATGGAGACCTTGTTCACGCACCTTCCACCCCCTTGCACTCGATAAGCAGTCCGTGGCCATTCTACAGCTGGGGAGTAGACATCATCGGGAAAATCAACCCACCCTCATCAAAGAAGCACGAGTACATCATAACTGCGACGGAATACTTCACCAAATGGGTAGAAGCCATCCCACTGCGAGGAACTACAGGGGCAACCATTGCGGCTTTCATTAAAGAATACATCATTTGTCGTTTGGTATACCTAAGCATATTATCACCGATAACGGCACTCCCTTCTCAATAAATGTAAGAGTTACTTGAGCGGGTATGGCATCAAAAGGGTTTCTCCACCATCTACTATCCTCGTGGGAACGGACAAGTGAAAGTACCAACAAGACGCCGATCTAGGATCATCGGAACTAGCGTACATGACAATCCTAGAGAATGGCATGACCGAGTTACCAATGGCGTTATTAGGAATACCGTACGGCACCTAGAAGCTCCATTAGGGTCTCCCCATATTCACTTGTTTACGGAGCAGACGCAATTCTCCCAGTAAAATCAAAATCCCATCGGCCGAAGATTACGGCGATGGCGGGATCCATTGGAATGAGGATGAAGCCTCTAACTCGAATAGCGGAGTTAGACACTGGATTCCGGGAGAAACAAAGCGGAAGAACGTACTCGGGTATACAGGCAGAATTTCAGAGCATATAACAAGATCTGTGAAACCCGTACTTTCAAAGTGGGAGATTTGGTCTTAAAACGGCCAAGCATATCCGGCCAAGACATGTTTGCACCAAAATTCTCACCAAAATGGGAAGGTCCTACACGGTTACCAAGGCCTACAATACATGTTACTACAAAATCATTAAGGTGGACGGAGGCGAGGCCGGGAAGGCGATTATCAATGGAAAGTGGCTCAAGGCATATCATGCACGACCACTATCTCATGTCAATAATACATGCATTTATTTTCATTACATGTTTGAATCATTAATTATATTCAGAGATGTGTCAATGAAAAACTTGTTTCACCAATCAAAAACCAATGCAGTTTATTCCGCAAAGACGCTCAAAAACTTTTGACATAAACGTCATTAACAATAAGGGAGTGTAGCCTAGAAGAGGCCGTCTAGAAGATTATAATTCCTTGAGAGCATCATCTCCAGTCTAGCTTGATATCTTTCTGTTCTTTTCTTCAAGTCTTGCACAGCCTGCTCTACCTTCTTTGATTCTGCAGCCAGAGCCTTCTCCTCTTCCAAGATAGCTTTTGCGGCGAGGAACAACATTTATGAGGATACCGACTCGATCAACCTTGATGGTATCAAGACGCTGCATAACCAGCCCACGTTGAACTCCATGGATTCCACGGGTAGATACCATATTCTCCCACTTTTCGAGGCTTGATTCAGCAACGTTGCGGATAGAAATACTCTCCATCTCGGCAATCATGGGAAGAAGGCAGGTTTCTGCGGTGACCAAAATGAGAAGAACAATGTCGGACCACGTTTATGGTTGCGATATGGCCGCACTTCCTCCATAACTTTGTGTACAAAGGCACAAACTCCTTCCGCACCGAGAATCCACCGAGCATCTCTTGTGTTTGGAGGATAAACATTTCATGCGAACATCGAATGAAAGACTGCATTTGGGTATTCATAAGATGAGATACCCAAGTCGGCGTCTTCGAGGTTCACGGGGGTAAACGTGTTTGAGTTTGAAGAAAGAGGACTGGTTAAGTCATCATCATCGATAAAATCGTCACACATGTTCCGGTAGGGTATCTCTGCAAGGATGAAGGGATTATTTACTCGATCATTATGACGAACAAGCAATGGTTCGAGAAAAGGAAAAAGAGACAAAGCGGTATAATCTTCTTGACTCGGAGAACACGAGCGGGATTGATCATGAAGCTCGGCGCAGGTCGTACCGTTTAATGAGAAGATTCTGGATGGTATGAATGGGACGATCCTTTGTTGTTCGACATGATGAGAAGCGGAGTTTACGAGAAAGCCCTATTGAAAATCGTAAAAATGGTTCCAAACCTCTACACTGCATATATACCGAGGAAACCTAAAACGATTACTGGCGCCCGATATACGAGGATTCAACACCACCAAGTCGAGGCTTTCTTTTGAACCTAATCAAGAGAGCATTTGGATACGAAAGTGATTCGACCCGTGATGTGCAAGCACCCACGCCCAGGATCCAGTAGAAGAAGAATCCTATCCCTGACTCAAACACCTAAGGGAGAAAGCCGGCTCATCAAGGCCTGTGGTCACGCACGTATGGAGGATTACCCACGGCCAGAATCCCTCCAGGTAGACTTCCTTTATCTTGTCTCCTTACCTTTGTATATGTAACCATCTCATGCCTACCCCACAATAGTGTAACCATTATGTGCTAGGCAGGGGACTTAATGTTGATGGTGGATTTTTCGTTTAAGGTTAAATTTGTAAAAAAGGAAAAATTATGCGCGACATCTTGTAAAAGATAAAGCTGTTTTATAAGTGTTGGATACTCCTTCACTTAATTCACCAAGAATGGAGCATGTGGAAACAATCCCATTTCGTGAATACATGAAATTCCTCGAGGTTGGAGCATGTGGCAACAATCCCATCCCTGTGAATTTCATATCGGCATTGTATTTCCGGTACTCATTATCGGTGTGGCATGACGACTAAGTGTTACTCTTACGGAGTAACACGAACCTCAAGCACTATAATGAAACCATGTACGAAATACCGTCATGTGTGACTCTCGGTGTGTTATACTAGCGATTGAGCCCCCTCTCGGTGTGTTATACTAGCTCGATTGAGAATCGGGTGACCGTATCAAGTCCGGATATGGTTCGATCGCGATCATCCAACTCCATAAGCATGATTGGATGACCCCAAATCAATTCCATCACCCCTGACGGGTATGGAATACCCACGGCCGACTCCCGCATGGTCGGTCATTGGCTAGCTTGCCAAGAAACCGTTCATAAGCAAGCATTATGGACGGAAAACCCTAAATTAGGGTTTGCGGCATATTACATGTGTTGCAAAGCAGTCTCAACCATCCATCTTCGCAGGTATAGATGGAGGGTGTAGATGTAGATTCAAAGGGCCCAGAGCATGTCAACACGATCACCGTGAGCCCGCCTACACACTTGACCAATCGTGAACACCCGACCTACCATCTTTACGTCAAACCAATCGGCCAAGACAGGCCAAGTTAGGTCGTCTTGGAACGCCTTCGGAAAAGAGCATGGTGCGCGGCCTTTTTGCGGCATCAAATTCCTATTGCAAAATCGATCTCAACCACTCCTCTTTGCTTAGGTCAAATTGAGCGGCCTATATCGCACCTTCATGGGACAGGTGAGACATGGACGTGTATCTGGGCATGCTATCTACATGCACGCCCGGTCGGTCCTCTCGAAATCCTTCCCATGCTTGGTTTCGACCAAGTCAAGAGTGATGCTTGCGCGCCTCTTCAAAACCCTAATTTCATTAACGGTGAGATGAGTGTCTCAAAGATCATTTCATCAGTCCAACTTCACGGCTGGTTATACAACCTGGTCGGGAGTTAATTGGTCAGTGGCGTCATTACCCATCACTTTACACACCATGATGCGGCCTGCATAAAATACACACGATACTTCACAAGTATCGACTTCTGAATAACGTGAGTTATTCAATTGACATTACATGCTATCTTTCGTGGATCCACAATCCACACATTCTAGACATCAATCATGTCACAAACTTGGGGGATACATTTGGGGTATTGGTGCGGGCGGTTTACTGGCGTGCAGCGTGCAGCGCGCCATCACAAGAACGTGTTAGGAAGTCATGGACGGTTAGAGATGAACAGGAGTAGTGGGCAAGGCTGGTCGTGTATCACCAACGCACAACTCTACTACTCCATCACTCCACTTCCTCCACTTCCCACGAGAGAGACGTGAATAAGGCTCGGTGACTTGTATAAATAGGTTCTCCGCCTATTTCAAAAACAAGGGAAAGGACAGGAGAAAAACAACAAGAAAACACCCCGAGCACCTTTACACCAATCGTAAGTTTGTTCACTTTCTGTTGCAAGTCATAAGCAAGTCTACACCTTCACAATCTCAACACCTTCTTCGCTTCCCTCCCCAAGATCAACCCCATCTCCTTCACTTTGTGACCAAAACAAGTGCTGGGAACAGCCATTTCTTAGTTTAGGCCGGACTTGCACAGATTGATCTCTCGAATCTACAAGCACTCACCGCGCAATGCATTTGTTTAAGGTTTAGATTCATTCCTCATCCACACCCCTAAATACCAAATCCGGAAGGAGTATTTTTCACCCATAAACAACAGCATATATTCTATTATTTTTTTCCTTTCTTTCTTAAATCTGCAGTTAGAATTATGCTAGCTTAAACTCGTCTTTGAAATAGATTAGAGTTATTATTTTGATGCTTTTCTTTTGTAAAACTCATATAGTTGGGTTAGCATCCATATTTACGTCAAAAGTTGTGCTATTTTCCCTTTATTTCTGGTTTTATCCCAGGTGGTTTTCCTGAAAAGGTTTTAACGAGGTAACATCTCGTTGACGTTTGATTTTCTTTCAAAAATGTTGATATTTGTGCTTTTTTTTTCCTTCGCCCAATTTTTTTCCCTTTGGGTTTTATTGGCAAGGTTTTAGTGAGGCAATTTATTCAACATGGTGGTCATCCAAGGGGGAGTTGTATAGTTTTGGTTATTTGGTGGATTCCCACCATTAACTAGGTCAATCTGTTTTGTTAGACCACATCAACATAAGAACCTTTAGGAATTTGGATATCATTCTGATCCATATATGGTATGATCACAAACTTTACTCACATATGGTACTATAAATGCATATTGGCACTTTGTTGAAGAAACTACATCAATTACTTTTGCAAATCATTTACGAGAAGCTAGGAATCCAAGAAGCAAGTCCTCAATATGTACTTAAAGAAGCGTGAAGACTCGAGAACACTACCATTAGAAGACTAACACAAAAGAAGACTTCATCAACTTGGAAATTTCTCACGAAATCATTGCTATATCTAGCATTTAAGAAATTCATTTACCGAAATTGGCTCGACTCGAAGATTTGCAAGCCAAGATTTAACTAAAGTAATTATCAGGGGAGTATCAAATTAGAAGGTATTTTACTGGACTATCACATTGTACTCTTTTTCCTTCATCAAGGTTTTTCCCATTGGGTTTTTCCTTGTCAAGGTTTTAATGAGGCAACATTTGCGTGTCCAAATATTTTCTAAGTTTTCTCAATTGTACTCTTTTCCCTTGATCGAGTTTTTCCTTTTGTAATTTCGACAAGGTTTTAACGAGGTAAATAGCTTAGACACAATGTCATCAGGGGAGTGTTATAAACGTGTAATTATGTTAAGAATATCTAGGGCAAATCCCGTTTATTACTGGGATGCCCTTGTGTCTAGCCCTATAAATAGAGGCTCTAATGTCTGTCTATTGTACATATTAATAAGATTTTCTCTCTACTTCTTCTTCCTTTTTTTGTCTCCTTTTCTATTCACAATAGATGGAACCTCTAAAAACTTTTATTGATTTAGTTCTCTCTTAAGGCCAAGCACTATGGTGCAGGGCTTCCCTTCACACCCTTCCCCATCCCTCAAATAAACGGAAGGGATGTCACAAGGAAGGCAACCTCAATATGGTGTCCTTTTTTGCTTTCCTTACACGATACATATACTCATCAGGCGTATGAATAGTGCCAAACAACAACTGAGTAGTCGTATAAGTCAACTCGTTGACTTTTTGCTGGTCTAACGACACTTTTATTAATTTGGGCTTTTTTTTGCTGCTCTCGACTTGCATTTATCTTCTGTAAATCCACCTGACGACGTTCCAGGTATTGTACTTGGGTTCGTATTAGAGGTATATATCCTAATAGAAAAGGGATACCGCTAGGGACATTATAAGCGTTTGGAATTTGATTTGCAAACGGAGTCTCGACGAATTGGCTTGTAGGTGGATTTTGAGAAGATGGGGTTGGAGTATTAAACATATTTGAGAAATTTCCAATAAATTAAGATGACATAGGATCAGAATCTTGGTCCATATCTTCAGCTACACCTACTTGTACATTTGGTTCATTTGGAACATCTTTAAGCATCTCATACTCAACATCTCGAGTATTTTTTTTTTTTGTGTATTTCAACATGATAGCTTCTCGCAATTATCATCTACATCAATGTAAACAAACCATAAACAAGATACACATAAATAAAACTATTTACAAAAAACATATACAACAACTATGATGAACATATTTAGATAACATACCCGGTTATTAGAGTCCAAGTCTGGATTACTTGCAACGGCTCTTGCAACACATTCAGAAAACTTATCCACTTCATTCTTGATTATGCTAAACCGATTCTTGCAACGGCTCTTGCAACACATTCGAAAAAGGATTTTATAAAACTCATTCTTATCTTCATAACTGCTATAATCAAGAGCACAATACTGACTAACAATGTGAAAATCTTCCAAAGTACTAAATCTCGCTCTATGTTTCCTTTTTTGCTTTTGAGTCTCCGACATTGATGAGCAAAACAAAATTTAAAACTCTTAAGGAAGAAAATTTGACAGATTTTAGAGAAGAAAACAAATTGTAAGAACAGAAGATTGGGGGTGATTTGAATAGAGAATTAGAGTTGTATTTATAGGGGATTTTGAAAAAATGACCTTTGGGATCCGACGGTGGAGAAGATAGAGTCGTTATTAATGATGGATGGTTAGGATTGGGTGTGAGAGAGGTGTAAAACAAAAAAGGTCAAAAAAATAAATTTACAGAAACGGCTACTCAGTATCCGTGTAAAATGCTACGGAAATTCAGTAGCCGTATCAACTGCCATACGGATAATGAGTAGCCGTAAAGCGTAAATTCATAAGGCAACTAAGTAGCCGTGTGATTTCCCTTCCCTACTACCCGAATCAGATGTGATCCACCTTGTAGATAAAGGAAGGGATATCCCTACACATGTAGGGATATGGAAGACCATAATGGTTGCGATTTTGTTTTTTTTTCCTACATATAAGGGATAGGGTAGGGAAAAGGGGCACCATAGTGCTTGGCCTAACTGAGATACATTGGCAGTTACATCAAGAATGGTCGAACTGAAAGCATACATGAAATCTTCATTGCTTGGCAGACTCCTAGAAATGGCTTCTATAAAATTAATACTGATGGTTCCTCTAATGATGGTGGTTATGCAGGAATTGGAGGGATCATTAGGGACTGAGCCTGGAGCCTTAATTGTTTGTTTTGGCAAACACATTTTCAAGAACAACAACAATGTTGCGGAAGTATGGGCAATCAGAGATGGTTTGTGCTTGGGTGCTGAGTTGGGCCTATATTGTGTTGAAGTGGAAAACGATTCTAGCTATGCTATCCAGTTGTGTCAAGATGAAACCCAGCCTCATTGGGATACTTATGGTCTCGTCAAATAAATTGGTCGTCTCAAAAACCAATTTAATCAAGTGATATTTTCTCAAAGATACAGGGAGGCCAACTTTGTTGCTGACAAGTTGGCTAAATCAGGTGCTTCAAAGGAATATGAAGAAGTGTGAGTTGGAAATCTTCAAAGTTTTTTGGTTTCTTTATTTCAAAATGATGTAATAGGTGCACCAAGACTTGTTATTTTTAGGCCCTCTTAGTTGCTGTTAAGAGCCCGACTTATTCAAAAATAAAATATAAAAAAAATAAAAATAAATAAATACATTGGCAGTTACAAGGTTGATACAATGTTTGATATAAAGATTGTTCAAAAATGGCTACGAGGCTATCCCCTGTCCAAATACTTTCAACGGCATTACGATTACAGAAAGTTGATATATCCGCTGCTTTCCTAATATTAAATCTTGAAATCAGTACAAACGCAGTAGCCTTAAAATTAATAAGATTGTTTATGGAGATCCCAAAATTTTCACTAACATTATATATAGCTTCTCTAGACTTTGCATAACTCCCCATCAACAACTTTAGAGTTGGTTCTGAATCACTCCGAAACATGAGATTATGACCACTCAATTCAGTTGTCCAACGGAAGGCTGCTTCAGCTTCGTTTTCTTCCAATTGTTCTCTTGTTGTGCAATCTGCATAAGACCCCTAACTTCAATAGTGAAAAAGAGTGGGTACAACAACCACATCCAACAATTCGTTTGGCAATCTGAATAGACAAACTCCAATATACTTTCAAGAGAATCAATTAGACAATTATACTCAATCTAGGAAAAAGTATATTCAAGAGTTTTGTATCTCTATATCTCAATTCAATCTGCTATCAGCAAATAGAAATTTGCAATCCCGATTGAATATAAGAGAAATAACTTGAATGGTACCAAAGACCAATATTCAAGGATCAATCAATCTCAATCAACAACCAAAGGTTGGATTTCCCAATTGATCGATTCAACGCACAACCTGTGATATTTCAATTATATAAAAAAATAATGCGAAAAAGAAATAACACGGAAACCAGAAGTTTAATTAACGAGGAAACCGCAAATGCATAAAAACCACGGGTCCTAGTCCATATTTGAACACCACACTGTATTAAGCCGCTACAGACACTAGCCTACTACCAATGAACTTCTGTAGTTGAACCCTAATCAATCTCACATTGATTCAAGGTACGATTGCGCTCTTACGTATTTGATCCCAAAGATGATACTACTACTTTGATTCTTTAGTGATCTCACCCACAACCAAGAGTTGCTACGACCCAAAGTCGAAGACTTGATAAACAAATCTGTCTCACACAAAAAGTCATAGAATAGATAAATCTTTCTCCCACAAAAATACCTACGAGTGTTGTTCCGTCTTTTGATAAATCAAGGTGAAAAGGAACCAATTGATATACCGGACTTATATTCCCGAAGAACAGCCTAGAAATATCAATCACCTCACAATAATCTTAATCGTATGGTAGCGAAACAAAATATTGTGGAATCACAAACAATGAGACGAAGATGTTTGTGATTACTTTTTATCTTGCCTATCGAAGAATAAATATTGAGCCAATCTTAAAGAAGATCGTACCCAAACACGATAGAAGATGCAAGATCAGATCACGCAACTACAGAGAAAATAGTTGGGTCTGGCTTTACAATCCCAATGAAGTCTTCAAGTCGTTAACCTACAAGGTTTCATGAAAAATCTAAGGTTAAAGGAGAATCGAATCTAGGTTATACAACTAGTATCACACAGGAGGTGTGGGTATTAGGTTTCCGATTTGCTAGAGTTCTCCTTTATATAGTTTTCAAATCAGGTTTTGCAATCTAAGTTACTTTGGTAACAAAGCATTCAATATTCACCGTTAGATGAAACCTGATTAGATTCAAGATAATATCTTTCAACCGTTAAATCGAACTTAGCTTGTTACACACAAATGAATCAATGAAAATAATAAAAGAGAGAGTTACTGGGTCTAGGATTCCACTGCCTTCATATAAATAGGATCAATTATTTATTCTTTAGCAATTATTGCTCAACAAATAAAATAACTAGGACTCTTATTTTTGCCAACGTAGATTCTCCAAATATTAGTTATAAATCGTAAGCATGGGACATCAAACATCTAAGCAAGCATGACCCATCTAATAAAATGATAACTAATTTTTTCAAATCATAAAACAATTTAAAATAAATGCAAAAGTCATATAAAGAATAAAATAAATTCACCCATGTATGAAATTCGGCTTCCTCCGTCGACCCAGTGTAGGGGTCTAGTTTCTCATGATAAAAACACACTCAAAAATATAATTCATAGCTCAAATGGCGTTTTTATTAAAGAAAACTAATAATTCTCCCCAAACTCTCGATAGACACTCTATGACACCCAAACAACCTTTATATACTCGACATGACCAAGAATATCCCTCATTACTTCAAATCTTCTCCATTACTCGGCATTAGCTCGGAATATTTTTCTTTCCTTTTTCTCGAAAATTACGGAGATTTTTCCCCATCTTCTACACTAAATAGGCTATCGAATCTTTCCATCAATGCAAAAATATACTCCCTGTGAATATTATCTGAACCAAAATTATTTGATTTAACTTCAAAATATCTTCTTTCATGTTTTCTTCAAACCGAAAATATATCCTTCCTTTTACGAAACAAAAGCATTTACCGCCACTGTTTTATACCAATCTAATTCCAACCAAATCTCTTCTAAAATCTTCCACATAAATCCGATAATATCTCAAGAGAATATACGACCCTGTTTGAATGTAATCTTCCTTTTTCTTCAAAACCAACCAGATTACCATCCCTTAGTAATTGAGGTGTCCCTTAACCAACATTGAGAGTCCGAATAACATGTGTCCTCCGGGGTATAAAAACCACTTTTCGAGCAACTTTCTCCATAAGAGCTTATTTCACAAAAACACCTACAAACAAGTTTATTAGTGATAAATGAGTCCCGGCTAATGTATTTATGGGTGAAAATGTGTCGCACTTTCGTGCTCATCAAATTCCCCTCACTTACATTTTGCTAGTCCTCGAGCAAAAAGTAAAATTGACCCGCTACACAGCTGGTCATAAAATAAGAGAGAGTTTGACCCGATACACAGCTGGTCATGACAAATGCCACATACACAAGGCACACAATTTTTTTTTATAGACCCGCTACATAGCTAGTCATATAATAAGAGAATACATGAAAATAGACCCGCTACACAGCTGGTCATAAGGCTAGCAACTTTTTTTTAGACCCGCTACACAGCTGGTCATAAAAAGGAAATACATAAAAATAGACCCGCTACACAGCTGGTCATAAGCTTAACAACTATAATAATTTTTTTTTTTTTTTTATTTTTTTTTAAGACCCGTTTTACAAAAATGGTCATAATATTTAAATTTTTATTATCTTTTTAGACCCGCTCAAGAGTCAGGGTCACAATACATAAAGAAAATTCTGAAAAAATTAAAAGAAAAAGTTAATACCCACTCCCCCACACTTAAATATTACATTGTCCTCAATGTAATTGAGTCATCCAACATAAAAATTAAGATGGGAAATTCAAGAATAAAAAAAAAATAAAAAATTATACCTCTTTTGGAATGTACAAAAACGGATCCCCATACACTAATAACTCCGAAAACTTGGGGATCGACCCAAAATACAATATTTACAAACGACGACTTCACAATTATTTTATGAAAAAATGGGGACACTGAAACCGTCAGAAAACAAAATTTACCCCTAAACCAAGTTTTTACTGCACATGGAAGTGTGTAAAGAACAAAATATGGGGATTCTATTAAGACTGGGAAATTTTCAACTGGCTCATGCACAATATTAGAAATAGGCAAATCCTCTGGGTACTTAGATGCAAAGTAATCCAACAACACTTTAGAAGCACACAATTCTAACCCTAAATTAGGCAACTTTTGGAAGTCTAGGGGTCTAAAAACAACCTCTAAGTCGGGTGAATGATCTTGTGAGGTAGATTCATCTTGGAATTAGGCGAATCATCCACACAATCATCCACAGGGTCATCTATATGTTCTGTTTGGAACAGAGAGTCACTACAAGACTGATCATCATCATCATCATTATTAAATAATCTTTAGCATTCTAGAATTCTCAATATTTGTTCCAAACTAGGTGGTGTGTGTTTGTAATACTTCTCATATATAGTTTGATGTGATTCTTTACTTACCTCATGTGGAGCAGAAACTCCATACCGTTGCCTATGCAAATATTCACCAAGCGTCATTGTAGCGCCCCCTAAGCCTAACGGTGACTAATCCAAGAGATTAACTAAATAAAGAGGCACTAAGAATCTAAATCATTTACTTAAACAATCAATTAAGAAATCTGCTACAAAACTTAACCCAAAACTAGCCCCGCTCTGAAATATATATACAAGAACTTCTCTCAAGTGATACATATACAATAGTCATTTGGTTTGCGAATACAATATACAACGTAATAAACATAACAGAAGACTCAACGCCACAAAACTTCCGTTGCGCAACTCTGATCTGTCTCTGAAACTGAAAGTGGGAATAGGTGAGCACATCATCCCTAAAAGGGGTGCCCCGTAGGAATAACAACTAGCTTTCAAGTAAACATTAGTATGATTCGAAGACAATGCGAGTCTTATCAAAAGTCGGTAATACAAGGAAAGACAGTAAAACAGAATGTAGAAACTTAACTTTTTCAAAGAGATTAAAAGACAGTAATAACAAACAGTAAACATCCATGAACAATAGTAAATAAACATCCAAGTATGAGATGTGTGTGTTGCCGCACATAAGGAAGAGTAATATTGAAGCCCACTTCCACTCCGATTAAGTAATATTGCGGTGTATCTCCCTAGCCATAGAAAATGATATAAAGGAAGATAGTTTTGGCCATGTAATATTGCGGTGTATCGCCCTAACCATAGAATACTGGATATTGTGTCGGCACACATCTCATACCACACAAAGCACACAAAGATGCATGAATTTCACAACACAAAGATTGATTTGTAAAACAATAATGAATACAAGAGAGTTCGTTATCGATTCCCACCTCTTTTGATGATAAGCCTCGCATACCTTGAGATCCACGATCCACTGGTTCATCCTTTGAATCGATCGTTGTTAATATAGACTAACTGTTAATCACACAAGAAGTCTAAGAATCTAGCCAAAAGGCTCATACAAGGCTCATACAAGTCTAACTAATGGTTCTAAGCCCATTAACTAAGTCTTATGAACATCTACAACTTTGTAGAAGAAACCAAAGGTCAATTCGGACCATAAGGGTCCAAACAATTAAAGTAGGAAAACTAACTCTAAGCCCAAGTTCACCAAACTCAGCTCAATAACACAAGGCCTGACCCAACAGGGTCAATCTAACGGTCACTGACGGTCAAAAGGGTTCAACTAACAGTCCATGTCCAGTCAAGTTCAAGTCCAAGGTAATCAAATCGGTCAACGAGTCAAATAGGAATCGGTCAAAAGTCAACTCGGTCAAGTCTGAGTCAAACCGATTCAAGACTGGTTAACAAGTAACTCAACTCAGTCAGATTAACTGAGTCAGACACACAGGATATCTGACTAGGATGACTAACAGCCTAATTCTATTGCAGACAAACCTCAACTCTATTTCTTACATTCTCATGTTCTGGTTTAACATTTCACTCTTCAAATCAAATACAAACAAACTTTGAATTTCAATTACAAATAACAACTTTGATTACCTGCAATTGTAGTAACAGGCCTCCACTAGAGCTATATTAGCCATTCCCTACAACCATCATTACTAATTACACATCTCGGGCCTAAGATTACCCTTCAACTCTAACTCAATCATATAAACAACAACACCATACCTCGAGACCCACAACTATACAAAGCCTAAGTACAATCCAATAGCAGCAACACTCAACTTTAACCCTGTATAATTCTAATGACTCAACACATTCTCTTAACTCTTATTCCAACAACACTGTCATTTCAATTCCAGTTCCAGACCACCACCATTTCACCTCCATTCCTGCAATTCACACTACCAGCACATACATTTCTAAACCTCTAACATTCATCCCTTTTGCAACTCCCTACCAACACCATCAGTTCAATTCAAACAACATCTTCAATAACTCAATCTAATTACCATCCATTATGTTTTAACTGCAACTGCAACTTAACACAAACATCACCAACCCATTCAAAACTCAGTACTAACACCATCTTTAACAGCTCCATATCTCCATCTTAGTATTGTTCAAGCACAATAATTCAGTAAACACCACTGCATAATCCTATACATTCATCTTCATCTGCACATTCAATTCCCAGTAGATACAACCAATTCATCTTCTCAAACTCATTAGAGATACCACCAACTACACCCAAAATAGCACCCTCAACCATCCAGTCTTCGTTAACAACTTCAAAAGCATTCCATACAATACACAACTTGAAATTCATTCATAACCAATCTCAAACATTTCACTAACTCCACTGACCATCAGCTAACTCCTCTTCATCATCTGTCCTACAACCTCAGGATCTTTAAGTCTTTATTTTACTAAAACCCTTAATTTGACAAACATCAACTTCATAAAGAAAACTCACCTGAGCCATACACAGTCATCATCACATCCATTTAAAACAGACCCATCCAATGAAATTCAGTTTAAAGCTCAATATACACAAATTCAAGATAATAATGATGGAACCTAAAATCAACTTACCACCTCATCCGAATTAGCGTCAATGCTCAAATCGACATTCATAACAGCCTCATCACCTTCTCATAAGAACAATCGAACCCTAGTTCCATCAGCAACTTCAAATTATCCATTTAACTTGAACTTCATAATCGCTGCTACCTTTCTGGTTATTCATCAATTCCGAACCCTAATTCATATCAAACCCATCTTTAATCTTTCTCCTAGACCTTCTACATCTTCTATGATTCATCTTATAAAACCCTAACTCCTCAATTCAACTTCAAAACAACCTCCCCACTTCAATCGAACGAAAACCCCCTCGTTATTTAACCAATAACAACTCAATTACTTATCAACTTCATACAAATTCGATTCTTAATCTAAAAAACCCTAATTCAATTATAACAAGAGTTCTTCATTCTCGAAGTTCAAACCATTATAACTTCATCACTTCCTTCCGAGTCATCAACTATTACCTTTCTATGAATCAATCACACGAAATCTAACTTAAACTCATGAATTGGGATCAATGAAAAGAAGAAACAAAAGAAGAAGAAAAAGAAGAAACGAGAAGAAGAAAGAGGAAAGAAGAAGATAAGAACTCTTCTCGATTTTGGTCTTGATAAGGTCGGCCAGGATTGCTAAAGGCACCCGACCAGACGATAAGGGCTACCAAGTCGGTTTAAGGTCACACTAATTTGATGATATCTTCTGCGTCCGGTCTCCGAATGACACGTTCGAGTAGTCCATTCCGCGTAACTTTTCGAGATCTATCTAGTGATACTAGTTTCGCATCTAAATCGTTGTTAGATTAATTCCTTTTAATTAACGTTCGTCTCTAGTTAATCGGGTCAATAACGGCTTAGTTCGTCTCTTGACTGGTCTAATAGCGTTGACGAGCTTGAGGCTCGTTACAGTCATCTCTGATAAAGTAGCCTGATAATTTGAATTTCTACGCATATATTCCGCCAGCGTCATCGTAGGTGACGTCTCCTCAGAAGAAGTCATCATCCTCAAAAAGTCCCTGAAAGGAAATACAAAAAGAAACGCATAAAAAGGAAAAAATAAAATGAAAAGAAAATACTATACAAAATAAAAATAAAAATAAACCTAAAAATTAATCTAAAAACAAATCCCCGTCGGCGGCGCCAAAATTAATAAGGTTTTTAATTTGATGTTGTAGTAAATAAGGATTCGAACTCTAAGACTTGTTGAGATTAAATATAAAGGTTCAATGAAAATAATAAAAGAGAGAATCACTAGGTCTAGGATTCCACTGCCTTCATATAAATAGGATCAATTATTTATTATTTAGCAATTATTGCTCAACAAATAAAATAACTAGGACTCTTATTTTTGCCAAGGTAGATTCTCCAAATATTAGTTATAAATCGTAAGCATGGGACATCAAACATCTAAGCAAGCATGACCCATCTAATAAAATGATAACTAATTTTTTCAAATCATAAAACAATTTAAAATAAATGCAAAAGTCATATAAAGAATAAAATAAATTCACCCATGTATGAAATTCGGCTTCCCTCCGTCGACCCGGTGTAGGGGTCTAGTTTCTCATGATAAAACACACTCAAAAAATATAATTCATAGCTCAAATGGCGTTTTTATTAAAGAAAACTAATAATTCTCCCCAAACTCTCGATAGACACTCTATGACACCCAAACAACCTTTATATACTCGACATGACCAAGAATATCCCCTCATTACTTCGAAATCTTCTCCATTACTCGGCATTAGCTCGGAATATTTTTCTTTCCTTTTTCTGAAAATTACGGAGATTTTTCCCCATCTTTTACACTAAATAGGCTATCAAAATCTTTCCATCAATGCAAAATATACTCAGGGAATATTATCTCGAACCAAAATTATTTGATTTAACTTCAAAATATCTTCTTTCTGTTTTTTCTTCAAACCGAAAATATATCCTTCCTTTTACTGAAACAAAAGCATTTACCGCCTTTGTTTTATACCAATCTAATTCCAACCAAATCTCCTCGACCAAATCTCTTCTAAAATCTTCCACATAAATCCGATAATATCTCAAGAGAATATATGGCCCTGTTTGAATGTAATCTTCCTTTTCTTCAAAACCAACTTGATTACCATCCCTTAGTAATTGAGGTGTCCCTTAACCAACATCGAGAGTCCGAATAACATGTGTCCTCCGGGGTACAAAAACCACTTTTCGAGCAACTTTCTCCATAAGAGCTTATTTCAGAAAAACACCTACAAACAAGTTTATTAGTGATAAAATGAGTCCCAGCTAATGTATTTATGGGTGAAAATGTGTAGCACTTTCGTGCTCATCATCTCTCCATCCCCCTTCTACTCGACCCCAGCAACTTATATACTCGACAGGACCAAATATTACTCCTCATAACTCCAAAATATCTTCCCATTACTCGGCAGTCAATGATATTATTCTCGGGATATATTCTTTCTCTTTTTGTAGCAGCACACGTCTGTATCAATCCAACCTTCCTTATTCATCTGTTTCACGCTCCTTGGCGACTGTGCTCTATCCAAACACGAGAAGCAAACGTGTAATCCCGTGAATATCTCTTCCGGCGTATGTGTGCCCTATTTTCTCCTCGCGAGTTATCTAGATAATTTTAACTGAAACAATCAACCATACCACGCCTGTTACGCTCAGTCAAGTCATCCCATGAAATTTTAGCCATTGAATCGCATTATAACTCCTCCAAATGACAAACTGAAAATCGCAACGTTCGCCGCAAAGCTTTCCGCAAAACTTAAATTTGAAATGAAGAAGAAGGTCAGCCCTTATCCAACAGCTGGGGGTGCGAATATCAGTTGGGTGACCCTTAGCAATTGGGTTAACCCTTATCCAAAGTGGGAGTCCGGGTAGCAAATGTCCTCCGTGGGTGTTCCGAGCAACTTTTTGAGCCGAATTTTCCAACAATCTTTATTTCCAAAAAATACCTACAAACACACAAAACATCATAATAAGGAAAAAACAAGTACTAACAATAAGAAACATTGAGGACAAATTAGACACATGAATGCGTCTATCAGAGAGTGATCTGCTCTGAGACAAAGAAGTATTTCCGGTAGAAGGCATTAACCATTTCTCCCTAGCCAGTGATGTTCCCACAGTGCAATATTGTTGTACCAAGTATATGCTCGGCCTGTCAGACACTTTGAGAACTCCTTCAAACGGACGACATGATTGTGTTCATGTTCGCCTAGTGCTTCCAGGAATCGAGCGACATGTTCTCGAGCATCCCCCATTTCGTTGTATAGTGTGAAAGTTGGAGAGGTATAGCCCTTTGGGAGAGAAATTCTTTGCATAGCGAGCGGGATATGGAGGTTGATGACGGTGAACTGATGGTGTTTTGTCTTTCCTCGATCCTCCGTGAAGCATTCCAGGTCTTCACGGGTGATGAAGCTTGGGGTTCCTTCGTTTGTGGATTATCTGCAGCCTTGTGGACTTCATCATTGTCTACTACATGGATTGGAGTGACTTCAGGATCAGTAGTCGAAGATGTTTCTTTAGCTTTTCCTTTCTCCTGAGTTTTCTCTGACATCTTGTCTGTAAGAGTCTTGAGATAATTGCATAACTCCTTCTGAGTAGTAGCCATATCAGTTTAATTTTTGGCGAGAACTTCATGGACCTTCATGAGATCAGCTATGGTGGGTGGATTTTCTCTGACTTCCTCGGGATGCCGGCCGAAGAGAGGATGATTTCCAGTGTTGGTTTGAGGAGGAGTATTATCACCACCATTGTTGGAAGCAGGAATGGTTTTTGGAATACTATCATTGTTATTGTTGCTAGTGCTAGCGTCGTTTTCATTTGTAACTAACCCAGACCTAAGACCAGCCACCTTGCAAAAATGTGGGATTGCAACCGGGAGATTAATCTCCCACTGTGGTCGCCAATCTGTAGATGGGGCAAAACGATTTGTTGTTTTTTACGTAATTGAGGAGGCGACCGTGCGGAAAAAACTCCTTGAACCGAGCAAACTGTCCAGATTCACACAGATGCACTGCAAAAAGGGAGTGGTTTGAATTCGAGAGATCAATCTGTAGGACTCCGGCCTAAACCAATACAATGGACGTTCCAGAGTCAATTCGGTCACAAGAGATGATGGGTCAATCTGTACGAGGGAAGCTGAGAAATGTGTGAGATCAATGGTGATCGAAGATTGTAGGTGTGTTTGTTGTGTATTCTGCGTGAAGAAATAAGATAAGCTCTGATTGATTGAATTTGCTCTGTTGAGAGTAATTACTCATACGTTGAGTTGTTAACCTCTTGTTGTATGTTTGACGAAAGATTGTCATCCTTTTTAACCATGATTTAGAGACTTATTTATATTGCTAGCATTGTAAACACCTTGATCCCATGAAGTGACAGTTACTGGAGTCAAAGACTGTGGAAGTGGAAATCGTGTTAAAACGAGTTGCTCATCGTGCGGAGACTTGGTTGATTTTCCATCCACTACTTTGCTAACTCCTCCAACTGATTGCACGACTTGCTCACATTCTCATCGTGTGTATGAACACACGTGCCATAAACCGCCAGACCAAAACCCTAGTTAATATCCCCCATGTGACACGATTGATATCTCGTGATTGCGGAGTCTTCAAGGCAGACGTGTATTTAGTTAGTCAGTTGCTGACTTTATGGGACGATGAGTCCTTGTATTGTTGAGTCAAACGTGATTTGAAAATGTTCTAAGACTCATGAATTAAACATATCTATTGAGACAGAGGTATAATTGTCAAATAAATGTTGATAGTTAAGGAGAACAAATATTGGTCATTTGATGAATTGTTGAATATTGATAGTTGAACCAATATTCCTTAGTCTGAGCAATATTGCTCATCTGAGAAAATATTGCTCGTTTGATGAATTATTAATTTAAAATATTGGCAACTGAACCGAGTATAATAATTAAAGTGTGGATTACGGGATCAACATAAAATTATTAGTGCTTGAATCTGGAATTATGAATCTTGGATTCGAAACCCTAAGATCAATTATTGATCAATTGATGATTTATTGAAAATCAACCACGGAGTGAAGGAGGGACCGACTACATGGGATAATGAGTCGACCATGTAGCGCCCAGATGCTCGAGTGAGCAAATACCAAAGTCTCTTGAAGACCAGTTGGTGAAAGGATGATTAATGCTGGTTCAATCCTTTATTATACTAATGCTCGTCTGAGCCTTAGGTGATAAAACCTAATTATGAAGAGATGAGGGACCGATCAAGGGGTCATGAAACCGGCCCTGGTTGGTCACGAGACCGAATGACTTATCGTTTTATGAAATTCCAAGTTTTTTGGAAGAGTTTGAATCTAATGTGAACAAATTAGGTCAAATGATGAAAATATGTGGGACCGGCTTCTTGCAAGCCAAAGAGCCAACCTTGGTCGGTCAAGGTAATATGCTCATGTCACCAAAGTGTTTGTGTCTCAGTCCTGAGAATTTTGATTGTAGGAACAGAATCTCGCAACAGCTATGTGCCAGCGAAATTGTGACTAATAAGACTTCGCAGAGTACTTAAAGAATGACGTAGCAGATGACATCAGCATAATTCATGAGGAAAGTGTGAGTAACTTGCGAAATTATAGAATGAACCTGCGAGAATGTAGCAGAGCCTGAGAGAATATGAGATGTATGTGAGCTGTCATCCACTATGTAAACACCTATATAAAGAGGAGAGCAGGAGAGAGAAAATGGAGATAATTTTGGTAAGAAAGAGAGAGAGAGATTTTTGAGAGAGAGATTTTTAGAGAGAGACTTTATTTTTTATCATCTTCTTCCCCAAAAAACTAGATCTAGATCTTTACAAAATATCCATTAATGGAGATTCTAAATGTAATACTTATGTAATGTCAACAATCATAGTGAAGAACCATGGATGTAGATCACATTGATCGAACCATGTAAAAATCTTGTGTGTCTATTTAAATTTCTAGCACTTATATTTTGAGATTTAGATGATTAATATGTTTAGATCTAGAAATTAGTATCAAGATATGATAAGGGGTGTGTTGTGGGAAATCCTGCAACTACATTTTTGGCGCTAGAAACAGGGAGGAGTAAAGGATTTATCCTTCCTGTAATTTGTTGGTTCAAGAAGTTTCCATGAAGACTAACTAATTGTTCATATTTTTCTAGATCTACAAAGTTTAGGTTCAAAAATGGAAATTTCATGGAAGAAATCACACTTTCAGGGAGTAAATATCATCAACAATTCAAAGACATGAAAAGAATAAGAGAAAAAAATTAGTTGTTGTGGTGAAATTTAGGGAAGAAAACCAAGGTTTCAATAGAAGACTTCCATATTCAGGAGAAAAAGCAAGAAGCAAATTGTTGGAAGAAATTTAGGAAAGACGAAGAGAAGATAAGAGGCAGACGCTGCAATTCTTATCACAAACAGAAATTCGCAAAGATGGTTTGAGTTGGAGCGAATAAGCAAGAGGTCACGGGTTCGAATTCGCAGAGACACATATTTTTTATTTTTCAGTGGCGAATAAGAGAATAAAGAAAAAAGTTATGAGTTAATTTCGCAGAGAGAAGTTCTTGAACAGTTGGTCCAGAGCAATATGTGCGTTCGTGGTCGCAAGTTCGAATTCACTCGCGAGCATAATTTTCTTCTTTTTACAGAGGGGAAAAAATGGATAATTTCGCAAGGTTGTTTCATTATTTCGCAAACAAGAGGCAGCACAGTTGGTTATTTGGGAAGTTAATGAGTTCATGGTCGCGAGTTCAAATCCCAACGAACGTGTATTTTTCGCATGGTTTTTCGCAAGGTATTTCGCCTGAAGAAAGTAGGTGATTATTTCGAAACACTTCACGGAGGCGGGGCTAGCACAGTTGGTCGGGAGGCATGAATGCAAGCGCAGGTCGCGGGATCAATTCTTGCTTCTCGCACATTTATTTTTGTTATGCGAAATTTCGCACGGGCTTTGATTATTTCGCAAAGAAGAAAGTTGATGATTATTTCGCAAGTTAATTTCGCAAGAAAGGATTAGAACAGTTGGTATGGTGCGAGAATATGCAAGAGGCAGGTCAAGGGTTCAAATCTCATTTCTCACACTTCTTTTTGCTACGCGATAATTACATTTCTTTGAGCGACGTTTATACATTTAAGGATGTCAGTTTCACAAGCAAATCATATACTTCGCAAGAGACGACAACAACATCAAACCACAAAAGCTAAGTACCACTTTCCTCAAACATTTTACTTACAACAAATACAAGATTTTTGATTTGATTTACAAAACGCGATACAATCGCAGAATTACAAAGATTTCAGAATTACAAATATTTCACGATTACAATGATTCGAGAAAAATCTCGCAGATATTACAAGAGAAACCGAGAACAATATCTCGCAGATATCAATTTATATATTTCCCTTAAATATTTGCTTTGTTTCAAATGAGAATGATATCTAACATGGAGAGTAGTAGGAGGCAAAATAAGACCTTCCATCAACATGCTAGTAAGACCTTCCATCAACAGGCTATGTAAGACCTCATTAGGATCATCTCCATGAAACAAGATGTTTATCGGATGAAACGAAACAAGTTATACAAAGGAAATCAAAAAAAAAAAAAACGATTTGAACTTGCAATTAAATGAATATTTTTGATAAAAGAAATGTTGAATACTAATCTAAATTCTTATTTGCATTACAGCATTGCATGAGGCAGAGAACGTGGAGTAATGATTTCGTAATACTTATTATTCGCAATCAAGGAAGGATACTTCTTATACTTCTCAAAGGATACTTCATACTTCTTATATATTTCGAGGATTAAGTACTTCTTATACTTCTTCAAGGATACTTCATACTTCTTATACTTCTTCAAGGATACTTCATACTTCATATACTTCTTCAAGGATACTTCATACTTCTTACTTCTTATACTTCAAGGGTTGATACTTCTTATTTATTTCGCAAAGCTTCGGAACTTCGCAAAAGAATAAAGGCAAGTACGTACTTTTCAAGAAAAGTAGTCTTTCGCTCGTTCCTTCATCAACAAAGATCAAAGACTACAACAACAACGGATTTTTCCTTAAAGATTGCTCTCCAAGCAATATTCAAGGAAAAAGAGGCAAAATGTAGGAGCAGAATCTCGCAACAGCTATGTGCCAGCGAAATTGTGACTAATAAGAATTCAGAGTACTTAAAGAATGACGAAAGATGACAACAGCATAATTCATGAGGAAAGTGTGAGTAACTTGCAAAATTATAGAATGAACCTGCGAGAATGTAGCAGAGCCTGAGAGAATATGAGCTGTATGTGAGTTGTCATCCACTATGTAAACACATATATAAAGAGGAGAGCATGAGATAGAAAAGGGAGATAATTTTGGTAAGAAAGAGAGACAGATTTTTGAGAGAGATATTTTTAGAGAGAGACTTTATTTTCTTTATCATCTTCTTCCCCAAAAAACTAGATCTAGAGCTTTACAAAATATCCATTAATGGAGATTCTAAATGTAATACTTATGTAATGTCAACAATCATAGTGAAGAACCATGAGTCACGGGACCGGGCCGGCTAGGGCCCGGTCCCGTGAGTCTTCCCTAATTTTATATATTTTCCTTAATGTGAAGGAAATATCATGAAATCAAGGAATTTCATGGGATGAAGGAAATAATAATAATGAAATAAAATAATAAGGAATGCAAGGTGTGGGACCGGCCACCACTAGGGCATGACCGTCCGGCCAAGGAGCCCGGTCCCACGATAGCTTTCCTAATTTTTATTATTTCCTTGATACAAAGAAAACACCATGAGACTGAAGAGTTTCCTTAAAATGAAGGATATTTGTTCAAATGAAGGGATTTTCATGAGATCAAGGAAAAATAATAAAATATGATAAAATAAAGAATTAGGCGTGGGACTGGCCACGGCATGACTGGCCGACCGGTGGGCCCAGTCCCATAGCGCCTTAGCTAATATTTTATTATTATTATTTTTCTTCCTATTTTGCATAGGTTTATCGTTCCTTCGTGTTTTGGAATGCTCGTTCGTGCATTCAGGTGCTCGTTAGTGCATTATTGTTGAATACACTTGCATCATTTTGGTCGGGGCTTACTCGATAGCGGCTCAGATGCCCGTATGTTGAATATTTATCACTAACCCATGAAATTCTTCTGGGAAGAACCATGAATCGAAGTGATGAAATATTATGACGAACTTAGAATATTTCTGAATATTCACTTAATGAATTTAAGGATTAGAAATAATTAATTGATGGCTCTATACTAGCGAGTGCATGCCGTCTAGGAGCATTAATTATTAGATGATTGGGTGATTTGAGCTAGTTGAAGCGTCATATTTATTATGTATAGTATAGTCAGGGAAAACACGTTGTTGCATCCTAAAGACGTTATCGCTATATACTAGCAGGCAAGCTGTTTAGGAGCCGTCCAATCATAATTATTCTATACACATGTTTTTTATATAGTCAGGGAAAACATTGTTACATCCTGAAGACGTTATTGCTCTATGCTAGAAGGCAAGCTGTCTAGGAGCCGTCCAATTGTTCGATTCTATATAAAAGTAATTACTGAAATTGCTCAGTATTCATGAGATATGTCGTTGCCTCAGGTGAGAGACTGCATATTCACGTATGCTCTGAGAGACAATATACTCAGTCAGAGATTCTTGTGGCATGAGCTTTCATGCTTCAATGAGAGACATGAGCCTCAAAACTCATCGATTTACGGATCGTGAGCATGTATAATTATGGTTTTACGATTTTAGCCTTTGTCGAAAATCCACCACCTACACCTATTGAACAAGAGCGTGCCCCTCCACGGCATCTACGGGTTCAAAGGAATCATGATACTAACAATATTATTGGTGGGAGAGATTCTATAGCTAAGAAGAGAGGACAACTTCAAAATATTTGTAATTTTGGTTGTTATCTATTGCAAGTAGAATCTAGAAACATTGATGAAGCTCGTAGCTATCCCTTTTGGGTGAATGCAATACATGAAGAGTTAAACCAATTTCAAAGACAAGATGTATGGAAACTCGTACCTTGTTGATGTATTGTGGATGTCCCGTATCAATATTGAAGCACCACTTATCTTCTATCTTTGAAATACTTTGAATATGCCGAGTATGCCCTTGGTGCTAGTATAAATTAGAAGAGATAAGGCTAAAGGAGGAGGTTTTTGAGTTTTAGAACATTTGTGTGAGGATGAGAGTTGTCTCTTCTTTCAAACCTAATTGTTATCTCTAGGGGGAATTAGATCATCTAATTCTAGAGTATCAACTAGATGCCTCTCATAATCTTATAGTTTCCAATTTAATTGGGTAGAAATTGTAAGTTATTTGAGAAGAATCTCCATTATTAGGTTCTTCCTTTATTCAAGGGGTAGAAGAAACTAAATTGGTTGATTATTTATCCTTTTCAAGTTATCAATTTCAGTTTATTTTCATTGTAAGCTTCCGCTTCTCATCATTTGGTATCAAGAGCTTTGGTTTGATTCTCAAGGGGAAAAGGTGTGATTGGTGAAGATATTTGTTTTTGAGGTGAACACTACTAATCTCTTTCTCAAGTAATTTTGGGTTGATTATTATGTTCTTTGATAGTGTTTTCAAATTAGGTTTTTGAATATTATATTGATTTCACTATGGTTTATAAAAGAGAAGTTAATTTGGGCAGGATTCATTCAAAGGATGTGTTAATGAATATTGTACATGAAGTGTTTGATGATATGTATCTAAGAATGGGAGAAATTTATGAAGAATATTATTGGAAACTTGTAAGTCTCCATAACCAAGAAAGGAATCTACCTAATGATTGTGATGATGAAAGTGAACTAGATGTATCAATTTTGGTTGGTGGATGTGAGGATAAACAAAGTCCCCACAAGGTGTTTGATAAAATGTCTCCACCAAAATTTGATAGTTATTTGAGTCATGAGGAAAATGAAATAGTGGGTGTTCTTCCAATCTATCAAGATGGCATGAATGTGGATCAAATATTTGATTATTTTACTATCATGGACCAAGTGCTATCATGTAAGAATCAAGAGAAAGAATAATACAATCCTTTGTGTTCAATTTTTGATGAGGTATTTAATGGTAGTGAAGTAAAAGATTTTGGTGCACCAAGGTATGATATTGAATTGGAAAATGCTATGTTAGAATCATCTCGAGAACAATTTCAAGTATGTGAACCGACTACCGGAAGCAAGCCTTCACTCAAGCTACAACAAAATGGGGAGGCAATATATATGAATCCAATTTGGGCTTTCATTGAAGATAAGTTTCATGGTTGTAGTCTTCGTGCAAGGTTAAGAGAAATGCTTGGTGTTTCTTTACTACTTGGGGATGCTCTTAACTATGACCACAAGATGCTACATTTGGTGAGTAACTACAATGGAAGGTGTAGAGGTAGAATTGTCTTCAAGCAAGGAAGAAGTTCAAGCACTAATGGAGAATATGCTTTGGAGAATTCGTGGACGAATTTGTTCAAACAAGGGGAGGATGATGTATCCACAAACAAAGAAATACTTGGTGTGTCATTACTACTTGGAGATGCTCTCAACTATGACCACAAAGTGCTACATTTGGTGAGTAATTATAATGGAATGTGTAGAGGTAGAATTGTCTTCAAACAAGGAAGAAGTTCAAGTACTAATTGAGAATATGCTTTGAAGAATTCGAGGACGAATTTGTTCAAAGAAGGGGAGGATGATGTATTGTGGATGTCCCGTATCAATATTGAAGCACCACTTATCTTCTATCTTTGAAATACTTTGAATATGCCGAATATGCCCTTGGTGCTAGTATAAATTAGAAGAGATAAGCCTAAAGGAGGAGGTTTTTGAGTTTTAGAACATTTGTATGAGGATGAGAATTGTCTCTTCTTTCAAACCTAATTGCTATCTCTAGGGGTAATTAGATCATCTAATTCTAGAGTGTCAACTAGATGCGTCTCATAATCTTAAAGTTTCCAATTTAATTGGGTAGAAATTGTAAGTTATTTGAGAAGAATCTCCATTATTAGGTTCTTCCTTTATTCAAAGGGTAGAAGAAACTAAATTGGTTGATTATTTATCCTTTTCAAGTTATCAATTTCAGTTTATTTTCATTGCAAACTTCTGCTTCTCATCACTTGTCCCCTCAATAGCAATATTGTTGGTACCAAATGGATATTCAAGAACAAGTCTGATAAATTTGGCACCATCGTCAGAAACAAAGCTAGATTTGTCGCTCAAGGATATTCACAGATTGATGGAATCGAATTTGACGAAACCTTTGCTCCTGTGGCACGCCTTGAGTCCATTCGATTGTTATTAGCTCATGCTTGTTTTCTGAAGGTTAAGGTGTTTCAAATGGACATTAAATCCGCTTTCCTAATTGGAAATTTAAAAGAAGAGGTCTATGTCGCTCAACCGAAGGGATTCGAAAACCCTGACTTCCCAGATCATGTCCTTAAGCTTAATAAGGCATTATATGGGTTAAAATAAGCACCTCATGCCCGGTTCGAAAAACTGACTACTTCCCTCCTTAGGAAAGGTTTTTCGAGAGGTGGATATGATAAAACTTTGTTTACCAAATGGAGTGGGAAAGATGTTGTTATTGCTCAAGTCTATGTTGATGATATCATCTATGGATCAACATCTGAGAAACTTTCAAAAGACTTTCAAGTTTCTCTTGGCAAGGAGTTTGAAATGAGCAATGTTGGTGAATTAAAATTCTTTTGGGTCTACAAATTCAACAACAAAAGGATGAAATTTACTTATCTCAAGAAAAATATGCTAGAGATCTTGTCACAAGATTCGGTCTTCATAAGTCAACTTCAAAAACGACTAATATGCCTACCACGGGTAAACTACATCGAGATGAGAAAGGTGTAAATGTGGATCAAAAACTCTATCGATCTATCATCAGAAGCCTTTATATCTTACAGCCACTAGACCTGAAATTGCTTTTAGTGTTGGTTTCTGTGCTAGGTTTCAGGCAAATCCAAAGGAATCTCATCTTGCAGCCACAAAAAGGATCATATGATATGTCAATCGCACAGTCGGGTATGGTATATCTTACACTTCTGATACTAACATCGATCTTTCTCGCCTATTCGAGGATGTGGACAAGGGATGTGTGGAAGACAGAAAAAAGTACATCAGGAGGTTTCTACTATGTAGGATTGAATCTTGTGGCTTGGCATAGCAAGAAACAAAATTCATAATCCCTGTCTACATGTGAGGCAAAATACATTGTTGCATGCTCATGTTGTACTCAACTTCTCTGGATGAAACAAATGCTTGCTTATTATGGAATTGATACGAGGATAATGAAGATCTTTTGTGACAACTCTAATGCGATTCGAATCACTAAGAATCCCGTTGAGCACTCAAGAACTAAGCACATTGATATAAGGTACCATTTTATTCAAGATCTATATGAAAATGGTATCATAAATATGGAATTTGTGCCTTCCAAACAACAATTGGCTGATATTCTCACTAAAACATTAGATATTGCTGTATTTTAACACTTACGGCAGTCTATTGGTGTTGTTTTGGTTCATTAGTCTTTCCTAAACTCTTTCCCCTGTACTTATCTCGATCTGCTGGGCAATTGAGTTTGGAACTCCAGTTTAAGTGTTACTTCAATTATGCTTTTGTTTCAGTAGTTGATATGTTGTGTATCTTAGTGTTTGTCCAAAGAAATCCTTCTTTTCTTGTAAAAGTAAGGTCACTCTTGTTCTTCTTTCGGGAATGACATTTTATGGGGTAGAGTTCTTATTTGAACTTGTGCTTAATTGCCGAATCTTTGTGGGGAGTGCGACTGTGGAATATTATAGGGGTTATCTTGTATCTTTATAAACTCCTTGATGAATGTATTTATCTTAGGCTATATGATGGCCTCTAAACAAGTTGGTATGTTGTTCTCTTTTGGTCATGAAGTATCTCCATGAAAATTTCATGAGGATCCCTAATTTTCGTACCTTTGCCGATTGTTATTGACAAAAAGGTGGAGAATTAATGTGTAGTTCACACTACAAATACATATGGTTTACGGATCATTATGTAAGGAGGAGTGGTTTTCATTGTGATATGAAGTATTGACTAATGGGGAGTGATACATATCACCATAGTATTGTTGTCAAAGTTGTGAACAATTGGAATTTGATGTTGTATAATGATATTATGACACTGTATAACAATGATTGAGAGCAATTGTTTTCTCATTGTTATAGCTACGGATCTTCAACAACTATGATGCTGAGTTGAAAACATTTGGAATCATTGGAGTATTTGAAAGTGACGAAGATTTCGAGTAATGTTGAAGAACCAAGGAGATCAAGCATTTGGATGAGAAGTTACAAAGTTTATTTATTTTGTATCCATATGTATTAATAGTTTTGTCACTCAAATTGACAAATGGGGAGATTGTTAGAGCACTTCTCAGTTGAACTCGCAATCGTTGATATCTCAAGCTTGTTTGTCAATGTTAGTGATCAAAACTATAAGTCTTGATTTTTTGTCTACTTATAGATGTCTCAGACTAGGATAGATTATGTAGTTGAGCATTAGACTTCACGGCCTTCATCATTGAAGACGAATAACTACTAAGGAGAGCTTGTGGAACTTCATCAACAAAAAAGGTATGTGGAGATTGAAACTCATCTATCACTTGAAAGTCTATTTCTACTATATCTCCTATATTGAGACATAAGTCGTGTTACGATATAGTTTTTTATTATACACATTTGAGATTTCGAAATTTGAGTTTAACTTCGCTTACATATTTCGGATATGTGTTGGCAAGCCTTCGCTTCACTCAAGTTCATCTTATATTCTTGACGAAAGTCAAAAGATGATCATGTGAAAATTGTCGAGTAACATCTTACATGGTTTGTGTGATACAATCATTTGATGTAGACTTGGAATGTTTCGTTATGATTATTTCAATAACTTGAAAATTTCTTTGATGCTAATAGTGTGTGAAAACGGCTATTGTCATCCTCTAAGAAAGTTTCAGTGATTGAAATAAGAGTTTAGAATACTTAACCATTATTGGATTGTGACATGTTGTGTACTCTTGCACATATGTTGTCCATGTCCGGAACCATAGTATGCGTACACGTATGCGTACTTGTTGGTTTGAGAAGTCCGGGAACCTAAGTATGCATACCCGTATGTGTACTGGCGTAAGGTTCATATCCGAGATTTTCTGCTGGGATTGGTGGTATGTGTACCCGCCACAGATCATGGCATAAACCCAATTTCAGTCCGGGTATTTCAAGTATGTCTACCCGTTCGCGTACTTGAAGGTTAAAGTTCTAAAATTGGTTGTTTACATGAACTAATAGATTTATATTAAGGAATGCATTCTTTGCAAACCGTGGTTATAATATTCATGATTTATTCGAGTGAATCAAACTGATTTTGCTTCAATTATGTTCTTGTATACTTCTATGAAAATATAGCAATTGAACAACTCTTTAACTAGTTTCATTTGAGTCATTTGAACTAGTTATGGTTAAGATGAATAAGGTTGATATGAGAGTGTTCATATGGATAACCCTGGTTAACTATTGTTGAGCCAACATGGTGTACACGTTTAGGTACGGTTACATAAACCTAAATGAAGGTAAATTTAATCTCAACAAGTCTTAGAGTTCGAATCCTTATTTACTACAACATCAAATTAAAAACCTTATTAAGAGATTAGGGAGAAGTTAGAATATCACAGAGTTGAGAAAATCAAGTGGCAGGATACACCATTTTTCTCGCTGTCGAAGAACAAAAGACTACTGAGAGGCGATCGTTCATTGTCAAGAACATAAGACGCACAAGGAGCGATCGTATTTGCTACTGATGACAACGACATGATTACTATTTATCGTACTCAGAATGCAGTTGGGTTTTTAACAAAAATAATTGTTACAAACCCGATTTTTCATTATTTCTCCCTTATTCATCATTTGTAAACCATTTTTGAGCATAAATAAATTCTTTGAGAGGGTTTTCAACATGATGAGCTAGAACCCATTACTGGCACGACGGAGGAAGACGAATTTCATACATGGGTAAAATTATTTAATTCTTTTTTTAAGACTTTTGCATTAATTTTAATTGAAATATGATTTGAATTAATTGGTTGTCATTTAATTTGATGAATTTGATACATCATGCTTAGAATTTACAACCAATCTTTTGAGAATCTATCTTGGAAAAAATAAGAGTCCATGTTTTTATTTGTTGAGCGATAATTGTTAGAAGAATTAATATTTGAACCTTTTGTTATGAGTTTGGTCAATCCCGAGTCCCAAAGACATCTCTTCATCCTGTGACAATATTTGTATATATTTCTTTTATTTTCTTTTATTAATTCTTAAAATCAATCTCATCAAGTCCGAGTGAACGAATCATCTAACTACAACATCATTGAAAAATCACATCGCTCTCTCTGATTTAAGAAGAATGTCTCAGAAGAACAATGAACATTCGAACGATTATATAAAGAGGTTCAGAGTCCAAGCTTTGGATTGTCATGATCTGAATGTAACTGAACACAACTGTTGGACTTGTGCATCAATATAAGGATCCCAGTCTATAGAGGCTTGCTGGAAAATCTCCGGTTCCAGACTTTCTCAGAGCTTCATGAAGCAGCCAAACGATCAGCGACTACGCATTTGACCTTTACTTGGAAAGAGAAAATTTGCAAGATCGAGGAACCTCGAAGCATCCGACGCCTAGTCAACAATCAGTACAATCTCCAGCCTTCAACAAACGTTGTTGCTGAAAGGAATGAAAGTAAAACCGAGACACATCATCGAAGCGCTTCTCCAACATCCCAGGATCCTCTGAAGGCGCAAAGATAAGATAACCAATCCGGAAATGCATAAACCTCGACCCGACATCAACGAACGGGGAAATGATCAGACAGACTCAAACTTCTCTCTTCTCATGAAAGAGTGATCGAGTTACTGGAAGTCTGGGTTCAAGATAGTGCGATCAAATTGTCGTTCATCAGGAGAGAGCTAACTGAAGAAGAAATGGAGAATCCCAGGTACTGTCGCCTTCATAGGTTCATCGATCATCCAACAAGTAACTGGAATATTTTGAACCACATCTTTAAAGAGAAGGTTGATCCATAATAGCTTCAACTGGGGACTGAAGGAGTATACAAGAATCCTCTCCAAATGTAACCTTTACACTCTCTCGAACAACCAAATCAAAGAAGTAGTTCAATCATTGATCGAGCATATCTGTGAATTGCTCTATCTGTCTAAGGCACAAAGGAAATACATGTTCACAACACCGAATTACATTGTGTCACACATCTGTATATCCTGAAAATACTCCTTGAACCCTCATCCACAGACAAGGAGATGCACGACTGGGGACTGCTTACCATAGTCCATCTCGTAATAAGAAATGAATTCGGAAGAATGTTGATCGATGCCGACGCCGCCATCAACATCATTCCGCCGAAAACCCTGAGCCGTCGTAATCCCATTTCAATCGTGAGACCTTGAAGGAACGCTCTGAAATACTTATGGCTACATCAATCTCAAAGTGAGCATAAGTTTAACCTGAACAGAAATCAAGTTTCACATAATCAGGAAGATCCAGGATATGACATGTTCTTCAGACGAGCGTGGATCCACGCTGAAAAGATAGCTACTGACAAAGCGCCTTTAGTTGCACATCTCTCCAACGAAGAAAGTTCTGATCCAAAAGATTTGGTGGACATTCCATCATAAGAGCACTTGGGGGAATTTCGAACTTTGATGGGGTTGAAGCAAGAAACTGCATAGAAATTCATCAAGAGGTTCCACACTCAGGCAAGTCTCATTTCTTCCATGTATATGTAGTTTTTCCTCACATGATATCCTAGCATGAGGACTCAATTCTGCTAGCAACTCTGTAAGACGTTATGAATGGTAGCTTCACCGCATTAGTATTTTACCAAGTGGTTGAATCTGACATTTCTCTGAATCGAGCATTAAGACATTCAGCAAAGAACACTTTGGGCATTTCTCCATACGCTTGCAGGAGTGTCCATGTGTGCCACAAAATCAGAAAGCTCTGATGTCTGCACAAGTGTTTGAATCTCACTACCGCAACGACATGAATGCTGAATCAACAGAAGATACTCAGGGTCGAAACGATCAAACCTAAGACATTCGATGCTTAAAGAATATACGCTTCAATGCTCAAGCATCTAAGAAGTCATCAAATTGTACTCCCAATCAAAGAGTATAGCTTCAGCACAAATATCTCGACGATGACACGCTGATTCAACACCAGCACGATCAAAGTGTAACTAAACTAAAATCGATAAGTCTTCATTGTCCCATGATAAGACTTCTGAAGCAGATGCAACATCATTCATACATGGATGGCACTAACTCCTTCAACATACACTCGGCAACCTGAGGTGATTCTGTGAAACTTTATCAACGGGATTTCTCTACATCACAAGCCCCTGCACGATTGAGGAACTTCCTCTCTTCACCAATCACATCCAGTATGAAAACTGCTGCTGCTATCTACCGCAAAAACGTCGAATCACTGACGAAGCCAGTTCATGGTAAAGTTATGCTTTCAGGAGCATTTAGGTTGAACTCTCAGTAAAAGGCTCACTGGATGGAGGAGCAAAGATTATATCTATAATCATGGTTCTAGCCTTTTCTGGAGCAACTTCAACCATGGTATCAGCATCAACAATAATCTCTAGAGCAACACCATCCATGATCTCAGCATCGACTAGGATCTCTGGAGCGTAATCATTCGTGATCTCAAGCATCTACAACGGTTTTATGAGCAACATCCCGCTTCATCAACTATCTATTCTCCAAGCGTTGCTCGATGGATCGTATTTCTTCAAGCCCTAACGATTCATATCAAGATGTCTAGACATGAACACATGTTAACATGAACGTCTTCCCAAAGCTTGCACGACAGACGGACACAAGCCAAAGTCTTTTACAAGAAGTTCTCATCGCCTCTACAAAGGAGATACAACACATTTCAGGTCATGAGTTTACAAAAACGTACCAATGGGTGAGGAATGGGACAATGCTTCCTCAACGAAAGATGTTTTTCCATGTCTCTTCTACAACATACCAAAAAGGCGCATCAATCGGATATATGAGCTGAAAGATATGGCCTTTATTTCCAGGTCTACGAAATCTGAAAATTATGTACGGGATTACAAATTACAAATGTGCATGCTTGGTTGGGTGACCTACATAACTCCAAATTGAGTGATTATTTTCTCATATGATAACTCAGTCTCTTAGCTTCAAAAGTTAGGATCAAGCACCGAATTCCGACGTCGTATGAGGTTCCTACAGCTTCGGTGGCATATAACATGCAAGCAAAATACATGGACGGGATTCATAACCTCTACAGTCGATCGATGTCCACCAGGTCTTTTCGCTAAGTCCTTCATCAAGGTACCTCAAACTTCTACCACCTGGGTCTTTACATCAATTTTCTACCTGGGTCCTCTATCCAGGTCTTGCCAGAAGAAGGGAAAACGAAAAAGAGAGATTTACCAAAATACTGGGGAATGACGGTCCACTGATCATGACGATCAACTTCACATTCCAAGACCCGTAGCGCCGAGCTTTCCAGTTATAATCATTCATCTTAAAAGGAACTACTACCGGGACATGCAACCATTGGTCATTACATCATCCCCTCTTGAGAGCAACCTCAGTTATGGTCCTGTGACCAAGGTTTGAAGTGATGTTTCTACGGTCCATAAACAAGAAGGCACTGCAAGCACCATGCTCATGTATCAATCAAGGGGTTTTGATATCAAATGAATCAATGACATTAAAATCCTTCACCAACCGTTCAAGACACAAGCGAATGATCTAAAGACACAACATGAGTGTTTTACAACAAGCTCGTCCGAGATGATTTTACATTATCCATTTGTAGATGGTTGATTTTCGACAAAGGGTAAAATTTTAAAGATATACTCCGGATCCGGCAATCGGACGAGTATTGAGGCCCATGTCTCTCATTAAAGCATGAAAGCTCATGCCATAAATCTCTGATCGAGAAGGCTATCTCTCGTAGTATATGTAGATGTGTAGTCTCAGTGAGGCCATGGCACATCTCATGAATACTGAGCGATTTCAGTAATTACTCCGGGTCCGAAAATCGGATGAGTATTGAGACTCATGTCTCAAAGCGTGAAAGCTCATGCCATAAAACCTATGATCGAGAAAGTTTCTCAGAGAAGATGTAGATGTGTAGTCTCCCAGCTGAGACCACGGCACATCTCATACTGTATAGAATCGCAAGATTGGACGGCTCCTAGAAAGCGTGTCTGCTAGTATAGAGAAATAACATCTTCAGGATGCAACCATGTTTTACCTGACTATACAAGAGGAATATGACACTCCAGCAAGTTCATATAGCTCAACCCTCGAGATAATTAATGCTCCTAGATAGGAAGCCCTACTAGTATAGAGCCATCAGTTAATTATCTCTAATCGCCTGAATATCCGGAAATATTCTACGATTTCTCATTATATTTCGTCACTTCAATTTGTGGTTTTATTCCACGGGTTAGTGATAAATATTCAACAAAGAGCATACGAGCATCGAATAAGCCCCGATTAAAATGGTGCAAGTGTACTTAGCAATAATGCACAGACCAGCATTTGAATGCGCAAACGAGCATTTTAAACATATGAATGAACAATGAACCTATGTAAAATAGGAAGGAAAAATAATAATAAAAAATATTAGCAAACGCGCCAGGGGAATGGGCTCATCAACTGGGCGATCATGCCGTGACCAGTCCCGCGTCCAATTTTATATTTTGTCATATTTTATTATTTTCCCTGATCTCATGAAAATTCTCTCGTTCGAGCAAATCTCTTTCGTTTCAAGGAAATTCTCTAATCTCATGATTTTAGCAAAGAAATAATAAAATTAGGGAAAGGTGTTGCGGGGCCGAGCACCAGCCGACCGACCATGCCCTAGCCGTGGTCGGTCCCACACCTCACGCCCATTATTTTATTATTTCTATCAAATTATGAAAATTCCCTGATTTCATGAATTTTCCCTAAAACCATGAAAATTCCATAATTTTATGAATTTTCTCTAAAATCATGAAAATTATTATCAAATTAGGAAAACTCGTGGGACCGAGCACCAGCCGTGGCCGATCCCACACCTCACGTCCCATGGTTTTATTATTTCTCTCAAATTATGAAAATTCCCTGATTTCATGAATTTTCCCTAAAACCATGAAAATTCCCTAATTTTATGAATTTTTTCTAAAATCATGAAAATTATTATAAAATTAGGAAAATTCGTGGGACCGGACTCTAGCCAGCCGGCCATGCCCTAGCCGGTCCCACACACCTATTAATTTATTATTGTTTGTTGTTTTAAGTTTCCTGATTCCATGAAAACTCTCTGATTTCAACAAAATACCTTGGTTTTAACAAATCTCTCTGATTTTATGAAAATTTCTTAAAATCATGAAAATTACATAAACTTGGAAAGAGTGTTTTGGGACCGTGCCCATTGCCGGTCCCACACTCCACCATTCCCTATTTTATTATTATTTTATCTCTCTCATCTTATGGAAATTCCCTAATTTCAGCAAACTCTCCAATTTCATGGAATTTCCCTCAAATCAAAGAAAATACATAAAATCACATAAAACTGGGAAAGTGTGGGACCGTGCTTGTTAACCGGTCGGCCATGCCCTATCCATGGTCGATCCCACACCTTGCAATTCCCTGTTTTATTTATTATTTTTCATCTCATGCATTTTTCCTAGTTTCAGCAAAACCTTGGATTCTGCATATTTTCTCAGAATGTTGCTCAAATGCACATCGGAAAATACCGAAACTCTCAGGACTGAGACACGGACACTATGGTGACACGAGCACATACCCTTGACCGACCAAGGGTGGCTCTAAGGCTTGCAAACAGCCGGTCCCACATATTTTAATGATTTTAACCTAATTTGCTCAGTTGCTCATATTAGGTTCAAACTTCTTCCAAACAATTAAGTTTTTGCTTGAACGACCATCCATTGGTCCCACGACCACCAAGAGCCGGTCTCATGACCTCTTGGTCGGTTCCTCCTCAGTTCATGACCAGGCTTTTATTATTTGTCGCTCACACGAGCATTATTTCAATAAATGATTAAACCAGCATTTAATCATTCTTTCACCAATTGGTCCTCTGTGAGACTTTTGTATTTTGCTCATTCGAGCATCTGGGCGTACGGTGGACTCGTCATCCCATGTAGCCGGTCCATTCTTCACTCTGCAGATGGATTTGCAATAAATCATCATTTCGATAAAATTAGGGTCTTGAATCCAGAGCTCTGTAGAAACGTGATTCTGAGCAGATTCAAATACTCTGATAATTTTATGTTGATTTCATAATCAACGTTTTTATTTATTTTACTCGACCCAGCAGTCAGTATCTTAAATGAATATTTATTTTGGTCTACTACCAACAATTCATTAAACGAGCAATATTTGTTTAAACCATCAATATTTGCTCAAACTACCAATATTCTTCAGACTAGCAATATTTGCTCAAACCGGCAATATTTGCTCAGATTCAAGAATATTGATTCAACTCTCAATATTATTCGATAATTCAGCAACACAGTTTGCTAATGTTAGGTAATCAACATAATAATGCCCCGCCTCAGTAGACATATTTGATTCATGAATTTCAGAATATTTCCAAAACATGTTCAATTCAACAATACATGGACTCATCGTCCCACAAAGTGAGCAATCGACTCCACAGTCACGAGATATCAATCGTGTCACATGGGGGATATTAACTAGGGTTTTGGTCTCGGGCGGTCTACAACGCATGTGTTCACCCACGATGAGAATGTGAGCAAGTCGTGCAATCGGTTGGAAGAGTCAGCAAAGTAGTGGGTGGAAAATTAACCAAGTCTTCGCACAATGAGCAACCGGTTTTAACACGATTTCCACTTCCCCACTCTCTTCGATTCCAAAGAACTGTCACACTTCATGGGATCATGGTGTTTTCAACTCAAAGATTATAAAAGGTCTCTGAATCCCGATTGAAAGGAAAAGATTCGAACACTCGAACATTCGTCTAAAAAGAATTCTCGGCAAGTTCATACAAACAATCTTTCGTCTACACGAACTCATCGCCTGAGCATTCATTCTCAATTGAGAAAAGTTCAATCATTCAGAGCATTCTTATGCTGAATTCACAACACACCTATAATCTGAGATCACCATTGATCTCATGCATTTCTCAGCTTCCCTACTACAAATCAACCCATCCTCTTTTGTGACCGAATTCATGACTCTGGAACGACCATTTTTCTTGGTTTAGGCCGGAGTCTTACAGATTGATCTCTCGAACTTAAAACACTCCCTTATTGCAGTGCATATGTGTGAGGTTCAACATTTCGCTCGGTTCAAGGAGTCTCCACACGGTAGACTCTTCAATTCCGTAAAAACCAGCAAATCGTTTTTCCCCATCTACAAATTGGCGACCATAATGGGAGATTAATCTCTCGGTTGGAATCTCACAGTTTCAAAAGATGGCTGGTCTTAGGTCTGGGTTAGTTACAGGTTCCAATACAAACGGCGTTAGCACTAGCAACAACAACAATGAAGACATCCCTAAACAATCCCAAGATCAAACATCGGGCGGTGGTGATATTACTCCCCCTCACTCTAACACTAAGGTCATCCTCTGTTTGGCCGATACCCTGAGGAAGTCAGAGGAAACCCACCACCCACCATTACCGATCTCATCAAAGTGCAAGAGTGTCTTGCAAAAAATCAGACCGATATGGCTACGGCAAAGAAGGAACTATTTAATCAACTGAAGGCTCTCACTGATACGATGTCGGAGAAAACTCAAGGAAAAGGGAAAGAGAAGGAGAAATCCTCAGATGCTGATCCTAAGGTAATTCCAATTCATACAGTGGATGACGACGAAGTCCGCAAAGCTGCAGATGATTCATCAGCAAAAGAATAAGACATCACATGTCCATCGTCACCAGCCTCCTTATCCTTCCGCTACGCAAAGGATCCCTCTTCCGAAAGGTTATACCTCTCTAACTTTCACTCTGTATGATGGAATTGGCAATGCTCGAGAACATGTCTCTCGTTTCCTGGAAGCCTTGGGATAATAGAACACAAGCACGTTGTTCGTCTCAAGGAATTTTCAAAATCTCTGAAAGGCAGGGCATACACCTGGTATAACAACATCGCACCGGGGACTATTAATAATTGGAAAGAAATGATTAATGCCTTCTACAGAAAGTACTTCTTCATGTCAGAGCAAGTCACTCTCTCTGATCTTGAAAGGATGTTTCAGAGGGTCAGTGAAAACCCCAATGACTACGTGAAGAGATTCAGAGTCCAGGCCTTAGATTGTCATGACCCAAATGCCACGGAGCAACAACTGGTATATTTCTGCATCAATAGCATGCTCCCGGTATACTGGGCTCTACTGGAAAATCTTCGATTCCAGACTTTCTCGGAGCTTCATGAAGCCGCGAAGAGATCGGCAACCACTTCACCTGCTCTATTGGAAAGAGCAAAACCTACAAAGACTGAAGAATCGCGATATACTCGAGGAAGCAGGCGTCTGATCAACAAGCAATACAACCTGCAACTCTCCACAAACGCTGTTGCAGAAGGGAACAAGCGCAAGGCTGAAACCCCGAACAAGCATACCTCAACTCCTCTAAAGACGCAAAAGAAGGACAAAACAGAGGCACGGACTCCTGGCCAACATACAGAGACTCCTGATCAAGATGCACCTGACTTTCCTCTTCCCATTGGAGAAGTACTCGAATTACTAGATGCCTGGATCCAATATGGTGCAATCAAATTGCCATATGTCAGGAGAGACCCAACTGAGGAATACATGGAAAATCCTCGTTACTGCTGCTTCCATAGGTTTGTCAATCATCCCACAAGTAGCTGCAAAGTCTTGAAACGCATATTCAGAGAAAAGGTTGAGTCAGGAGAAATTAATCTGGGGGCTGAAGGAGTGCACATAGATCCCCTCCCGGTCAGGACCTTCTCCATTTCTGAAGCACCAGATTAAAGAAACAGTTCAGTCATTGATAAAGCATGTCTGTGAATTACTCTACCTGTCGAAAGTGCAAAGAAAAGACATGTTCACGGCTTTGAACCACATAGTGTCTGGAAAGATCCTATTCATTCCAGAAGTACCTACTGAACCTTCAGCCACTGACAAAGAAATGTATGACTGGGGACTGCTCATCGCATTACATATTAAAGGAAATGAATTCAAGGGGGCATTTGTTGATGTCGGTACCACCGTCAACATCATTCCTTTGAAAACTCTCAGAGCCGCTGGCATTACTCGACAAGAAGCTACTCATGCTCCTATGGCAATCAGGGATCACAAAGGAATTTCCAGAGATGCATATGGCTACATCAATCTCAAAGTCACAGAAAACTCAGTCTGCACTGAGACTAAGTTTTACATAATTCGAGAAGACCCGGGATATGAAATGATTCTTGGACGAACTTGGATCCACGCGGAAAGAAAACTCCAACACCTTCAACATGTTATGTTGTTGCAGAAAGCTCTGACTCAGAAGAAATGGAAGATACTCCGTCATTTGAGCACTTGGAAGAAGTTGAAGCTTTGACGGAACTCACACAGAAGCCTGGAGAAAGTGCACATTCTTTCATCAATAGGTTCCGTACTCAGGCAAGTCTTATTCCTCTTCATACACCAATAATGCCAATGTTGAAATATACTGCTCTGGTCCGGGGACTTCTCCCTGCTAATAACTTAGCAATTACCAAAAACTACGAGTGGATAGTCTCACATCAGCAAGTATTACACCAAATGGTTACGCCGAACATCTCCATCTTTGATCATTCTATCAAGAGGTTTATTGCTGAAGACATGGCTAATCACGACAAACAATATGCTGGATACTCTCCTCTGCATGAGTGTCCATATGTGCCACAACCATGGAATCAACAAAAAATATTTAAGGCGCGAACTACTAAGCCCAACAAATTCAAGGAAGGGGATTTAGTTCTTAAGACGACTAAACGAGATCTACATTTTGTAAATAGCTCTAATTGGGAAGGACCATTTATAGTTGCTAGGTCCATAACCGGAGGATACTACAAATTGATCAACACAGATGGTAGAACCCTGACAGTAATTCATGAGAATTGACTTAAGGCATTTGTCTAAAATCATTGGGCATTCGAGGTACTGGACGTTTGAGCACTTATGATGTCTGGATTTGGCATTTAGGATTTTCTTTCATTTTATTTCAATTCCTCCAAAACGTTTTCAATACTTGCAATTAGTATTTGAATTCAGCAATTTATCAAAATTCAGTTCATTTTATTTAAAAGAAAATATCTATCAAATCCAAAACAAAATCCTCAATCAGCCAATATCAAAACCTAAATAAAAACCTCACATCTCTTTAAGTTCGAAGTTCAAGAGATTATGAAAGGAAATCAAAGAAAAAGGATTTTTGTTCCTCTGCATCCTTCAAGACCTGTAGAGCCGCCTCCTCCTTGTTTAACTCTTCAATCAGCCTAGCAATCTTGTCTTCCTTCTCCATCACAGCATCATTGGGAAAGGGTATGTTCTTCTTACATGAGTCTTTGATAGCGTTCATTTGCTTACGAAGCCACTTTACATTGAAGCCAAGTCTTTCTGAATTCTCCAAGTTAAACTCCCAATCAAAGAGTATATCTGGAGGCACAAGATTTCCGCCCTGGTGCATATATCACTTACAACGCGCAAGATAATACCTACTTGCATTGTTAAAGCATAAGTACACCTGTGGATTCCGGTCCACAATTATGTGACCAAACTTCTTCCATATTTTCTCAGACAAGCCTCGCATACCCAATGGGAACGCTGAATCCACATACTAGTTCATGATACGGGAGTGAAGCCTCAAAGGGATGATCGAAAACAACTCCTGCACTTGGATATTCATACAACACTATACGGTTCTCAATTACTGGAGTAGCTTCTACAATAGGGGCAACAATTTCTTCAGTATTCTCTACTAGTGTTTCAGTTTCTTCTATCACTGAAGCAGCAACAATCTGGGTTTCCGTAACTTCAGTGACAACCTTCTCATGGCCTTGAAGTGCATGGATGGTTGTCTCTTCATCAACAACTCCAGGGAAATTCGGGTTATCCTCATTGGTTTTAATATCCTCAACTTCAGTATTTGACACCTAATACGAAGATTACATGAGGTTAGAGTCGTTTAAGCATGAAACCAAGTGAGATTATAAATACAACATACAATCAATACCACTTAATCAAAGTTCATAATTATACACTCAATACACGAGCAAATAGCATGAAAGTCATGAAAATACGTTTTACGGTAACCTCGTCTGAAAAAACTGTATTCTACTCTGTACTAAAAGACGAACTGGGAGCAACCTACAAGGAATATGAGGATGGATTATATACCATTCTATTTGTATGGATGTACTCTATCACATGTCAAAATTTCATGACAATCCGATGAACAAGCAAAAAGATGTGGTCGAAACATCGGGCAACATGCAATTTGAAAAAATTCTGGAAGTCTCCTGGAAGTTTACTGTTTCGCCTTTTTCAGGCCCTAAACGTGCTCAAAACTCAAAAATCTTCTTGATTGAAGCTTGGAAATTCTCTGGGCTTGAAGATACATATGCAGATCATGAAAATCCGACTTCAGATGAAGGTTTTACGGTGTTTTTTGTTGAAAGCTGAAATCTGAAATTTTCTGACGACGTATTTCGCCAAAATTACTTGTACACTCACATGGATTCTCATTCATTCACTCACAAATCAGAAATTTCATATTTCTATGAAGAAGTTACAAGATATGTGCTTACTTGGGGGGTCTTCGAAGTGTTCAAAGAGTTGGGATTGCCCGTGTCAACATCAAGAGGTTTATCATTTCATTCGGTTCCGAATATTTGGAATTTCCTTCGCCTCTATTCTCGGGGGATGACCGAGTATCATCACTCTCCACCTCCATGGAAACATCCTCCTGGACATATTATCAAATAATTAGCATTTTCACATGAGGCATTTATGTTTGGCTATGAGGGAGAGTACTCACAATATTTTCTTCTTCAACGCTCAAATCAGAGATTGTCTGCCCAACAACATAAAATTGAAGACCATCAATACTAGATGGAGCAGAGTTCAGTAACCAAATAAAAAATATTGGTTTCATGATCCTAGCAATGCGGATAGAAGAAGTTACAGCGGAAAAGTGTTGACAACTCACCAAAGAAATAACCGAGGACTTTATGGTATTTGGCAGCAACTTACAATTCTTGTTTCTACCTTCTCCACCGTGAACAACTGTTTCTGCTTCTAATAAATTCACTTCAAGACGTGGTCTCACAGTACGACCGTCCTACATGAAAGAAATTTAGGTGATAATCAAAAGCAATTATTTCAATTTTACGAAGAATGTGTAAAAGATACATACCGGTGAACATCCTGAGATGTCTTTCGCTTATCACCCCCGAGAGATGGGTTTCAATGGGTCGAGAAGCAATCATATCAGCAGAGGGAGGCTCTTTCACCAAGGGTTGACTAACCCCTACGAAATCATGTAGACGTTCAAATTGATGGTTCCAAAAATCAGTATAACCCGAAGTTACATACGTATTCCGGTCTGCACAAGGGAACCAATAAGGGCTTCCTTCGATATGGGTACGATCTAAACAAGTCTTAAGCTGTTCCACTGATGTTTTCCTCCTCCGAAAAGTTGGAATGCAATGATCCATACCCATCTGACGGGCTGCTCTATCAATGTTGTATTCTTCCACTGAAAAGTTTCCATATGTTGCTGCTATCAAATGACCTGGAGTACAGCTCAACATGAGGGATCTTTCTCCATCGCTCACGTCAGCACCAGATTTCAAAGTCATACTTTCTTCATTATTGAAAGTTGTCAACTGGGAAATATAAGGAGGAATCAGTACCCAGGGACGGAAGTTGAACTCAGACTCATCGTCTAATACATCAATGAGGCGCGCCTTGGACTGAATTTGCTTCGTAGAACAACGCATGATGCTGGCGTTATCCCTCTCAGAGAAAATACATCGAGTATCACCAACAACGACCCTTGCAAACTACTACGAGGAATAGGCGCGTACCTCTCGAAGTGCTCCCACAGTAAGGCTCGGAGGAACATCGTATTGTTGTAGCATTCAATCTTCATAAAGCCATTTGAAACACTGGAGTCTACGACTAGGGAATCCAGGTTAGAGTACAAAGAACCCCAAGAATAAGCTACCATGGGAATTTGTTCACCCAGAGCCATCTCAATGGCGAAAGGGATTACAAATGGCTTTAACAAAGTCCCGGCGTCTTCAAACACGTCCCTAGACAGCCATAAACACAAGAAAGCAACAATAGACAACATACCGTCAGGTTCGTTAAGAGGGACATCTCGTGCCCACCAGTGTGTCAACCAGTGAGCATAACATACTTTATCATAAGCCTTGTTAATTCTCTCCATCTCAGCTATTAAGGTGTTGGAAACTGCTTTCTCCTCCATGGAAATCTCTCCAGGAAAATTACTTGTGATTGGAAGATGCAATAAAGCAACTACATCTTCCAAGGTAATAGTAAACTTTCCCCAACTACATACAAAGGTATGTGTCGGAATACACCAGTGAGCAAGAAGGGCCACAAGACCTCGCGCATAATGAAAGATGTACAAATTTCCAGATGCTTGAATAGCCCTGACAACTTGTGCTCTATAGAACATATCTCTAACACGAGGATATCCCAGCATGTGTTTTGCCCATCCAGAAAATTTCTCTAAAGGGCGTCGAGAGAGCTTGAATTTTATAATTGAAGCTCTGGAAGAGTCCTCGTTCAAGACAAAACCGAACAACTGCTCGAGGAGTCACCAATTTCTTTTGAGTAACCGTCTTGGGGTTTATCAAAAGACTATATGCTGGAGATCTAAGACGATTTTCAGTTTCCTGAACCTCAAAAAATGCATCATCTATATTCGGAACATTCTTAATTCCAGGTGCTTCGTCTTCCTCTCCGCCAACGGAAGTCTCATCCATGCATGCCTCTTCTCTAGAGATATCATTGTCTACACACATTTCATCTCTAGAAGCATCATTAGCTTGGGAATCAGACATTCTTGCAAACTAGCTGTAAAATTCACACAACATTTTGCTTCAGTCGTCTAAACGCAAGCTTTAACAAGATGATGGAATCATGCAAATGGGAATTCAGTATCAACGAAAATGGTAACTCTTAACTCTTACCTCTTTACAATTCCACTAACAATAGTGATTGTGCCGCAAGAGTTAACACTCCAAAATTAGTTCGTTTCTCGAAACCTGCAATAATGAACGAAACTTTATTAACTTTCAAAGATGATTTTTCATAAAATCATAGACACAATTTTCATAGTACAAACATCCACAACTGAACTATGAAATTTACGTCAAGATAATATTTCATCATAAATTAATTGTCGAAGTTTCGAGGTTACTCAAAACCCACGTTTTGATTTTACAAAATAATAATTAATGTGAATTACTCACGTAAATTTCTGAATTTTATCTAATGAGAACACATGTGAATAAAATATACATCATAATATGTCACGGTTTCAAAAAAAAAAATCTATTTTTCCCTCGTATGAGCATTATTCTCTAAAACGAGGTTTATTTCGGTTTTCTGAAAGCTCACACCTTTTAAGATAAAGTTTTGGTTTCCATAAAAGCTCATAAATTTTTTTTTATCACTGGACACAAGTCTATTTCCAAAGAAAGATCTCTCTCAAGTTAGGGATTATTGCCAGTTTCTTAAACTAATGATCGAACGAACATACGTTTAATAAAATAAGGGTTTTTCTACAAAAGTCACGCTAATATATACACATGTATAGAATTTCAACATGAACGACTCATGAAATCAGAAAAAGCAAAAAAATAAATAAATAATATTTGCGTACCTGGTCGGTGCCGTCCGGAAGTTGGGCGGACGATGCTAGTTCTGGTCGGACGGACGGTGGCGCTCCGACGAAAATTTTCCAGCTCCTGCTAAGCTCGGACGTGAAGGTGATGGGAGGATGAAAAAGATGGTGGTCGTGTGGGAAGAAGAATAAAAAAAAGGGAATTAATTCCTTTTATACCTAATTTTATTTCCAAAACCTAATTCCATAAGGATTTCCTCTTTGGGCCCGGCCCGTATCCTATACCAACTAAGGTTTCACCATCGAATCAGCGGTTCTACACCAATTTTTGCTCACTGGATGATGCTCTATTATGCCACTGGGGTTTTCGCTCAAACCATGGTTTGCTCATTCAAATCAAAAATCCGGTAATGTCTTATCTTATGACTAAGTTCAATTACTTATTTCGTTTGTACCTGGAAAATCACCATTTAATGCTGACTGAGGTACATGACTGTTCCTCACTAAGCAGGGGAATTAATGTAGATGGTGAATTTTATATATCGACAAAGGGTAAAATTGTAAATTTATACTTCGGATCCGGCAATCGGATGAGTATTGAGGCCCATCTCTCTCATTAAAGCATGAAAGCTCATGCCATAAATCTCTCGATCGAGAAGGTTGTCTCTCGGAGTATATGTAGATGTGTAGTCTCCCACTGAGGCCATGACACATCTCATGAATACCGAGCGATTTCGTAATTACTCCGGGTCCGGCAATCGGATGAGTATTGAGACTCATGTCTCTAAGCGTGAAAGCTCATGCCATAAAACCTCTGATCGAGAAAGTTTCTCAGAGAATATATAGATGTGTAGTCTCCCAGCTGAGACCACGGCACATCTCATACTGTATAAAATCGCAAGATTGGATGGCTCCTAGACGGCGTGCCTGCTAGTATAGAGCAATAACGTCTTCAGGATGCAACCATGTTTTCCCTGACTATACAAGAGGAATATGGCACTCCAGCAAGTTCATATTGCTCAACCCTCAGATAATTAATGCTCCTAGATAGGAAGCTCTGCTAGTATAGAGCCATCAGTTAATTATCTCTAATCGCCTGAATATATTCTACGATTTTTCGTTATATTTCGTCACTTCAATTTGTGGTTCTTCCCAGCAGAATTCCACGGGTTAGTGTTAATATTCAACGAAACAGGCATCTGAGCATCGAATAAGCCCTGATTAAAATGGTGCAAGTGTACTTAGCAATAATGCACAAACCAGCATTTGAATACGCAAACGAGCATTTTAAAGATATGAATGAACGATGAACCTATGTAAAATAGGAAGGAAAAATAATAATAATAAAATATTAGCAAAAGCGCTGTGGGATCAGACTCATCAATCTGGTTGGTCATGCCGTGACCAAATCCCGTGTCTAATTTTATATTTTGTCATATTTTATTATTTTCCCTGATCTCATGAAAATTCTCTCGTTCGAGAAAATCTCTTTCGTTTCAAGGAAATTCTCTAATCTCATGATTTTAGCAAAGAAATAATAAAATTAGGGAAAGGTGTTTTGAGGTCGAGCACCCGTACGGCCATACCTATCGTGGCCTGGCCCCACACCTCATGCCCATTACTTTATTATTTCTCTCAAATTATGAAAATTCCCTGATTTCATGAATTTTCCCTAAAACCATGAAAATTCCCTAATTTTATGACTAATTTTATGAATTTTCTCTAAAATCATGAAAATTATTATAAAATTAAGAAAACTCGTGGGACCGAGCACCAGCCGGCCGGCCAAGCCCTAGACGTGGCCGGTCCCACACCTCACGTCCCATGGTTTTTTTATTTCTCTCAAATTATGAAAATTCCTTGATTTCATGAATTTTCCCTAAAACCATGAAAATTCCCTAATTTTATGAATTTTCTCTAAAATCATGAAACTTATTCTAAAATTAGGAAATTCGTGGGACTGGACTCTAGCCACTGGCTAAGCCATGCCCTAGCCTGGTCCCCCACACCTATTATTTTATTATTGTTTGTTGTTTTAAGTTTCCTTATTCCATGAAAACTCCCTGATTTCAACAAAATACCTTGGTTTTAAGAAATCTCTCTGATTTTATGAAAATTTCCTAAAATCATGAAAATTACTTAAAATTGGAAAGAGTGCTTTGGGACCGTGCTTGTTAACCGCCCGGCCATTCCCTAGCCGTGGTCGGTCCCACACCTTGCAATTCCCTGTTTTATTTATTAATTTTCATCTCATGTATTTTTCCTAGTTTCGGCAAAACCCTGGATTCTGCATATTTTCTTAGAATGTTGCTCAAATGCACATCGGAAAATACTGAAACTCTCAGGACTGAGACACGAACACTATGGTGACACGAGCACATCCCCTTAACCGACCAAGGGTGGCTCTAAGGCTTGCAAACAGCCGGTCCCATATATTTTAATGATTTTAACCTAATTTGCTCAGTTGCTCATATTAGGTTCAAACTTCTTCCAAACAATTAATTTTTTGCTTGAACGACCATCCATTGGTCCCACGACCACCAAGAGCTCTGTCTCATGACCTCTTGGTCGGTTCTTCCTCAGTTCATGACCAGGTTTTTATTATTCGTCAATAAATGATTAAACCAGCATTTAATCATTCTTTCACTAACTGGTCCTCTGAGAGACTTTGGTATTTTTCTCATTCGAGCATCTGGGCGTACGGTGGACTCGTCATCCCATGTAGCCGGTCCCTTCTTCACTCTGCAGATGGATTTGCAATAAATCATCATTTCGATAAAATTAGGGTTTTGAATCCAGAGCTCTGTAGAAACGTGATTCTGAGCAGATTCAAATACTTTGACAATTTTATGTTGATTTCATAATCAACGTTTTTATTTATTTTACTCGACCCAACAATCAGTATCTTAAATTAATATTTATTTTGGTCATGCTACCAACAATTCATTAAACGAGCAATATTTGCTCAAACTAGCAATATTCCTCAGACTAGCAATATTTGCTCAAACCGGCAATATTTGCTCAGATTCAAGAATATTGATTCAACTATCAATATTATTCGACAATTCAAAGAACACGCTTTGCTCTTCTTAGGTAATCAACATAATAATACCCCGTTTAATGAGACATATTTGATTCATGAATTTCAGAACATTTGCAAAACATGTTCAATTCAACAATACATGGACTCATCGTCCCACAAAGTCAGCAACTGACTCCACAATCACGAGATATTAATCGTCTCACATGGGGGGATATTAACTAGGGTTTTGGTCTGGCGGTCTACGGCACGTGTGTTCACTCACGATGAGAATGTGAGCAAGTCGTGTAATCAGTTGGAAGAGTCAGCAAAGTAGTGGGTGGAAAATTAACCAAGTCTCCGCACAATGAGAAATTGGTTTTAACACGATTTCCCACTTCCCCACTCTCTGATTCCATCAAAGTGTCACACCTCATGGGATCATGGTGTTTTCAATTCCAGCATTATAAAAGGTCTCTGAATCCTGATTGAAATGACAAGATTCGAACACTCGAACATTCGTCTAAAAAGAATTCTCGGAAAGTTCATACAAACAATCTTTCGTCTACACGAACTCGTCGTCTGAGCATTCACTCTCAATTGAGAAAAGTTCAATCATTCAGAGCATTCTTACGATGAACACCTACAATCTCAGATCACCATTGATCTCATGCATTTCTCAGCTTCCCTCCTACAGATCAACCCATCCTCTCTAGTGACCGAATTGACTCTGGAACGACCATTGTTCTTGGTTTAGGACGGAGTCTTACAGATTGATCTCTCAAACTTAAAGCACTCCCTTCTTGCAGTGCATCTGTGTGAGGTTCAACATTTCGCTCGGTTCAAGGAGTCTCCACACGGTAGACTCTTCAATTCCGTAAAAACCAGCAGATCGTTTTTCCCCATCTACACCCGCACAAAGCAGCGAGCTGGGAGAAATTAATGAAGAATCTTCGTATGGATGTCCTCTAAAACATATCCAAAATTCATGGCAATTGGATAAACGATCAAAAAGATGTGGCCAAAACTTTGGACCGCATGACAGCTGAAAATTTCCTGAAAACCTCCTGGAAATTTATTGTTTCGTCAATTTCGGCCGTTAAACGTGCTCAAAAGCCGAAAAGATTCTATGCTAAAGCTTGGAAATTTTCTGGGGATGAAGAAACATGGGTAGATTACAAAAACCCTACATCGGACGAAGATTCTACAGCAATTTCAATGAAGACCTAACTTCTGAATTTTCTGATGAGTTATGACGAAATTCTTCATTCATCCACATTGGATCAGGAGCTACACCATCAACACAAAGCCAAACTTCATCTTCATCCGATAGTCTCACTTTCTGAAGTCGGCGGTGCTTCTGCTGATGAGGGGCGACTCCCAGATGATCGAGAGGCATACAATGTGTCAACTTTCCAGTATTTCTGAAAGGTTGATTTACCTCGGTATGAGCATATGCAGAAGTCTTCATCTTTGAGTTGATATTTTTGGAACGTTCCCCGGAAGAGCCAGAAGAGTGGTTGTAACCAAAAGTCACCACTACCCGAGGCGAAAGACATGGAGTCATGGATATACCAATAACAAACACGCAACAAAAATGGTAACAATCCAACTCTTACCTATTTACGATTTCACTAGATGTAGTGATTATAACGTCAGAATTTCGAAAACTTGCTCGTTCCTTCAAACCTGCAAAGACGAGAAAAATTCGTTATTCAAAATCATCACTTGATGTTCATAAAACCTTGAACAACTCACGTGAATTTTAACATCCACTGGTTTTTCAAAAATGGACCAGATGTCCATTCTACAATTGTGAAAACTTACATACGTACATTATTTCACCATTTATAATTGTGTACTTTCAATAGTTGTTCAAAAGCAAAACATTGGTTTTTATATATATATATATATATATATATATAACGTGAAACTCATGTAAGTTTGAAAATAATAATAATAATAATATATTTGCTCCTCGCGCGAGCATCTGCTTTGAAGCAAGAGTATATTTTCAAAGATTTCGAAAGCTCAAGATTAAATTTTTATGAAAGCTCATAATTTTTTTATTACCAACAGACGCACGTCTGTTCAAAAAAAAAAAAAATTCTCTCGTACGAGCATCCACCTTTGAAACGAGAGTTTATTCCACTTTGTGAAATCTCAAATATTTAAAAAATAAAATTTTGTTTTTCGTTAAAGCTCATAGACAAAATTTATATCATTACACTCAGGTCTATTTTGTTTGTTTCTTAAACTAACGAACGTTCGCGCTAAAACGGATATCCTTTCTAAGGCCCGGACCCGTGAATCCTAAATCGACCAAGGTTTCATCACCAAATCAGCGGTACTACACCAATTTACGCTCGTTAGACGATGCTCTATCATACCACTAGGACTCGTTCAAGCCATGGTTCGCTCATGCAATCAAAAATCCGGTAACATCCTATCTTACGACTAAGTTAAATTACTTATTCCGTCTCAGTAATAAAAAAAAAAATCACCATCCAATGCCGATCGAGGAACATGACTGTCCCTCTCTAGCGAGAGGACTTAATGTAGATGGTGGATTTTCGACAAAGGCTAAAATCGTATAACCATAATTATACATGCTCCCGATCCAACAATCGATGAGTTTTGAGGCTCATGTCTCTCATTGAAGCATGAAAGCTCATGCCATAAGAATCTCTGACTGAGTATATTGTCTCTCAGAGCATACGTAAATATGCAGTCTCTCAACTGAGGCAACGACATATCTCATGAATACTGAGCAATTTCAGTAATTACTTTTATATAAAATCGAACGATTGGAAGGCTCCTAGACAAGTTTGCTGCTAGTATAAAGCAATAACGTCTTTAGGATGTAACAATGTTTTCCCTGACTATATAAAAGACATGTGTATAGAAACATTATGATTGGACGGCTCCTAGACAGCTTTCCTACTAGTGTAGAGCGACAACGTCTTCAGGATGCAACAACGTGTTTTCCCTGACTATACTATACATAATAAATATGACGCTTCAACTAGCTCATATCAACCAATCCTCTAATAATTAATGCTCATAGACAGCACGCCTGCTAGTATAGAGCCGTCAATTAATTATTTCTAATCCTTAAATTCATTAATTGGATATTCGAAAATATTCTACGTTCTTCATAATATTTCATCACTTCGATTCATGGGTTAGTGATAAATATTCAACATACGGGCATCCGAGCCACTATCGAGTAAGCCCCAACCAAAATGATGCAAGTGTATTCAACAATAATGCACTAACGAGCACCTGAATGCACGAACGAGCATTCCAAAACACGAAGGAACGATGTACCTATGCAAAATAGGAAGAAAAATAATAATATTAAAATATTAGCTAAGGCGCTAGGGGACTGGCCCACTGGCCGGCCAGTCACGCCGTGGCCAGTCCCACGCCTAATTTTTTATTTTATCATGTTTTATTATTTTTCCTTGATCTCATGAAAATCCCTTCATTTGAACAAATATCCTTCATTTTAAGGAAACTCCTCAGTCTCATGGTGTTTCCTCCGTATCAAGGAAATAATAAAAATTAGGAAAGGTGTCGTGGGACCGGGCTCCTTGGCCGGCCGATCATGCCCTAGTGGTGGCCGGTCCCACACCTTACATTCCTTATTATTTTATTTCATTATTATTATTTCCTTCATCCCATGAAATTCCTTGATTTCATGATATTTCCTTCACATCAAGGAAAAGATACAAAATTAGGGAAGACTCACGGGACCGGGCCCTAGCCGGCCGACCATGCCCTAGTCGTGGCCGGTCCCACATTCCCTTTATTTTATTATTATTAATGTTTCCTTCATCTCATGTAAACTCCTTCATTTCAAGGAAACTCCTTAGTTTCAACAAACTCCTTGATTTCATGATATTTCCTTAAAATCATGAAAATAATATAAAATTAGGGAAGACTAACGGGACCGGGCCCTAGCCGGCAGACCATGCCCTAGTCTTGTCCGGTCCCACATGCCCCTTATTTTATTATTATGAAGTTTCCTCAGTTTGAGCAAAAACCTTGATTTCTTCATATTTTCTTAAAATGTTGCTCAAACGCACATCAGAAAATATCAAAATTCTTAGGACTGAGACACAAACACTTTGGCGACATGAGCATATTACCTTGACCGACCAAGGTTGTCTCTTTGGCTTGCAAGAAGCCGGTCCCACATATTCATCATTTGACCTAATTTGTTCACATTAGATTCAAACTCTTCCAAACAATTCGGAATGTCATAAAAAGATCGTCATTCGGTCCCGTGACCAACCAGGGCCGGTTTCATGAACCCTTGGCTGGTCCCTCATCTCTTCATAATTAGGTTTTATCACCTAAGGCTCAGACGAGCATTATTATAATAAAGGATTAAACCAGCATTTAATTATCCTTTCACCAACTGGTCTTCAAGAGATTTTGGTATTTGCTCACTCGAGTATCTGGGCGCTACATGGTCGACTCATTATCCCATGTAGTCGGTCCCTCATTCACTATGTGGTTGATTTTTCAATAAATCATCTATTGATCAGCAATTGATCTTAGGGTTTCGAATCCAAGATTCATAATTCAAGATTCAAACACTAATAATTTTATGTTGATCCCGTAATTAATACTTTAAATAATATACTCGGTTCAGTTGCCAGTATTTTAAATTAATAATTCATCAAACGAACAAAATTTGCTCAGACTAAGGAATATTGGTTCAACTATCAATATTCAACAATTCATCAAATGAACAATATTTGTTCACCTTAACTATCAACATTTATTCGACAATTATACCTCTGTCTCAACAGACATGTTCAATTCATGAGTCTTAGAACATTTGCAAATCAGGTCCGACTCAGCAATACAAGGGCTCATCGTCCCATAAAGTCAGCAACTGACAAACTAAATACACGTCTGCCTTGCAGACTCCACAATCACGAGACATCAATCGTGTCACATGGGGGATATTAACTAGGGTTTTGGTCTGGCGGTCTACGACACATGTGTTCATACACACGATGAGAATGTGAGCAAGTCATGCAATCAGTTGGAGGAGTTAACAAAGTAGTGGATAGAAAATCAACCAAGTCTTCGCACGATGAGCAACTGGTTTTAACACGATTTCCACTTCCCCACTATTTGACCCCAGCAACTGTCACACTTCATGGGATCAAGGTGTTTACAATTCTAGCAATATAAATAAGTCTGTGAATCATGATTGAAAAGGAGGACAATCTTTCGTCAAACAGACAACAAGAGATTACTCAACGTATGAGCAATTACTCTCAACAGAGCAAATTCAATCAATCATAGCTTATCTTATTTCTTCACGCAGAATACACAACAAACACACCTACAATCTTCGATCACCATTGATCTCACACATTTCTCAGCTTTATTCCTATAGATCGACCCATCCTCTCTTGTGACCGAATTGACTCTAGAACAACCATTGTCTTGGTTTAGGCCGGAGTCCTACAGATTGATCTCTCGTATTCAAAGCACTCCCTTTTTGTAGTGCATCTGTGTGAGGCTAGATAGTTCGCTCGGTTCAAGGAGTTTCCTCCGCACGGTCATCTCCTCAATTCCATAAAAACCAGCAACTCGTTTTGCCCCATCTACAACAGGAACAGCCTGACTAGGGCTTTTCTCCTAATCACAAGAAACGTCAGGATCAGTAACTGTTGGAATAACTTCTACTGATTCTGGAATTTCTTTGATTTTATCTGAAAATGCGGGTGTATAACAACCACACCCAACAATTCGTTTGGAAATCTGACAGGACTTACTCTAATATACTTTCTAGAGAATCAACTAGACATTCAGACTCAATCTAGAGTAAAGTATATCAAATAGTTTAATATCTCTGTTTCACAATGTAATCAGCAAAAATCCGCGAGCCTGATTATTATGTGAAACAACTTGAACGGTACTAAAGACCAATGTTCAAGTTTCAATCAATTTAAATCAACAACCAAAGGTTGGATATTCTAATTGATTGATCTTAACGCACAACCTGTGATATTTTAATTATATAACAAAATATAATGTAGAAAAGAAATAACAGAGACTTTAATTTTGTTAACGAGGAAACCGCAAATGCGAGAAAAACCCTGGACCTAGTCCAGTTTGAATACCAAACTGTATTAAGCCGCTACAAACTCTAGCCTACTACCAATTAACTTCAGACCGGGATCGTTGTTGAACCCTAATCAATCTCACACTGATTCAAGGTACAGTTGTGTTCCTTACGTCTCTGAACCCAGTAGGATAGTACGCACTTGATTACCTTAATTGATCTCACCCACAACCAAGAGTTGCTACGACCCAAAGTCGAAGACTTGATAAAAAAATCTGTCTCACACATAAAAGTCTATAGATTGAATAAATCGTCTCCCCTGAAATACCCAAGAGTTTTTGTTCCGTCTTTTGATAAATCAAGGTGAACATGAACCAATTGATAATCCAGACTTATATTCCCGAAGAATAGCCTAGTATTATCAATCACCTCACAATAATCTTAATCGACTAGCGAAACAAGATATTGTGAAATCAAAAACGATGAGACAAAGATGTTTGTGATTAATTTTATCTTGCCTATCGGAGAAATTAATCTCGAGTCAGTTATTTCAATTGAACTCAATACGATAGAATTGGGAAAGATCAGAACACGCAACTACAAAGAAAATAGTTTGGTTTGGCTTCTCAATCCCAATGAAGTCTTTGAAGTCGTTAACCTACAGGGTATCGAAGAAACCTAAGGTTAAAGGATAATCTACTCTAGTTTATGCAACTAGTAATACACATGAGGTGTGGGGATTAGGTTTCCCAGTTGCTAGAGTTCTCCTTTATATAGTTTTCAAATCAGGGTTTGCAATCCAAGTTACCTTGGTAACAAAGCATTCAATATTCACCGTTAGATGAAAAACCTGATTCAACCAAGATAATATCTTTCAACTGTTAGATCGAACTTAGCTTGTTACACACAAATGAAATCTGCCCTCATTTGGTTTATGTAACCGTACCCAAAAGTGTACACCGCGTTGGCTCACAAATAGTTAACCGAAGTTAGCATATGATTACTCTCATATCAACCTTATTCATCTTAAACATTGTTCAAATGACTCAAATGAAACTAGTTAAAGAGCCGTTCAATTTCTATATTCTCATAGAAGTATATTATAACACAATTGAAGCAAATCGGTTTGATTCACTCGAATCAATCATGAACATTATAGCCACGGTTTCCAAAGATTACATTCCTTATTATATAAATGTTTATGTTCATGTTCATAACCGATTTTAGAACTTTAACCTTCAAGTATGCAAACGGGCACGCATACTTGAAATACCCCGACCAAGATTAGGTTTCAAAGACGCTGTGACGGGTACACTAACTTTCAATCCCAGCAGAAATTCTCTGCTAGAACACTGCTCAGTCAAACTTGCATGCATTTATATCTCAAGCATGTTTGTCAATGTTAGTAATCAAAACTATAAGTCTTGATTTCTAGCTTGTTTATAGATGTCTCGGACTAGGACATAAATTGTGTAGTTGAGCTTAGTTTTCACGGTGTTCATCATTTGAATAGAAGAACTACTAAGTGGAGCTTGTGGAACTTCATAGACATAAGGTATGTGGAGACTTGAACTCATCTATCACTTGGAAAGTCTATTTCTACTTTATCTGCTATATTGAGACATAAGTCGTATTAGGATATAGTTTTTTATATACACATTTGAGATTTCGAGCTGAGTTTATCTCACTTACATATTTCTCGAAATATGTGTCGGAAAGCTTTCGCTTCGACCAAGTTCATCTTATATCATGATAAAATTTCCGAGTAACATCTTACATGGTTTGTTTGATACAATCATTTGGTGTAGACTTGGAATGTCTCAATAATGATTATTTCAATATCTTGGGAATTGTTTTGATGCTAATAGTGTGTGAAAATGGCTATTGTCATCCTCTAAGAATGTTTCAATGATTGAAATAAAGATCTTAGAATCATGTAACCATCTTTGGATATAAGCATATAGTGTGTTCGCACATTTGTGTATAAGTCCAAAACCGGGAACCAAATGTATACATACTTGTGTATGTACTAAATGGTTGATGGAGACTGGCAAAGTATTTCTCCAATAAAAACGCCATTTGAGCTATGAATTATATTTTTGAGTGTGTTTTCATCATGAGTGTTAAACCCCATCACTGGGTCGACGGAGGAATCCTAATATCATACATGGGTAAATTTATTTTATTCTTTTTATGACTTTTGCACTTATTTTAAATTGATTTATGATTCGAATTAATTAGTTACTATTTTATTTGATGGGTCATGCTTGCTTAAATGTTTGATGTCCCATGCTTACGATTTATAACTAATATTTTGAGAATCTACCTTGGAAAAAATAAGAGTCCATGTTTTTATTTATTGAGCTATAATTGCTGAAGAATAAATAATTGAACCTTATGATATGAATTCGGTGAAATCCTAGTCCCAGTAACTCTCGCTTTTATTTAATATTTTCATTAAATATTTAAATTTAATCTTCACAAGTATTATAGTTCAAACCTTATTTACTACAAAAACAATTAAAAATCACATCAATTTTTGGCACCGCCGACGCAGACTTGTTTTTAGATTAATTTCTAGGTTTATTTTTATTTTCTACAGTATTTTCGTTTCATTTTAGATTTTCTTTTTTCCTTTTTTATGCGTTTCTTTTTGTATTTCTTTTCAGGGACTTGCTGAGGATGATGACTCTTTCTCATGAGACTTCACCTAAGATGACACTGGCAGAATATAAGCGCAGAAATTCAAATTATCAGGCAACCTCATATGGGATGACGCATGGTGAATATATGCATAGGCAACGATATGGAGTTTTTGCTCCACAAATAGTAAGTGGAGAATCACCTCTAACTATATATGAGAAGTATTACAAACACACACCACTTAGTTTGGAACAAAAATTGAGAGTTCTGGAATGCCAAAAATTATATGATAATGATGATGATCAGTCTTGTAGTGACTCTCTGTTCCGGGAAGAACATAGATGACCCTGTGGATGATTGTGTAGATGATTTACCTAATTCCATAGATGAATCTATCTCGCAAGATCATTCACCCGACTTAGATGTTGTTTCTAGACCCCTAGACTTCTAAAATTACCTAATTTAGGGTTAGAATTGTATGATTCTAAAATTTTGTTGGATCACTTTGCATCCAAATACCCAGAGAACTTGCCTGTTTCTGATATCGTGCATGAGCCAATTGACAATTTCCCAGTCCCAACAGTATCCCCATATTATGTTCTTTATGCACTTCCTTGTGAAGTAAAAACTAGGTTTGGGGGTAACTTTTTCTTTTGATAGTTTCACTTTCTTCAAGGTATCATAACATAAGTGTGAAGCTGTCATTTGTAAATACTGTATTTTGGGTTGATCCCCAAATTTTCAGGTTATTAGTGTATAGGGATCCTTTTTGTACATTCCAGTAGATATATTTATTTTTTTATTTTTTTTTCATTTACTTTTTGCATATTACGAATTTCCCATCTTAATGTTTGCGTTGGATGACTCAATTACATTGAGGAAAATGTAATGTTTAAGTGTGTGGGAGCGGTTAACTTTTTACTTTATTGTTCGTGAATTTCCTTACAAATCATGATCAGTGTTGAGCGGGTCTATTGTAGGTTTGAAGGCATATTTTGACCAGCTGTTGAGCGGGTCTAAAAAAAAAAGATTGATTGTTAGGGTTATGACCAGCTGTGTAGCGGGTCTTTTTCATATATTTTTTTTCGAATTTTCCATGATCAGCTGTGTAGAGGGTCTAAAAAAAATGATTGTTAGGGTTATGACCAGCTGTTGAGAGGGTCGTGAATCTTTTTTTTTATGTGACCAGCTGTGTAGCGGGTCTCTCCCTCTCAGCTGTGTAGGGGGTCTTCTTCTGTTTTGCTCGAGGACTAGCAAAATGTAAGTGTGGGGGTATTTGATAAGCACGAAAGTACGATGCTTTTTCACCCATAATTACAATATCTAGGACTCATTATTTCTCTAATAAACTTGTTTTAGATGTTTTTGGAAGAATAAACTCTTGTGGAGAATTGGCTCGGAAAAATGTTATTTGCACCCGGAGGACACGTGCTATTCGGACTCTCACTGTTGGTTAAGGGGCACCTCAATTACTAAGGAGCACCCAAATTACTATCCGCACCCAAGCAGCTGGTTAAGGGACACCTTCATACTCTTCATTTGAACTCAGAGAAGTGGCGGGAAAAAAAGACAGTTTTGCTGCGTGATTTTCAGACAAGATTTGGGAGAGATTTTGCGAGAGTTTTGGTTGGATTTGAACTGGTACTTACCGTTTATGACAAACCAGGGTTGGTAGGGTGACTTATTTAGATAAAAAATGAGCAATTCCCATATTTACTCGACAAGTCAGGGAGGAAAGTTTCACGAGTGTTTGAGAATATTTTTGGTATTTCGTGGAGATTTTCAAGGGATTTGGTGCAGGATAATCTTCTTACCATATACAGGTGTTGTATGACGTCTTCTGGGAGCTTAAAAAACGGATTAAAATCTCGGTTAAAATAAAATAGGAAAGAAATATTTTTGTTACTCACTGTTGGTGTTATTTTGGAAAGATAACTGACCTGTGAAATAAGATATTCTCCAAGGTGAAAATACGGGGGGTCTAACAACCATACCCAACAATTCGTTTGGCAATCTGAGAGGACTTACTCCAATATACTTTCTAGAGAATCAACTAGACAGTCAGACTCAATCTAGAGAAAAGTATATCAAAGAGTTTAATATCTCTAACTCTTAATTCAATCCGCAATCAGCAAATAGAAATCTGGGAGCCAGATTGAATATAAGAGGAGTAACTTGAACGGTACCAAAGACCAATATTCAAGTGTCAATAAATTTAAATCAACAACCAAGGTCGGATATTCTGATTGATTGACCAATGTATTTATGATAATTGCAGTATTTGCGTTTGTCACTTTTATCACGTGTCTCCGCTGGCAAAGGCCGAGGGGAGGGGGGGCTCAAATCCTTGCATATTTTCTCATAAAACTCTATAAGACGTATGTTCAGTGGTGTCAGCTTCATATCATGAAGTTTCTGATATCCATTTTCCATTCGTTCCCCATGGTTTTTCTCTCGAACTTCACCTCGATCGTTATGCTGTCCACTCGAACGGTTCTCCGACTTGTCTTTTTTCCCATCATTTGGATGATTCGATGATCTGTTAACTTCTCTTGTTTCTCGAGCTTTTGAATCATCCTGAACTCGAGCGTATTCTTCTGCTCGATCATACAGTTCTTCCAGAGTCTTTGGTGGTCTCTTGACCAAGGAACCGTACACACCTTTGTGATCATACTGGAATGCCTGTTTGTAAGCCATGATGGCGACTTGATTGTTGGCACCTTCCACATCGGCCAACTCTTGCTTGAAGCATCGAGTAAACTGTCTGATGCTTTCCTCCTTCCGAATTTCCATGAGGAACAATGCGTGGCATCCATTCCTATCACGTCTGTTGTATTTGTAGTGAGTGCAGAATTCGTCAAACAGCTTGTGGTAAATCCCGATCGACTGTGCCCGGAGCTGATTGAACCACGTTATTTCTCCACCAGTCAGTGACTGTGGGAATATCTTGCACATCAACTCATCATTGTACTGCCACAAATACATGGCAGTTTCATAGTGTAAACATGCCTATCTGGATCATCTGTTTTCTCATCGAATTCTGGCAGCTTGGGAACTTGAAAATTCATTGGCGACCAGAATTCTCTGATATTCAATTTAAAGGGAGCTCCTGCGGCTTGATGTAATCTGTCTATCCTTTCCTCTCTAGAGCGCTTTTTCGACATTACTTTCTCGATCATCTTGCAAAGGTGAGCATCCGTTATTATGTTTACATCGCCATCAGAGGAACTGTCCTCCTTCTCATAGTCCTGATCCTCTGGAATATCAACTTTAGATCTTATTCTTTTCCTTTGGTGTCCAGTGGACTCTCTTCCAATTATGCCTCGCTCCGAACGAGCATAGTAATCATGCGAAAATTTTCTCTCATCGTGTCGAAGTCGAACCTCATCTTTGTCATTCCTGAGGCGTTTTGAGCGGGCGGTGGTTCTGGCCGTGCTCGGGTTCGTGCTCGCCGGTCTCGCACACTCCTTCATCTATGTAGATTTCCAGTGACCAACAAATTTTTCTTTGGTCTATCAAGATCGACCACTTCTCTGTTTTGGTCTGCATCTCGCGGGCTAACTCGACTTCCAAGGCGCTCCCATACAGACCGACCCTTCTAGTTGTTGTGATTCTGCGTCCTTGGTCGAGACTAAAATTCACGTTATAATCTCAGAGAGCGATCTCTTTCTCCACCTCGTTCAGCTGACGGCGCAACAATTCTTCCTCCGTACTAGGAGTCGCGGTTCGTCCATCTCGCAGGTTATGTCGATTATTATTCCTCATTGACGGTCTGCCGAATACACGCCCTCTGTTTACTCGAACTCATGGGTTTTCTTCATCAGGTATGGAGTCAACATCCATTCCTTAATATTTGATCATCGGTCATTTTTCGCTTCTTCGGTTATTCAGATCTGGGGTTACTGTCACTTAACACGATCTCGACCCTGTCTGTTTCTAGTAGGAACTGTGGATGCTGATTGAACTGAATCTCGAGGATTGCTAGCAGAAACGATCTTTCATGCGGTCTGTTTTACTTTTGCCATAATCTCGATTCGGGAAAAACACGATCTCTTTTCTCGATTCGCCTTAGTCGGCGCTAATGTTTGGATGGAAAAATATTTTTACCTCAAACACGAATCTGATGGTGATTAGTTGATGATCGAACCGCTGCCTTTCTTTCTACGTGAACAGTGAATGGTGGGGGTACCTGCAAAAAACCCTCCGATGCTTAAGTTAGCTAGAGTTTTTCACAGTAGTTTTCGTAGAGAAGGTTGCATACCTTTTGGGGTTGTGAACCCCTGTATTTATATGTTGCAAATCAGGGTCTTACCCTCATTTCGAGGTAATAATGAATTGTATTAATATTCGCATGCCTCCTGGCATAAATTGCATTAACATGCCCTGCATGCCTCTTGGCATAAATTGCATTAACATGCCCTGCATGCCTCCTGGAATATTCCAGAACAGTCCCTGCGTGACTTGGCCAGAAACCCTTCTAGATGTTTCCAGAAACTTCCTTTAGGGTTATGGAATTAGCTAAGCAAAATGATACAAAAGACCAAGCCCAAGAATTAGATCAATTGGCTAAGCCCACACAATGGGGCGGAGAAATCCGCAAGCCAAACGAGGATGGGCTGAAACATCATTGAGTCAAAGACTCAATTCGTGTGGAACTAAGTGAGCCGGTTCAGTTCAACAAGGTGGGCGTAAACATCCTTCAGTGTAAACGCACAGGGTGAAAACATCCAAGGGCCATGAAGTTAAGTTACTCCGTGATGCATGGGAAAACTCTCGCTGCTGCCGTACGGAATTCGGTCCAGCCGCCGGAAATCGCCGTCGGACTTGCCGTCGGCCAAGTGTTGATTTATCGCCACGGAGCGGAGAAGATCACCGGTGGCGGATAAGATGACCGGCGTGATCTTACCGACTTCGCGATCGATCCGCTAACGTCACATGTTGACTCGACAATCTTGCTGACGTGGCATCTTAGTTGTTGACATGGCAGCTGACGTGTCATCTTAGTTGCTTACGTGGCTCGCCGACGTGGCTTCTTTCCGACGATGTGGCGGGCGAGTGACACTTTATCGTTGACGTAGCACACCGACGTGGCACTTTATTGTTAACGTATCACGCCGATGTGGCATCTTACCGATGACATGGCAAGTTGAGTGACACTTTACTCCTGACGTGTCATGCTGACGTGGCACTTCACTGTTGACCCATCACGCTGACGTGGTATCTTACCGATGACGTGGCAGTAGTGCTGGGGCTCCTCACTAGCTTGATTTGGACCTATGCACATGGGCTTCTATATAAGGTGTTTGTGAGGCCTAGTTAGCCATGCTTGGCTAATAAGAGGAGCATATTGGGCCCAAGTAAGCCCATTTTTGATGTAAAATATTAGGGGTACAAACAAATGGTTAAGTGTTCTAAACTCTTATTTCAATCATTGAAGCTTTCTTAGAGGATGACAATAGCCGTTTTCACACACTATTAGCATCAAAGCAATTTTCAAGTATTACACAAGTCTACATCAAATGATTGTATCACACAAACCATGTAAGATGTTACTCGACAATTTTCACATGATCATCTTTTGACTTTCTTCAAGAATATAAGATGAACTTGGTCGAAGCAAAAGCTTGACTACACATATTCCGAGAAATATGTAAGCGAGTTAAACTCAGCTCGAAATATCAAATGTGTATAATAGAAAACTATATCGTAAAATGACTTATGTCTCAATATAGGAGATAAAGTAGAAATAGACTTTCCAAGTTGCTAAGTCAGAAGCTTTTTCATTGTAGTAATGTCTACTGTTTATTATTGAAAGATCTTTCTTAATTTTTTCTATGTTTGTGTTTATATGACCAAAAGTATTTTTGTTCCGAAGTCTAAGAGTATATTTCACAGATGTTAATTTTTTAGAAAAAGTATATGCTAACGAACCACATATTTGTGTTTCCCAACAATTTTGAATAAGGCCGACACACTTGTCATGTTTCATCCATTCGCCAAAGTACTTGAAGGTTGTTGCACCATCATTCCAAGTATTATGGGTATTGAGGCTTATGGGAATATGATCGGAAGATAAAGGTCTTAGGTGTTTTATGTTAGAGTTGGGAAATTCGATACTCCACTGGTTGTTGACCAAAGCCTAGTCTAATCTTTGCTCTGTGAACTTATTACCTGACCTCCTATTATTACAAGTAAAAATATAGCCCTTGAAACCAAATCCATTAATCCACAATTATTGATTATGTCATTAAAAATGTCAGCTTTCCTTTTGTTGAAAGGGAAACTGCTGTTTTTTTCTTCCTCATGGAGAACTACATTACAATCACCTATAATTATTTAAGGTTTGTCTACCTTGCTAGCCATTTTTTTGATTTTGTCCCAAGAATCAAGTTTCAAGTTATTAGTGTAAGGACTGCCATATAAGCAAGTCAGCAGCCAAGACTCATTACTATTGTTAATTTTAACTTCTACATTTATATGATTCTGTTTATAGTCTAGGATTATTAATTGCACATTATTTTTTCAGATTAGGCACAAACCTCCTGATGTTCCTCTAGGAGGAACAAGCCACTAATTATATATATTAACTTTTTTCATTATTGATCTCATTTCATTATTTTGTTGTTTAGTTTCGGATAAAAATAGTATATCAGGGTGATTTTTATCAAGCAGATCTTTTAGATCATTTGTGGTTTCCACATTTCCTAATCCCTGAAAATTCCAAGCAATTGTGTTAACAAACTGTCAAAAATAAGATATCATAGGATATTCAACCTTATACAGAATAAGATAAGCATATGAGGTTTTGGGATACCAATTATCATAGAGTCATCATTTGAAATTTGAGGGTCGTTTGTGTGTAAAATTTTTGGGTGACGATCCTTGTTCTGATTGAAAGAAAGGCATGACTTATTTGTTCTTTGTCGTGAATGTACTATTATAGTAAATTGAACGGGATCAATATGAATCAAGCTTGTTAGAGTCGTCAGGGTTTATCATATTACCATGACGATTTTCATAACGTGAAAAAGTTACAAGTTTGAGTCTTCAATGGCGGTGTCAACTAATTGACGACATTTCAGAGTCGATATTGAAGACTCTTTCTCTGAGTTGTGGCGTAGTGTCTATGGATCGACCACTGAAAGCACCATCCAGACAATCTGAAGAGTATAAGAAGTTAACCTGAGTATTTTGAACTTCGTATTCTTCATTTTGAGGATTGGTTTCTTCGTATTGATCAATGTGATCTTCATTAGAATTGGGATCTTCTTCTCAACTCACAAAAACCCTTTTTTTTTCCAATTTTAATTCTAAAATCTGCTTTTAATCTAATCACACTAATTAACTTAATTTAATTAATTATTAACACTAATCATCTAAAGGAAGTTTAGCAATTAGATACAATATTTGGATAAAAAAATAATTGAAATTAGGTTTTGATGACCCTTTTTGTCCTCTAATATGAGGCCCCAAATTAGCTTTTTTTTTTTTTTTTTTTTTTTTTTAACAAAGGAACATTTGATTAATGGAAATTCAAGGTTACATTGGGTATAAAATGGAAATTATAGAATACAAAGTAACAAGAACCTGCCATACAAGTACAACACCGAAAAATCCGACAAGAGAAAGATTAACGAAACATGACGAATACAAGCATGAACAAGAACCTATTGAATCGGTGGAATAATGGTTATTATCGGAATTAAATTCCAACCATTTTGTTTGTTTTTCTTCTTCATAAAGAAATGCTCCTAAAGTTGGAATGATTTGCTCAAATCTCTTAAAACTTGTGATGAAAATTTCGTCGCCGGATAATCCAAGGATGAAGATTCCAGTAAAGATTATGTCACCAGAGACAAAAATGATGAAGATCTTGTCGTTGGAATGCATCTCAAGTGAATTTAAAACCCATAGTACCCAAGAACCACCATTTAAGCCGAGATAAACCTGTCTAGTAGAGGAGATAAAATCACCATAAAGGTGCACAAAACTTATCAAATGATAAAAGATAAACATAAATAAACCTACCTATAATACAGATCTAATGAAAGGTAATAAAAGAAGATGAAAATCCCGCTCAGATCCGGCCCAAAACGGACCAGATCTGAGCAGGTAATGTTTCCTGCGCGTCTTTTTTTATTTTTTTTCGTGTGCAGAGAGTTGAGAGAGGAGGGAGGGAGGGAGGGAGGGAGGGAGGGAGAGGTGGATGCTATCTTGAATTGCCCCAAATTAGTTTTTGAGGGCCCAATTAAACGAGGGGAGAAATTTGTGTTGAGATGAACCAACCTAATCCATCATCTGACTTGTGAGAATTGTTGCAGTTGGTCCCAGCTCCTAGAGGTCAAAGTTGGGATAAGATGTCTATCCGCGGAAGGATTGATGGAATACAACTTTGTATCCGTAATTCGACTTATTTCAGTTTAACAATAATAAACCTGGTTTCATTGGGGTATATCCAAATTAATTGGGGTATACTCATTTTAATCCCATCCAAGATAGTGTGCTAAGGGGTGTTTGAAAGATGTTAAAAGACCAATTACCCTTGCTATCAGTACCCTGCCGACTGAAACTTGGTTTTGAAAATTTTCAAAACCAATTCACCATGTAAGGTTCATCTGTGACGAAATCGAAAATCAAAACAAAACTAAAAAAAAAAATCCAAAATCAAAACAAAAACCAAAAAAATAATAAAAAAAAGGCTACGGGATTTGAGATTGGGTATGATTTTGTACCCAATCTCAAATTCCGTATGATCCCACATTTTTACAAGTCTGCAGGGTATTTTTTTTGGTAATCTTGCTAACGAGTATCAGTCGACAGGGTATTTTTTTTATCGACCTTGCCGACTTTTCAACTCTGAAATTAGCATTTACAGGGTCGGCACGATATTCATCCTTATACCTTGACGACTAGTGAAACATTTACAACAGTCTCTTGTGTGTCAAAAATAATAAAGTCGGCATCTTCTTCATTCATCGACCTTGCCGACCAAAGCTAGTCGGCACTAGGGGTGTTCATGGTCGGTTTTGGTTCGGTTTCAAGCCAAACCAAAACCGAAACCAATACTATCGGTTTATAAAAATTGAAACCAAACCAATCCATTAACCATTGGTTAGGTTTCCAAATGGTTCCATCCGGTTTCGGTTTTTCCCAGTGGTTTTTGGTTAACCAATAATTATGTCAAACCAAAAAAAAAAATTTACACTAATTTACTGAGAAATAAATAGTATTGGTTTGCAAAAATTTGAGACAAAAAAATAAATAAAAGAATATCAAGAGTAGTTAAAGCTTACTCTAAATCTAGAGATCAAAAGAAGATTTAACTAATGACAAGTGACATCTCTAATGAAAATTTAATCAATGATTTTTTTATCAATATTGATTAACCATTGGTTATTGGTTGGTTTCTCTATCATACCAAAACCAAACCATTAATCTCGGTTTTCATCTTTTCTAAACCAAAACCAACCATTAGTTAATGGTTCGGTTCGGTTTCCCCCTAATCGGTTTGGTTTGGTTCGGTTTCTCGGTTAACCAGTAACCATGAACACCCCTAGTCGGCACTTTCTTCATTCGTCGACCTTGCCGGCCAAAGTTAGTCGACATTGTCTTCATTCGTCGACCCTGCCGACTTTTCATAGTTTTTAACCGAAAGTGTTGATTTCTTCTTTAATTTTGAGTATGATTTCATACATCAGCTTTGCAATCCTCTTTTTAGAAGTGTTTGGGTAATATGTTTTCATTTAGTTGCAAAAAAATCTAAAAAAATAATTCTTTTCATAAAAAATCTTCTTACATAAGTTCAATCAAAAACAAAATTTCATAACTTAAATTCATAAGTTTTAATCTACTTAATTAATTCATCTAAACTCAATTAATTAACCTAATCAGAATTTTAGTGTTAATTAAACAAAATATATTAGTCATTTTAAAAATACATGGTTAAGGGGTGGCCTATTTTATTTCTAACTGTCTTGGGTTTTGTCCCATTAGGTATATCCCAATTATTCAGGTATTCCCTAATTAAGCCTGGATAATAAATGACCACATACTAATTATTAGTGAAAACCCGAGCCTAATATAACTAAATTCAAAATCAAGAGGGGTATGTGGACCCCACGTGTCCTTTATTGCCTGTGTGTCTATGTCCGTGCTTCTCTTATAGTCTTACAAACAAGCATCCGCCATTTGGGAACCTTCTTTGGTTTACCATTAGTAACTCACAAATAGTAGATTCAGAGAAGAAACAACACGGCAAATACAGTCAATTAAATAAAACGAGAACGGTATTACGACCTGGTTAATCCTCCTGCGGCAAATTCAAGAGTAGATTTTATTAATAGGCTGTTTCATCGATAGATGGGCACCAGACCGTGTTCCATGGAGAAACTGCAAAGAACCAAGGTGTCTATATTTTGATATGCAACCTGAAAATTTGGTTTTTGGTGAAAAAATTGTGATCATGAATCTGGTATCTTTAGGAACCCGCTTAAGCCATGTATAAATCACTGCACGAGTGTCAGCTCAGAAATGTTAGAATGCTAACCCATGTTTTGATGTTTATATACAGTACTTAATATATCGAAAAATGGGTCATTTGTCCAAATATTTTTAAAACCTGGTTCAAATGGACGAGTAAAAATTAATATGGGTAAAATGGACAAAAAAAAATAGCAAGGATGAAACTGAATTCATCCTGACTTAAACTTAAAAAATAACAAGGATGAAACTGGATACATCCTGATGTAAATTAAAAAAAAATATTTGAAAGTGTCTTGGTAAAGGGGCGGTAGGAATCGGTAGAGGGGCGGCAACCTAATAAGACAAAAAAGGTCATTAAGTAAATTCAAATGCCCCTTATTAAAAAAAAAATGGAAATGACCAATTAACCCTTATTATTAATAATCAAGATTAGTGTTTGATAATCAAGATTAGTGTTTGATAATCAATTTTCACTTATAATAACTCTAAAATTAGATTTTTAAAGTTATAAAAAAAATAAAAAATTATGTGATATTTGTGAAACCCTAGATTTTGATTCACTCAACCAAAATGAGTGATTCAAGTGGCAAATTAGAGGTGAGTGATCAAAATTAGTTCCCATTAGCTTTTTGTTGATCAAAATTATCTAAAGTATGTAAAAGATCAAATTTTTAAAATTTTAAGAAGAACATACGGTTGGAAATAAACTAGTTACCAACCGTAATCGGTTCAATTTTGGGAAAAACCCAATCGTAATACGATTCGGTTGCTAGAAAAAATCTTGGATACGAACCGTAACTAATTACGGTTCATAAAAAGAATCGAAACCAACCGTAACTAAACTACGGTTGGTAAGTCATCTATAGTTTGAACCGTACATCACTACTTCAAAAATTCTTAACACTCGGGATGATATACGGTTGGTAACTTTCATTAAGTTACCAACCGAACCTAGGTGCGGTTGGTAACTAAGGTTTCGTACCAACCGTACCTAAACCTAATTCTCAATTTTTTTTAAGGTACGGTTCGTATTTGGGTTGTTAGCAACCGTATGTTCTTCAACCAATACAGTGCGGTTGGTAATTGAGTTATTACCAACCGTAACTCGCATAAACCTGTAAATTTCAATTTCAATTTTCATACAAAACCCTAATTTTTGATACAAAATTAACTTAAATTCAACACGATAAACTAAACCCTAAGCGGGTTTTTCCAAACATTTTTCAAATCGCCGATTAATCGAAGACGATGAAATTTTCGGTTTTAATGGAGGTTAGGATTGATGGAGGAGAAGAGAAGATGAAGAAGAAGATGAAAAAAAAACTCGATTTGATTTTTTTTTGATTCATTAGGTTAAAAAAATTGATTTGATTTTGGTTGATTTAAGGTGAAAGGGTAATCTAGTCAATCTACATCCCTATAGGACACCCCCTAACCAATAAGAGGGACATTGCTATCACACTTGCCGCCCCTCTACCAATTCATGCCGCCCCTTTACCAAGCTTGATTTGAAAATGGGTAGGATGAAACTGTTTACATCATGGTTATTTTTGTATTTTTATCCATTTAAACAGTATTAAATTTAGATTTCTTTTTCACCCAGAATTTTAGTCTTTTTAATCAATTTTGTGTTAAAATATCAAGCTTCATTTAGCAATAAAAGATACTACCTTACAAGAACTAAGAAGATACAATACAAACTTCTTACATTAAATTTCAAGCTAAGTGAGCGATAAATACAACAACTCTAGCCATATTTAGCCAAATATTGAGGTTTGTAGTGAGCGACCAATTCATCCACACTTGGTAAGTTTTCTTCGACTAAATGCACTACATTGAACCTTTCGAACCATGCCTGCAAACGGGTACAAGTTTCAAATATCTTAATTCCTTTGAGCTCTTCAACTCCTTTAAACCAACGGACGAAGGTTCCAAATGCTAAGTCTACGAATCCGATATCATCTCCCCCGAAAAATTTCTTGTCGCCTAGTCCATGTTCTTCAATAGTTTTCAGTATTCCCATGATCTCATTGATTTTTTCCTCTTTTGTTTCCTCGGTAGCTTGAACTAAACTCCAAAAAGTTATTTCCTACGTAGAATATGCAACAACAACAACAACAAAAAACAAACCAAATTATTAAGCACCGAAGGGAAAAATCGCGTAATTAATCTATAAACCGAGATGAATTATATACCTTGTCTTCCATGAATTTGGTCCAGAAACGAGCTTTAGATCGTTCGTAAGGATCTTTGGGGAGTATCGGGTACTTATCTGGCCATGTCTCATCGATGTATTCCAGTATGATCAGCGATTCAACAATGGGTTTTCCACCATGAACAAGAACAGGAACTTTCTTATGAACTGGGTTGTATTGAAGGAGTAAATCACTCTTATTTGAAAGATCTTCCTCCACGTATTCATAATTTAGTCCTTTCAGTTGCAGAGCACATTTAATTCTGCAACCATAAGGGCTATACCATACACTAAATAACTTCAAATCTTCCATTATCTATTTCAAATTTGTTTTCTGTTTCTGTGAAGTTTAGTATTTATCTTTGAGGTTTTCAGTCTAATATTGACTGCTTGTGCACAAAACAAGTCAAGATTGGGGACTTTTTTGAGGCTTTTATCTTCGTTTACGTCATCTTGTCCGTCATACTCCAACTAAAAATTGATTTCTAGAACTTTTACGTGGCTTCAAATTTAGATACCCAATCACCCATGTCTTTATTTGCATAATGTACGCAACGATTGTGTATGAAAATGTGATTGCTCCCATCATTAATATGATCAGTACTGTGTTTCATCCCTGTTTTGGAGGCTTTTATCCGAAACTTCCATAAATCTATGTTTCCCCGAATGTATGCGAGGGAGTATGAGCATCGAGAATTTTTGTTTTCATGATGTCTCCACTGGCTCCCTAGTTCCCTTACCCTACCCGTAAGCTAAAACTCCAAATGCCAAATCTTTTAAAAATAAAATTGTTAGAGGGACTGATGATTCCATTAGAGGGGCTGCTACAATAAGATAAAAAGGGTGACCGGTTAGTAATTTCAAAAACCTCTTATCGGGCCGACCGACCGGAGGGCAGAAAGAAGGGCCGTAGGATTTTGAAAGTCCTTTTTATGACCACTTTTTTTGTAAATTGAAACCTAACAAAAATGTTCAATTTCATAAAAAGATTGGAAATGAATTTGGTGGTAGTCTTTGGGACATGAAAAGCCTAAAATGTCCCTCCTTTTAGTCTAATTATTATAACTTCTTATACATCCTATTTTTTTAAGGGTATAATTGGCAATCAAACTCTAATATAACATATCTAAAAATCCGTGCCTCAGAATTTTACAAATTTTATATCATTGGAAAGGATTTTAAAAATCTACACAACGAGTACAAACAACAATATAAAATTTAGTGTTTTTACGAAAAAATCGATAGTGACTTTTAAAATTTAATGCATAGCTATTATGCAAAGCACCACCAAGGATACATAATACATGGGGAAATTGGTGCAAACCACCACAAAATATACATAGCACATGGGTAAATTGATGCAAACCACCACAAAAGATGCATAAAAAATGGGGGAAGTTTATGTAAATTACCATAAATTGAATGCATATCAATTTTAGCCTTATAACATTATTACGCATAGCGGTGTTTCAATTTTCTTCGGTCGGCCCTCCCCACTGTGGCAGCGGTGATCTAGTCTATGTGTTTTTCATAATAGCTAAAAAGCCCTTATTTAATGAATGTTATTAGTAGGAAATACCATTAGGTCTTAGAAATAATATATTAGAGGGGGTCTAGTCCCGTTGACCCGATCATGTGTCGATTTGGTCCTATTTGGTAATATAAATTATAGTTTGGTCCTAAAAATTATTGTTTGGTCCTAGGCTGATGTCATGGATGATGTAAATGTCACCTTGTAGTGGCAGAAATACCCTTTTGGATAAGGACCATATATATAGTCAAAAGGTAAGAGAATAAATCATTCTCAGATTTACTTTCTCTCTCATCTTTTTTTTCTAGATCTGAAAAATTTTTTAGTCGATCTTTTGAATTTAGAGGATTCATTGGATTTCATTACCGAAGCATTAGCTGTATTAGCAATTTTTTTGAAAAACAAGAAGGATCGTCAGAGATATTACGAACTTCGTCGGCTTTATATGCACTAGTGGCTACTTTAGAATCATCATCTATATCTGCACTAGCTAAAGAATACTGTGTTTCGATTCTTCTTTCTTTGTGTATAAATGGTGGAAAAGAAGTGGTTGCGGCTTTACGAAAACCTACTTCGCTCATACAACATTTGGTTAGTAAACAGAAGTACGTATAACACTCGTACAACATGAGAAAAACAGTAGTACTATTAGTACGTTCCAGCTTCCTTGGTCCTGTTCATCCTCTATTTATATAAAAAATAAATAAATTAATCTTAGAATAATTGAGATTCATTGAACTTAGTGGCCTTTTTGTATGGACTTCATTCACGGGAATGAAGTCATTTTAGCTTTTTGTATGGACTTCATTCCGGGAATGAAGTGCTTTTTTTTTAGCTTTTGTATGGACTTCATTCTTGGGAATGAAGTCATTTTTTTTAATACTGTTCTTTTAGTGCCTGTTTTTTAGCTTTTGTATGGACTTCATTCACGGGAATGAAGTCTGTTTTTAGTTTTTTGTATGGACTTCATTCCCAGGAATGGAGTGCTTTTTTAGCTTTTTGTATGGACTTCATTCCTGGGAATGAAGTGCTTTTTTTTAGCTTTTTGTATGGACTTCATTCGGGAATGAAGTCTTTTTTAGCTTTTGTATGGACTTCATTCCTGGGAATGAAGTTTGTTTTTTAGGTTTTTATATGGACTTCATTCCTGGGAATGAAGTTTGTTTTTTTAGCTTTTTTGTATAGACTTCATTCCTGGGAATGAAGTCTGTTTTGTTAGTACGGAAAATCTCTTACAAAAAAAAAATTAACATGAAAGGGTATTTTTGTCTATTTAAATATTTTTAAATAATTATGGACCAAACAGTAAAGGCGTTTGACCAAAGGACTAAACAGACATGGGCCCACCTAAAAAAGGACCAAACGATATTTTTCCCATGTTATTAATTAATTAATTAATTTTGATTATACTTAGTGAAAAATTAAATCAGATTAAGAGTTAGGTTTGGTGGAGAGAAATAATATAGTTTTTTTTTTTGTTTTTTTAGATTTATTTAAAAAAAAAATAGATTTTGATTTACTCAACCAAAATGAATTTTTCAGTGGCTATATATTAGAGAAACCATATTTTACAAATACCCCACGATGGAGATGGTTGATCTCTTAGCTCAAATGTCATGAAAATTTACGGTTGGAATTAACCATAAAAGCCAACAGTAGGGGCCATTTACAGTTGCAATTAGCCATAAAAGCCATCTTTAGGGACCATTTACGAATAGTATTTGAAGAACATCCAACCGTAACTGGTTAAAATTGGGAAAACCCAATCTCAACCAGTTACGGTTGGATTGTTGTCCTGCGAGACAAACCGTGAATAAGTTACGATTCGTTTGTTGATAGCTAGAATCCAACCGTAACCGTTTACGTTTGACACCATTTAAGTCAAAGCCGGACGTAAGTTACGGTTCGTTTGTCTGTTGCTAGTATCCAACCGTAACTATTTACGGTTGATAATATTTAAGTCAACGCCAACCGTAATCAAACTAAAAAACTTAAAATATTTTACTTAGGAATTTTTACGGTTAGTACTGTTAAAATTGAAACCAGCCGTAAATAATTTTACGGTTACAAAAAGTGAACCGTAACTGGATATTTCAAATATTTTTTTTAGGATATACAGTTGGTAGTTCTTGAATCACCAACCGTAACACCTTCAGAAGTTGAGTTTACGGTTGGTAATTGGAGAAAAACCAACTGTAACCCTAAATGCAACCCTAATTTAACTTCAATGTGAATGTATCTAACCTAATTCGAACACAAAAAAACAACTCAAACCTCACATAATTCATGCTGTTTAATCCATCCAGTGGTTTAAGGGTTTGAAAGAAAATTAATGAAGAAAAAATGTTAAGACTGAAGGAGAAGAGAAAAGATGAAAAAAAACTGATTTATTATTGTTAATGGAAAAATAAAAATAAATTACATAGCAGGCAAGCGAGCAACAAGCTGCGCCGCAAGCCCTTTTTGAATTGCAAAACCTATTCTTTTAAAAACAAACTCTCTTGATTCGGGGGTCATGACATTACCGTGCATGACTTTCTGAACCCTCGTAAGAAGTCCAACCGCCTCTGGAGCCAAATACTCGAAAGTATCAAAAGAAAAAGGGATAAAAGCATGTCCATTATCGGCACATGCTTTCTCATGTTTTGCTATCTTACCTGAGGCTGCCCTCAAAGCTGCTTGTCCCACTGTGAAAGAACCCTGTCCAATGCCTACTAACGGTGAAACCCTAATAAGGTCAACACATGCGTGTTTTCCTTTTAGCCCACCCAAAAATAAGAACATCCACTGGCCTAAGTGTTGATCTCCCCTCAAGTGGGTCCGTCAAAAAAATTGACAACGACTTCTTTCTTTTCTTTGAAATACCAGACCCTCCATAAAACATCATATAAGGTATCTCGCACATGATCATGTCTATATTTGAACCCGGGATCTACCTTACAATGGACTGCGTGTTACCCATATGCGTTTAAGCACCCTGTGATGCAGGCAGGGCAACGTGAATCAGAGGGGTATAGAGGAATCATTAACCTATACTTAAGAATGGAACGATACTCCACAGGTGACATCTTCTGCCCAAGACCCTCAATCGGAATAACAAGAAGAAAGTCTTGAGCATGCGCTGCTTGCAGGCAACCCAAAACTACCTTTTGTCTGACTGATAACTCATAAACCTTATCCATATCTTTAACCACTTGACCAAAAAGAGCACTCGCCAGGTTACTTTGTGCCTTAAGGGGGGCGGTGTCTTTATTGGTAAAGCTGTTAAAGTCTTGATCAGGAATAGTTGCTTGTAAACTGATTTTAATTTTTAGGTTTTATTTATTTATTTATTTATGAGGTTTAAATACACTGTAGGGTAATTTAATCTTTTTAAGGGATGGGTGAGGGTAACTTAGTCCTTTAAAGATGGAAGGGTAATCTAGACCTTTAACATGACATTAGGACACCCCCTAACCAATTTGGTGGACATTATTATCATGAGTAAGTCCCTCTAATGGAATCATCAACCCCGATAAAAACTTTCATAAAAATGTCTTCCCAAGCTGTCAGGCATTGCATGTTTCTTGGTCAATATTTCCCATTTACCAACCGTCCTCGTTGGTTAGACGTCATAAGCTCCGCCTATGTTGTTTTGTGAAATTGATCAATACTACTTTGATATTTTCTTAAAGAAAAACTCATGGTTTGAATCCCTAAAACAAAATATTTCCAAAGAAAAAACTTACTGAAAAGACGGGGGTACCCAAATACACCACAATCTTTAAAATATCCACCTATAAGTCATCTTACCGAAAGTGATTGTCTATGGACAAAGTCGAGACAATACGAAAAATCGGTATTCACACTTTTTTTGATCGTCTATGGATACGAGATCGAGACAATACAACAATCAAAGTGTGATTACTTGATAATAGGTTCGAACTTAACCAAACTCTATAGGATCACTATCAAGTAATACGGAGTTAACTTTTGTGTATTTTACTTCTAATTATAATAAACAATTATAATTTCGGAAATAGAAAAGTAAAAGACACAACATGATTTTGTTAACGAGGAAACCGCAAATGCAGAAAAACCTCAGGACCAAGTCTAGAATTGAATGCTCTCAGAAATAAGCCGTTATACAAAATCTAAACCAACTTCGTATAGTTGAGACCAAGCAACTAAACCTAGTTCACTTAGTTTCTTCAGTATCCCTGCGCTTCCGACATTCAATAAGTGCACGCATTGGAACAATTCCTTTAGATCGTATTCCAAACAGTAAAGGAAAAACAAATCCGTTTTGTGTACAACTCTATTGATTCTTTCTAGATAAAGATATCTCAAGTCATATGCAAAGGCTCTTCCGTTTAAACTAATAAACTCCTTTGCCTGATTAGATCAATCCAATCTCTATTACCTAAGTAATAAGATTAGGATTTGTAACGATAAAAATAGAACTCAAGAGAACTATTAGGTGTTACCGATCTCATGCAACTAATCAATCGAATAAATCCGATTCTAGTTGGATCCCAGCCGATCAAGGTTTGTGCTGCACAAAGATATGATAAATCAATAAGAAATCTTCTTCGTCTTCAAATCTTCTTTAATCTTCAATTAAACCTTCACAACACCACTTGAATCTCTTGTGATCAATCACGCACAGAACGGAGTCTGTTAAAAATGGATTATCACAGGATGTCTTTAGATCTACAAACAATTCTAAAGATCTCGTCGACACTTCGATCTAGTTTGAGTGAATCTTATATCAGAAATGAAGATTCTCAAGAATAAACAAACTAGGTGCAATCAAAGTTCAACAACCGTTAGTCAATCAAATCAATCAAAAACTAATAAACTGTAATTATTTAGTTTCCCACCAACGTTACTCATAAAACTTCTTAATCCCACATAAGTCTTTAAACGAACGTTCGTAAGAGATTTCGCCTAATTAGGGTACTTTCCTCTCCGGATAGACGGCTCCACCAGAAATAACAAAAAGATGAAATTTGCCTGGCTATTAGGATAATTTGATAGAAATGCAAACTTAGGTATTTATATACCAAGGATGTTTGGACACCAAGGAATTTCCAAAACCGAAAATATTCTAAAGATATGCAATAAATACCCAAATCGGTTTTCATAATTCCTGGAAATGCTTTGTCCAATATTTTCCGAAATCTCTTAATAGAAAATCTCTAATTAGTAAATGCAAATTACTAATTTTTATTCTCTAGAGATATACATTTAATTGCTGGTAACTAAAGCATATAAAACTAACAACCTTAATTAAAATATTCTTAATTTATTTCGGACCAGGATCTCTTTGAGTAATTAAGGAATATCTTTTTACAATAAAAGATAAGAGTTATTGTTTGTGTTCAAATTGTGTTGACATCTTTTCTTTGTAAATCATCTTTCATATTTACAATCTTGGAATCGATTATACCACACTTCCAAACAAGTTTAGAATTGGTTCATCTGTATTCCAAGACAACTATGTGATTGATCAAATATCAAATCACAGTCATGGGTTCAATCGGTTCTAAAAATCACTAGGATCGGTTATACCTTAATATGGATTAGTTGTGATCGGACATACAGGTTACCAGGACCGGTTACGTCAGTTACCAGGGCCGGTTACCATATACTCATGGTATTGCTTGTGATCGGTTACACAAGTCACTAGGATCGGTTACATCAATTACGAGGATCGGTTACACCAATTACTAGGACTGGTTACACCAATTACAAGGATCGATTACACAACTCATTTGTGATCGTTCACACCAATTACTAGGATCGGTCACACCAATTACAAATATCGATCATACCATCTCAGGTGATTACTTATGATCAGTTAAACTAATTAATTAAAACTAGTCATACCAAATCATAAGTCAGGCATTGTGATTAGTTATACCAACATACATAACAAGTTATGATCGGTTTCACTAACTCACACATGTTGGTAATCCAAAGATATGTAATGAATAACAATACCAATAAGCCTAGCGATTTCCCTTTCGATTCATAAAACAAGTTCATGAATGTACTTCCTTTAAACAAATGTAAACATTGTTTCCTAGGATGAAATCTTCACCGTTACCCATACACATAATCACAATAGCATTCATACGATTATGTCGATGTCATATCTACGAAGTTCAAAAGATAAGCGTTATACTTCGTAGTCTAATTCCTTAATACTATGATCATATGATCATGTATCACTACTAGAGTAAATTAATCATTCATAGCTTCCCAGTTATGTTTTCAATATAGCACGACTTGAAAGTTACGTTAGGAATGAAACAGTTCAAGTCAATATTACTAACCTCAAGAGGAAGGATGATGTCGTCGTTGTAGCTCGTTACTTCTTCACATTCTTCAGGTATTCGAGTACTACTTGTATGTCTCATATTCCTAGACTTTCTTGTCGAAACTATACGAAGTTGTCTCTAGTACATAATCAAGCGACTCTTAGATGAGTTTTGATTCACTAAAATATTGCAACCAAACTTGACATACCAACGCTTGGTGGGTTCAACCGAGGTATGCTCTAACAATTATATTTATTTTATTTTCATAAATTTAATCCAAACAAGGAGCACCTGATAACCTGGAATCATTTTCCAGCACCAGTATGTAAATCTCCGGCTATATCTCGCCAGTGTGATCCTATGATTTTTAAAGATTGTCAGAACTTGTGATACCTGTCAATATATGTACCACATGCTAGATCTTTATTTAAGGTTTTACCTAAATACCACCCACACTTTACCTAGGTACCACCCACAGCCTAAAAAATTAGTAGATGTAGACCCAATTTATAATGGGTAATGAAAACTCACCTTTCTCTAATATATAACAACCGTTATTACCATCATTGTCATCCCTCTTCATAATACTGCATGCGTCATATCAGGGATTTTCCTCTTTATTTTATTTTTTTTGTTACAAGAAAGATTATAGCCATGGATCTTATTACAAAGTTTCCAAGTGTTTTGGGTAAAAGCCGATTCTCCTTGCATTTTTGGTAAATTTGGGTGTCTTTGATGAGAAACGATTCAAACCCTAAACAAATGCACCGCATAAGAGTATTTTAGATTCGAGATATCAACTGCAAGACTCGGCCTAAACCAAGAAATGGCCGTTCCAGATTCAATTCTGTCACAAAGTGAAGGAGAAGGGTTGATCTTAGGGAGGGAAGCGAAGAAGGTGTTTGTGATCAGAATGTTGAATTATGAACGTGTGGTTGTTTTATGACTTGTATCAGAATATGGTTTCTGGATACTTGTGTTTTTTGTTGAAATAGGTTGAAATCCTATTTATACAAGCCATTGAGTGCACCCCTGATCTCGTAGGAAGTGGAGGCAGTTAAGTAGTGGATAAGTGGGGTTGTGTAAAAAGTGGCGATCACCACGTTTCCATTACGGGGGAAAACAGGGCACACTTTCATCCACTACTCCCATCATTGTTAACCGACCGTCCTTTCCCGACACTTTCTCGTAATGGGCGCGTTGCACGTCGCACGCCGTAAACCGCCAGACCAATAACCCAGTGAGCATACCCCAGTTTGTGACACGTTTGATGTCTCGAGTAAATGGGTGGAGTCGTGAGACTCGCAGCCAAAAGCATCACATGCATAGTGCTTTTAGGTCAAATAATAAAATTATTTGTGAAATTGATATTTATAAAACATCGCTTATAATCGATACATATAAAGCATCGCTTTTAAACAAGCAGCTGAAAATAATCAATGTGCGGAAACATCGTTGTTTTAGAGTTCGTTCAAATTAGTCACGAATTGATCGTCTTAAAAGGGTAGCATGACCGGCCACCTTTGAGCGATCGTTTGAGAACCTTATGGGTGAGCTACCACTTGGTCGATCGCTCCTTGTGGAGGAGGGGTGGCCTATGATCACAGCGTTACCCTATTGGCCTCCTAAAAAATAAATATAAACCACCCGACTAGGCTAGCGAAGTTGGATGGATGAGATGATTTGAGGCACTTGTGTACTGCCATTGGATTATGCAAGCAACGCGACCAACCTATTTTAGGTGATCGTTTGAAGGCCATATGAGCAAGCCATGGCTTGGCCGATCGCTCTTCATGGAAGAGGGGGTGGCGGTGATCACATGATCTGCCACGTTGTTGTCCATCTAGAATCCGATCTAAGTTGTTCGACCAAGTTGGCGAAGATGGACGGACACAATCAATTTGCGGCAATTGCATAACGCCACTGACTTAATTTTAGGGTTTAAAAAATCGCACTATCACCCATCTTTGGGCGAGCGATTCAACACGTTTCTGGTTTGTCGTGGGCAAGTCGATTGACCAAGAATGTAGTTGGGTCGCCGTTGAACATGCGAGTGCCCTTTTGATCATTCGAGGGAAGATCTAGGTCGTCCAACTAGGCTAGCTAAGTTGGGTGGTCGTGATGTTTTTGAGACCGTTTTTGCCGGTCTTAGCTCGCTTGATATCATTTTTCAATAGCGCGATCACCCATGTTAGAGTTAGCGTTCAAAGGCATTGCGGGTGTACTAGATGGAATCCGATCGGTTGGGATGTTAGTGGGTATCTTTGGTGGTTATCATGATGATCGTATAGTTCCTCTAGGAGTAATTTGGGCTGTTGAATTGTGTGGCCAAATCGTGTGGCCGTGATCATTTTTAAGTCCGAGATGGACAATCTGGATTTTCCTTAACGAATTTAAACGCGTTCGATCGCGCTAACTTTTAATTAAAAAGTGTGTAAACACGCTGATCTCTTTGTCAGAGGGTGGTGTAGCCTATGTGAGTGTTTTCATGCGAGGTCTCAATAATGACACTTGGGAGATTCATGCTACTCCGCTGCGAGTGAACATTAATCGTCATGTCATGCCAATATTGAGAGTTCGGCTGGGAACATTGCATAGGAAAATACTATGCAGGTCAATGCATTAGTGAATAATGCCGTAGGTTAAAATTTACAGAATATCTGGGGTTGTTTCTTCGCGCACCATTCTGGATAAATTTCATAAATATGTTGAATTGATCAATACATATGTAAATAAAGAGGTCTGGACACTCATTAGTTTTTGAATGGATCAGTCTCTTTGCAGAATGACGGCGCATTAAATACAGGTTTGTACAAATTTAGCCCTGAACTAAAAACCACCATCAACATTAAGTCCCCTGCTTAGCACGTAACAGTGACATTATTGCTGGGTAAGTACTAGATGGTGACGGTCAAGAGATAAATAATCAAGTCAAAGTGAATAAATGTTACCAGGGAAGCGGCATCTGTCTCGAAATAGCGACTCAGGATGCCATACCACGATTGTACCTCTCAGGTATGCGACATGATCCAACCATACTAGCGAGCATGTTCTATTAGGATTTCTAGTCTAACAGTCTTTTCCTGGCTTTAACTAGGGTTTCAATAAGAAGCACGACTTGGTTGGCGTTGAATCCTTGTCCATCGGATAAGTCTTGATGAGATTGTTCAGCGTCTGCCTCTTCTTAGGGTTTCTGTAGCGTATATACATATGCATGTGAAATTATACCATCCTTCTCGATTTGGAATAAGACTCCCTTGCTGAATCCCCATCCTGTTCATCATGTCAGACAGAAGTGGGTCATCTTCTTCATCTCGGTCAGATCTTTCTACCAAACGCATGCGGCTTGTATCCAGTATGACTTTAAACATCTCCTGATTTTGAAGTGGTAATTCTTCCTTTTCTTTTGACGTCTAATCATCGTTTTTTTTTAGGGTGGAAAAATCACTGAGCCTCGTGAAAATTCTCATGTCTGAATCCTCCGAGTCAAGAACATCATCTTTTGGTATACTTTTTCACTTGTGAACAGGTATTCATTTGCCATGTCCTGTAAGTAATAATATATTTTTTTTGTAGAGGTACCCGGTTGGAACATGTGTAACAGTGGTTGACGATGATGATCTGACCACTCCTCTTCATTCAAGTTCAAACATGCCTACTTTGGTGGACACTGGAAGACGCCGACTTGGGTGTCTTCTCCTATAAGTACCCTAATGCGGGTTTGTCGTTTGATATTCACATGAAGTGTTAATCTTCTAGTTCTAGGAATATTGGTGAATTCCTAGTGTTAGAGCATTGCTCGGTCGAACTCGCATGCGTTGCTATCTCAAGCATGTTTGTCAATGTTAATGATCAAAACTATAAGTCTTGATTTCTATCCTATGTAGCTAAAGGTCTCGAACTAGGATAGAAAGTGTAGTTGAGCTCAAGAACTCCATGGCAATCATCATACAAGACGAAGGACTACTCGAGGAACCGGTGGAACTTCATCGACTAAAAGGTATGTGGAGACTTGAACTTATCTGTCACTCAAAAGTCTATTTACTCTATCTCCTACTCTTGAGACAAAAGTCGTTTAGACGTATAGACTTTCATTATACACGTTTTCTATTTCGATCCGAGATTAACTCGCTTATCTATTTCTCGAAATATGTTTTGGTAAGCTTTCGCTTTAACCGAATTCATCTTTACCTAGTGACGAAAGTCATATTATGTTTCAATCACTTTGGAAATTGCTCTGACAAAAAATGGTCTGTGAATAACGGCTATATAACGTTCTCTGAGAATGTTTTAATGATTGATGGGAGTTTAGATTACATAACCATTGGTAGGATATAAGCATTTTTTTTGGAAACAAATATATGTATAAGTACTTATTCCTTGAACCAAAGTTTGCGAACTCGTTGATCAAGAGAAATGGAAGTGGCGCAAGCCAAGTCCGAGAACTGGCGGAAGTTCGCACCCGAGAATTTCTGCTGGAGTTTGTGTACTCCTTTCATGAGCTTAAGTCCGCGAACCCAGTCCGGAAACTTGAGTAAGTTATATCTAAAACCAGTTGTTCTTGAACTAATGTTTATATAAACTAAGGAATGTTTTTGCAAACCATGGTTATAAAGTTCATGAACCTATTCGAGCGAATCAAATCGTTTTTTCTTCGATTGTATCTTGTGTAGTTACATAAGATCTAAGAAATTGAACAACTCTATAACTAGTTCATTTGAGTCATTTGAACTAGTTATGGTGAAGAAGAATATGGTTGATATGAGACTGATCATAAGGCTAACCATTTGGTTGACTATTGCTGAACAAATAAATGTTAATGTTTGGGTATGGTTCATAAACCCAAAATTGAACATTTTATTTGTGTGTAACAAGCTAAGTTTTAGATCCAATAAATGCGAAATATTAGCTTGAATCTAATCAGGTTTTCATCTAACGGTGAATATTGAATGCTTTGTTACCAAGCTAACATTTGATTGCAAACCCTGATTTGAAAGACTATATAAGGGAGAACTCTAGCAACTGGGAAACCTAATCCCCACACTTTACGTGTGATACTAGTTTGCTAAGCTAGAGTCGATTATCCGTTAACCTTTGGTTTTCTTCTTCTAAAACCAGGCTAACGACTTAAAGACTTCATTGGGACTGTGAAGCCAGACTGATACTACTTTTCTTGTAGTTGTGTGATATGATCTTGCTGAATCTATCGTACAAGTACAATTGGAATAATTGGCTTGAGATTTATATCACCGATAGGCAAGATAGAAAACAAATCACAAACACTTCGTCTCATCGTTTGTGATTCCTCAATATCTTTTTTCGCTGCATCGATTAAGATTATTGTGAGGTGATCAATAATACTAGGATGTTCTTCGGGAATATAAGTCCGGGTTATTGATTGGTTCGTGTTCACCTTGATTTATCAAAAGATGGAACAAAACTCATAGGTTTATTTGAAGGAGACGAATTTATCTATTCTGTAGACTTTTCTGTGTGATACAGATTTGTTTATTAAAGTCTTCGACTTTGGGTTGTAGCAACTCTTAGTTGTGGGTGAGATCAGCTAAGGGAATCAAGTACGTAGTATCCTGTTGGGATCAGAGGCGTAGGAGCATAGCTGTACCTTGGATCAGTGTGAGATTGATTGGGGTTCAACTAAAGTCCAGACCGAAGTTAATTTGGAGTAGGCTAGAGTCTGTAGAGGATTAATATAGTGTGTGTTCAATCTGGACTAGGTCCCGGGGTTTTTCTGCATTTGCGGTTTCCTCGTTAACAAAATTTTGGTGTCTGTGTTATTTCTATTCCGTATTATATTTGTTTATATAATTGAAACATCACAGGTTGTGCGTTGTTCAATCAATTAAAATATCCGACCTTTTGGGTTGTTGATTTAAATTGACTGACACTTGGATATTGGTGTTTGGTACCATCCAAGTTATCTCTCTTTGATAAAGACTCATAGATTTCTATTTGCTTGAGTAAAGATCAAATCGAGAGATTGAGATATAAACTCTTTGATATACTTTTTATCTAGATTGAGTCTGAATGTCTAGTTGATTCTCTAGAAAGATCAAATGGAGTTTGTCCATACAGATTGCTAATCGAATTGTTGGGTGTGGTTGTTAGATCCCCGCTTTTTCAATTGGTATCAGAATAGGCAAACACGTTAAAGACCTTATAAGTTTGTGTATATAGCGATCTGTTTATGGACGAGTCTATCTCTAATAACGTACCAGTTAATAAATTACCAGATGATTTTCAAAGCTTGGATTCACTTGGAGAAGATTGTCGCATCTAGATCAGTATCTAAACATTCTCTTAATGTAGAATCTGTTGAAGTCTGGGAAACATGCCTAGAAGAACAGTTGGATGAACTTTCTGATGAAGGTGATTCAGATATTGATAGAGATGTTGATGAGGAAGTCTCTGAGTATGTGAAGGTTTTGAATTCGTTGGATAAGAAGAATATGACAACTTCTCATGTCACTCCTCTTCTGACTCCTCTCTGTCGAGAAAACAAGAAATTGAGAATATGTTACACATGTGTTTATTTTTCGAATCGTTCTAACGAATCGATCCTCAAGGATTCTGAGGGAAACCTACGTATGAAGTCACTTGAATGTGATAATCTTTATCAAAAGTATTTTTGTTGGAAGAGAAACTTGCAAGAATGCGAAGCAAGGATTAACTCCCACAAACAAGTTTTGAAGACAGAGAAAGCGCTTGTCTTGCTCGAGAAAAATGCCGTGAGGCTGATTTATTCTTTGCTCTTGATAAAATCAAGATGTTAGAGGAGGACTTGAAAAATTTCAATACTAGTTCGAACAAATTAACCACTATGCTAGGATAAAGTAAAAATCATCGTGATACACGAGGATTGGGCTATAAGGGAATAGATGCTCCAAGTATTAGCAAAGAGGTAAAATTTGTCAAGGCTAGTGATTCTTCTCAACAAAAGGTTTCCATTGATGGCAAAAGTGAAACACCTTCACCGGAAGATAAAGGTCGAAAGAGCAAAGTATATCAACCTCCAAAGTCAAGCACACATGGATCGAGGTAAGAACATTCCTTATGTATGCCACTATTGCGGAAATAAAGGTCACATGGAAAAGAGATTTCGTTTCCGTATAAGATATGAGAAACTTCATGATGTTCTTGTTTGGGCGTCACAAGAAGTTGTGAAACCAAGAACATATGTAAAGACTAATCCCCTTCGCGTTACAGGTTGTAACTGTCCAACCTTTAGGCAAAGGAATCAGTGATGTGATAATCCTAGTTTTGCCTATAAACGTCATACGAATCCTTTTCACAATCGTAATGGTTATCAAAAGGATAACTTCGTAAATACGAAGACAAGATCCGATGCTCCCAGTTGGAGAAAGACTAACTTGCAAAAGAATAGTCAATCCAATTCTAGAAATCTTGAAGAGAGTAATGGGAAAAAGGTTAGGTCATTCCTAAATGCACTCAGAAGTGGGTACCAAAGAAAGTCAATGATGCTTTGAGTGCAAAAAGGAATGATCTTCCAGAAAATTCCATGACTATGGAGAAGGCAGTATCCATGATTTTGGAACTTAACAAATTTTTTGGAAAAATGGAATTGGATGTGAAAGGTTCTAAAAGCGATCTCTTTCATGATAATCCAAAAGTCACTTGTGGTGAGCAAGACATTGTTCACCTCAACACAACTTGATTGTGTTAAAAGTGCATCCTTACCAAGGAATGCCTGCTATGTATACTGGCGAGGAAGCACGAGAATTGGGGCACACAGATTATGTTCGGTAAGTTTTGTCAGAATTCTACTTGATTTTTCTAAAAGGTATGTCTATAAACTTGAGCAAGATTTGTGTTTTTATTTGCTTAGAATACTTATAATGATCTTGCTTATAGTTCATTTCTACCTAACTTGATCTATGTTTAAGGTTCTTAAGTGTTTAGGTTTGAAAATAGTAGTTCGGGATGTTTGGACTTCATGGTACACATACCAGGTGTGCATATCATCATTTAAAACCAAAATCCAGGGGTCTAAGTACGCATACCAATTTGCATACTGCTCCAGGTCACGAAAATTCGTTTGCAAACCCGTATGCATACTGACATGTAGACGTCGATATTTGGTAAACTTATTTTGGCCGTAACATCTTCGTCCGAACTCGGAATGACCTCATTCTTTTTAAATTCTCTTCATATTTGAATTATATTCAAAATGGAGATGATAATTCTTGAATTTGGATGAGTTAAGATTGGTCTTTGTCCTGTCTCTTGTTTTTGAGTGATGTCTTCGGTTTCGTCACACTTGTTCCGCTTCTTTTGGACTTGGGAACTTGGATTCCCGAAGTACTCCTATTCTAAGCTTATTTGTAGCTTTTACAAGAATGATGTTGGTGAATCACAAAGAAGGAAGTTCAAGAATGGGTAGTAGTACGCATTACTATGGGATTCTTGAATGTTCACAATCATTTTATGTGAACTATGGTGCATGGTCGTTAATGACTTTGTATGTTATTCTTTGTTAAGAAAATCTTTTTATACGCCTTTGGTAGCTACTCTTGGTGTAAATCCGGGTGAAAAAGATTGAGTCTACCCTATAAGGACAAATCATCTTAATGTGGATTACGAGTTTGTCTTGATGCCTAGGAAACTTCTTATGAAAATTTATTCTTGTTTTTGAGAAGGATTACTAGAGTTTGGAATAGAAATTATTATGATTACACATAGCTATTGCCAAACGTTTTCATCTTCAAGTTTTTAGGTTTATTGGTTTAAATTCTAAAACTGTTTGGAAGATGATTTTTGCAGTATTAATCTTTATGGTTTTATATACTGCAATTTTTTATGGGATATGTGTGTTTGCGTCCGTGAACTATGATTGTCCCATATCTTGTCAAAAGTAAAGTCTTTCATAAGTCGATATTCATATGTTGATAAAGGAATGAATGGAATTTTGACAAATACAAAAGTTAAGCCTATATTGTCAATTATTGACGCAAGATAGGTTAAAATCTTTTGTTTTCAAGGATTGTGTCTATTGTTTGTCATTGTGAAAATGGTGATGGAAAATAGAATGAATCCTTGTGTATTCCGCATTAATTGATCTTCCCTGATCCATATTATTACTGTGAGGCTCTGTAATGTGTCTTATGTTGAGCACTAAACGACCAAGTTGATTATTTTATGATTAACTTTGTTGTTGTCCCGTAAGGTACTTTATGTCGAGCATTTTTTAACTAAATTAATCATCTTGTTTGGTTATTTAGTTATAACTCCATAAGTCTTCTTATGTTTGAGCGCTTTTGACTGGGTTGATTATTTTCATGATTAACTTAGCCATTGCTCCATAGATTCTCTTATGTGAGTATGGCCAATTAAATTGATTACTCTTTGTGTTTAATTTGATTGTGTATTTCAATTAAGTTAATCATGGGTTCTCTTGTGATTAATTTAATTGAGCATTTCGGATTCAAATTCATACTTGTATCTGATTTGTTATGTCCAAAGAAATCCTTATTTTCTTTCGAAATTAAGGTCGCTCTTGTTGTTCTTTCGGGAATGACATATTATGGGGGAGAGTTCTTTTTGAACTTGCGCTTAATTGCCATATCTTTGTGGGGAGTGCGGCTGTGGAATATTATAGGGTTTATCTTGTATCTTTAAACTCCTTGATAAATGCATTTAGCCTCGGCTTTTATTATTGCATATAAATAAGATGATGTTTGTTTCTTTCTTTTGGTCATGAAATGTCTCTTTCGGAAATTTTATTAGGATCCCGTTCTTGTACCTTTGCCAATTTTATTGACAAAAAGGGGGAGAATTAATATGTAATTCACACTACAAATACATATGGTTTTCAGATCATTATGTAAGGGGGAGTAGTTTCCATGTGAGATGGAGTATTGACTAAGGGGGAGTGATACATATTACCAAAGTATTGTTGTTGAAGTTGTGATACAATTGGACTTTGACGCTATGTAATGATACTATGACACTGTATAACAATGATTGAGAACTCTTGTTTTCTTATTTTTATAGTTACGGATTTTCAACAACGAAGATACTAAACTTACAACCTTTGGGATCATTGGAGTACTTGGAAGTGACGAAGATTTCGAGTAATGTTGAAGATTAGACATGTGGAATAGGAGCTACAAAAGTTAATTTATTTATTTTTTGTATTCCATATGTATTAATAGTTTTTGCCACTAAAATTGACAATGGGGAGATTGTTAGAGCATTGCTCGGTCGAACTCGCATGCGTTGCTATCTCAAGCATGTTTGTCAATGTTAGTGATTGATCGCGGTCGTAAGCGTCAAAAATAAATTACACTTTCTTACTACTCAAAATATAAATATAGCAAGGGCAAGAAAGGATCGATCCCACAGAGAGGTCTAGGTTGTCAAATTGTTATGGTTTCCTATATAAAACACCGTGGATTTTCTGATTTTATGTAATAAAATAAAATAAAAGCAAATATAAAAGCAAAGAAAACAAATCAAATCAAGGATAAGAAATATTGGTTAAGGATTTCGTTTTCATTCACTAACATGCTTTTCACAATAACTAGAATTGATATTTAATCTCAACTTTTATCAAAGACCCTAGAATACCTTGATCACAAGAATATCCCGCAAATCTCCTCATGTCATCAACAAACACATTAAAAGATGCGAATATGAATTCTACCTAAAGGAACAACCTAACGTGTAAAAGCACTAATCAAGTTTAATTCCCTAGATGCATTAAGTTCTATGAAATCAGGCCAATCAAAGCAATCGAACGTGGAAAGCGCACTAATCCGATTTAACAAAGGTTACGATTCACATATGATCATAAGAATATATCACTACAAACTATAATCATATTATGCTACTTGTATCCAAGGAATATCACTTTTGCGTATAATAAACCCTAAACTAGCAATAGATGTGATTAGAAGTTCTACCAATTTGCAACTTGACAAAACAATCAATCAATCATAAAACAATATTTTCGAGAATTGCAAACGATAGATATGAGACAAAACTAATATATTGAATCAAAGAATCATATTATGTGAAATCCAACTATTCCATAACCAATAATAAACTTAGGTACTCATATTCAAGGAGTTCATCACAAGAAGAAAGAGAAAATACTTCATGTTGTAAACCCTCGAACAAAGTAGTGGAAAAAGAAGAGATAATAAAACGTGGTCCAAAAAATTGTAGAAGTCTTCCCTTTTGTAGTCTTTTTCTCCTTCCAAAACTAGGTTTTGTCTTCAAAGTCCATTAGTTGGAAATTCACCCGGCCCACCATGGAGAGAAACCGTGTAGAAATTTTGTCCCAAAAACGCTCGCCGGAAAACTGGGATTATGACCGGAATCCGGCCGGAAAATCGCCGGAAAACTATTTCAGGTGACCGGCAAAGTCTGCCCGGTCACCGGTCAACGAGTCAACTCGGGTCAACGATCCACTCGGTCGGGTCAACACCGATTGGAGAGTCAGGCGAGTCAAACGAATCGGGTGAGTCACTATGTTGGTTAAGCTTGGCATGAGCTAGTGCAGCTCGAACCGCATCACCAACTCCTTAACTTGACCATCTTGGCCGGCATAAATTTGCGACCATTCGGCTTGAAGCTCGGTTCCATCTCCATCCCCGTAATTCGACATCCATCAACTCCGAAATCCACCGCTCTATGTAGCTCGGACCACCCATTTGAACAAGCAGACAACACAATCCTAGACCAACACTCCATTGCAGTGCTATTGCATCCATCTCTGCCAAGATCCGTTCTCATCCATGGCAGCATCAGCACCAGATGCACAGATTACCATCTCCAATCGCAAGCGCCATTCGCACAAACCACCTAGTCCGTTGCTACATCATCACAAAGAATACAAGCCCTATTCCACCTGCAATCACCTGCAACATCACATTCCCCGGAACTCCCTGGAAATAACAACAGTTTTCGCAACCGCAATCTGTCATGTGACTCGTACATACTTGTGGTATGGAAACCTTGCTCCTCCAACTGCGATGAGCCCATCCACGAATCCCTCACCGACATCGCTCGCCAACATACCGCCATTCGAGACTCTTTTCGTCACGAGCTCGTCATCCAAGCTGGATTGCTTCATTTGCTCTTTACCTATAATGCACATCTTTGCTTCTTCCATCCGGTGCCCATTTCAATTCAATACCCGCACTCGAACCTCTCTACCCGTAATCTCTCGGCCCAGCCACAATTTGCTTCGCTTAGCCCATAGCATCACCGCCTCAATCTCCATCTCCCCGCAATGCCATTTCAGGCCTTGCTCTCCATCTAGTTCAACCAATGTGAACTACGAGCACAACTCATAAGTGTCTATGCAGCAGCCTTCCATTTTCACCGCAATCTTACCATTTTCCGAGGTTCTTACTCTGAATCCAAGTCATCACAACCCATTCTGAACCTTTGTCTTCTTGCCATGAATTCCCATTCTCTCCATTGATGCTTCAATCAATAACACCATCTCTTGTTCTTCCTATTGCAATCTCAGCTTCTAATCGTTCCAACAAACAATTCCATCTCAGTCCTAGTAACAAACCCCGATTAAGAAGCTCCTTATTCCCCGTGGCTTCAATACCGATGCAGGACATTGAACTTGAGCACCACCAAGCCAAAACCATGAACATCAATTTCTTCACAGCAGCATCAGATTCCTGAGATTAAGCACACATCCATGTTTAATCAACCCTTGAACCAATCATTAACATCAAATCGACCGTCTTCAATTCATCTCAGATTCAATCCTCCACTTAATTCATCTTCAACAGACTTCCACGAGAAACACCCTTCTCTCCCTGTATGGCAGCAATCCATGACAATCAACCACTCAACATCTCATGGCTGCAACTCAGCCAAACTTGAAATCACACGAGACCCATCTCTGCAATTTCAATACCACCTCCCATGAACATCAACAACGTCCGTTCTTCACCTTAATCATCCTTAAATCAAACCCAGACTCCATTTCAATCTTCTGTGCTTCATCAATTTATAGAAACATCATTTTCTTCTCCGATTCAGACCATCTGAAAACAAATTCTTCCCCTGAATCTCTTGAGCCAAACCCATTAATTTCATCTACTCACCAACAGCATCTCTTTCTTTTCTCGATCTCAGAACCAGCAGTATCTTCTTCTCTTGGTTGGTTTTTAATGAAGCAATTGACCTCTCTTTGCTCAACTCGATCTCTGGCAGGCAGCAAGAAGAAACATAGGGTCTCATGGCTTGAAATGATGAAGAACTCGATCCCCCCGAGTTCTCACGAATTCACGTGTAATGCCTTCATTTCTTCTCGGTTCAGGTGAAACAATGAATGAATGAGAGAAACATCTCTCGATTTAGGGTAGGGTAGAAGTAGGGTTGGATATAGACACTAGTTCATTCTTGATAGGGGCTAACCAATTTACAGCCCCTTAACCTGAGTAGGATGTTCTTTAACACTCCTCCAAAGAGGGTCACCCCTTAACGCTGGCTCGGCTCCCGATAATATTTGCCCCTGAAAAGACAATTCTGCCCTTTTCACTCTAAATGAGTAGTTTCTCCTTCTTTTCCTCCGTGCGACTCCCGAGCACCTAATAAACTCAAAAGCACACATAAGATACATAATTCACAAGAAAAATAGCAAAGAAAGCGTAACTACTAGATAGTAAATTAGGTGTTTTAGACACCTATCAGATTCCCCCACACTTAGACTTTGCTAGTCCTCGAGCAAATCAAACAAAACAATTATAAATCATACATACAACTCCGTGTCGTCGAGGCTACTTGGTCACTTTTAGCATAAATAACAAGCCTTTAAACCCCTAGGTGTCCCTAAGTGGACGAGTTATAGTCTCGTGAAGGTTTACTAGAGATATACCTACAAAACCTATATTTCAAACTCCGTCTATTTGTGACAAATCAATGAACGAATCCAAAATGACTACGGGAGGAGGTACCTTGCAAATTCAATTCAATTATTAGTAAATAAACTCTAATTAGATAGTCGAACAAGCCACAATACTCGGAAACTAACAAACCACAATCACAATGAAAAGATTAAGAAGATGGATAAAGATGTAGATGTTGGCGAATGTTCACAAGTGTTCGATGTTTCCCATATCTGTCTCAAGGTCTTTGCTAAGATGAACCTAATCCTATTGGATTGAGCTACTTGGTGCCGAATGCTACATCAAATCAATTGGCATATACAAGGGAACCAAGAGTGACTTTATTCAACACAATAATAATTTCTTCTTTTTTTTTTTTTATCTTTTCTTATAAGATTGGATCAAACCGGATCCAATTTCTCTCTTTTAGACGGCATGATTAGATCTTTTGGATCCAAGCGCATGCTTCCTTGTCAACAAGTACATGATAGTTGCCTTGGATCCTGCATTCCACGCTTGTTTAGGCGACGGAGACAGGGACTACGTTTCACACATACTGCTATTCCCAAGTGTCTTTTTATTCCGTTTTGGTCTCATTGATCGGTCCTTTTTTTTTCTTTTCATATATTTTTTTTTTTTTTTTTTTTTTTTTTGTAACTCAATCACTCTATTTCATCCTAGCAGTAATAACACGTCGATTTTTAGTGACCCACCAAAGCACTTATAGAACAATAGATAAATATGGAAAAATAAAATAGAATGCGATATGGTGATATTCCGAGATATGGTAACAACTATCATGTTAATTTGTGATTTCTGAGCTATATTCGTCCCTTTTAGTTAAATGGTCCTCAATTCCTGCATTCAAAATGGTTCCATCCACTAATGGTGTCATCCTAAAGGCACAAGTTCTAGATTTCGGAGTTCAAAAAGCACAATTTTTTTCTCGGTTTTTCTATTTTTCTGATTTTTTTTTTTTTTTTTTTTTTAAAAGGCATAAATAAACTATACAAACATATAAATGCTCCCCCACACTTAAACTTTACATTGTCCTCAATGTAAAATTGAATCGTCCAAAGAAGGTTCAAGGTGGGAAATTCCGCAAATGATATGCAAAAACAAAGAAAGTAAAGATAAAAGCAAATGCATAAAAGTAAAAAGATAAGGATAAAGATACAAAACCGGTGGGTTGCCTCCCACTTAGCGCTTGTTTTAAAGTCGACGGCCCGACTTAGCTTCTTGTAAGATTCATTCCCCATACACCAATAATCGGAAAAGTTGGGGATCCTTCCATAGAACCTGTTTTGCAAACACTAGCTTCACACAAATATTAGTAATATAAAACAAAAGTGAAGCTATGAACCAATAAAAGCTTCCCCCACACTTATTCTTGTCTACACTTGGAAGTGTATAAAGAATATAGAAGTCGGGTACTTCCACGGTTTCTTGTTCCATAACCTGCATAGTATGAGAATCAAGTTTCTCTAATGGAGGAAAATGAGAAACAAAATCATCCAACAATATTCTCGAAGCACATACATTCAAACCAATAAGAGGTAAAGGAGAAGAAACAATAGGCAAAGGGTTAGATAAACCTTGCACAATCTCTTGTATTACGAAATCCTCTTCATCCTTGAAAAACTCAAGTGAATTATTCACCTCTTGTGTATCATGGTCCTCTATCAAACCTTGCAACCATTCTTCGTCCGTTTCCGCCGTAACCAAAGTCTCGACATAAACATCATCATTACAATCATTTGCAAGCTCAATTGGGTCTTCCACAATATTGGTTAAACCGGTCTCATTCTCAACACACTCCTTTTTATTGTAAGGCACATACTCTTTTGTGGATCCAAATTTTATCATAAGAAACTTTTTTAGAACACTCGAAAATGCATCATCCTCAAGCTCCACCCTTTGAATAGGCTCTTAATCATTATTAAGATCAATGCTTGAGTAATCTACACAAGTGTCGACATATTCCTCTTCATCTTCATCTTGATCCCAAAAAGACTCCTCGGAGATGTCACCATGACTTGTTTCAAGCAATGTATCATAATCACCGTCACTATCATAGTCAACATAAGATTGTTCCTCGCTGAATTTAGTGTTGCTAATCTCTAACTCATCCTTTTGAATAGGTGAATGATCATTATTAAGATCAAGAGTTGAGTTAACTACACAATTACCCACGAAAGTGCCCAAGGATTGGCCTTTTTCAACTTTAGCATCAATCAAATATTCATCACAAACCATATGCACATAAGAATTATCCATATCTTCCTTGTATTGATCAATGCCTCTTCGCAAGATAGTCATACCTTCACGAAGTTCTTGGAGTTGCTCGTTTGTAGTCTCTTTAGCTTTTTGAAATTCCTCTTGTAAAAAGGTGGAAACTTTATCTATAAAGTTAGAGACTTTTTGTTCACAAACATAAGAATCCTCCCATCCTTGTTGTTGTTCACACACATACTCACCATAAGGTTATTGAGGAAAACCACAAGGTTCCATGGAATATTGATCATAACCAATGAATTGGTTTTGATTATACCCATGGAATTGGTAGTTGTCATATTGTTGAGGTTGTTGAAAACCGTATCCATCCATATAGTATGCTCCTTCCATAGAAATAAGCACCTGAAATAAGAATTCTCAAACCAAGGTTAAAACCCAGAAAATAAGAAAAAATAAAACAAAAACTAAATACAAAAATAAGAAACCAAAAACAATTGACAACCGCTGCCTCAAGAACGGCGCCAAAAATTTGATCGGTCGTAAGCGTCAAAAATAAATTACACTTTCTTACTACTCAAAATATAAATATAGCAAGGGCAAGAAAGGATCGATCCCACAAAGAGGTCTAGGTTGTCAAATTGTTATGGTTTCCTATATAAAACACCGTGGATTTTCTGATTTTATGTAATAAAATAAAATAAAAGCAAATATAAAAGCAAAGAAAACAAATCAAATCAAGGATAAGAAATATTGGTTAAGGATTTCGTTTTCATTCACTAACATGCTTTTCACAATAACTAGAATTGATATTTAATCTCAACTTTTATCAAAGACCCTAGAATACCTTGATCGCAAGAATATCCCGCAAATCTCCTCATGTCATCAATAAACACATTAAAAGATGCGAATATGAATTCTACCTAAAGGAACAACCTAACGTGTAAAAGCACTAATCAAGTTTAATTCCCTAGATGCATTAAGTTCTATGAAATCAGGCCAATCAAAGCAATCGAACGTGGAAAGCGCACTAATCCGATTTAACAAAGGTTACGATTCACATATGATCATAAGAATATATCACTACAAACTATAATCATATTATGCTACTTGTATCCAAGGAATATCACTTTTGCGTATAATAAACCCTAAACTAGCAATAGATGTGATTAGAAGTTCTACCAATTTGCAACTTGACAAAACAATCAATCAATCATAAAACAATATTTTCAGAGAATTGCAAACGATAGATATGAGACAAAACTAATATATTGAATCAAAGAATCATATTATGTGAAATCCAACTATTCCATAACCAATAATAAACTTAGGTACTCATATTCAAGGAGTTCATCACAAGAAGAAAGAGAAAATACTTCATGTTGTAAAACCCTAGAACAAAGTAGAGAAGAGATAATAAAACGTGGTGTCCCAAAAAATTGTAGAAGTCTTCCCTTTTGTAGTCTTTTTCTCCTTCCAAAACTAGGTTTTGTCTTCAAAGTCCATTAGTTGGAAATTCACCCGGCCCACCATGGAGAGAAACCCGTGTAGAAATTTTGTCCCAAAAACGCTCGCCGGAAAACTGGGATTATGGCCGGAATCCGGCCGGAAAATCGCCGGAAAACTATTTCAGGTGACCGGCAAAGTCTGCCCGGTCACCGGTCAACGAGTCAACTCGGGTCAACGATCCAGTCGGTCGGGTCAACACCGATTCAGAGAGTCAGGCCGAGTCAAACGAATCAGGGTGAGTCACTATGTTGGTTAAGCTTGGCATGAGCTAGTGCAGGCCTGAACTGCATCACCAACTCCTTAACCAGCCATCTTGGCTGGCATAACTTTGCAGCCATTCAGTTGAAGCTCAGTTCCATCTCCATCAGTCCAGAATTACGACATCCATCAACTCTGAAATCCACCGCTCTATGTAGCTCAGACCACCCATTTGAACAGCAGACAACACAATCCTAGACCAACACTCCATTGCAGTGCTATTGCATCCATCTCTGCCAAGATCCGTTCTCATCCATGGCAGCATCAGCACCAGATGCACAGATTACCATCTCCAATCACAACTGCCATTCGCACAAACCACCTAGTCCGTTGCTACATCATCACAGCAACACAAGCCCTATTCCACCTGCAATCACCTGCAACATCACATTCCCTGGAACTCCTGGAAACAACAACAGCAGCTGCAACTGCAATCTGTCATGTGACTCGTACATACTGTGATATGGAAACCTTGCTCCTCCAGCTGCAGTAGCCCATCCACGAATCCCTCACTGACATCGCTGCCAACATACTGCCATTCGAGACTCTTTTCGTCACGAGCTCGTCATCCAAGCTGGATTGCTTCATTTGCTCTTTACCTATAATGCACATCTTTGCTTCTTCCATCCGATTGCCCATTTCAATTCAATACCCGCCCGAACCTCTCTACCCGTAATCTCTCGACCCAGCCACAATTTCTTTGCTTAGCCCATAGCATCACCGCCTCAATCTCCATCTCCCCGCAATGCCATTTCGGTGCCTTGCTCTCCATCTAGTTCAACCAATGTGAACTACGAGCACAACTCATAAGCTGTCTCGGCAGCAGCTTCCATTTTCACCTGCAATCTTACCAGACCTGAGGTTCTTACTCTGAATCCAAGTCATCACAACCCATTCTGAACCTTTGTCTTCTTGCCATGAATTCCCATTCTCTCCATTGATGCTTCAATCAATAACACCATCTCTTGTTCTTCCTATTGCAATCTCAGCTTCTAATCGTTCCAACAAACAATTCCATCTCAGTCATAGTAACAAACCCCAGTTAAGAAGCTCCTTATTCCCTGTGGCTTCAATACCAGTACCAGACATTGAACTTGAGCACCACCAGCAAAACCATGAACATCAATTTCTTCACAGCAGCATCAGATTCCTGAGATTAAGCACACATCCATGTTTAATCAACCCTTGAACCAATCATTAACATCAAATCGACCGTCTTCAATTCATCTCAGATTCAATCCTCCACTTAATTCATCTTCAATGACTTACGAGAAACACCCTTCTCTCCCGTATGGCAGCAATCCATGACAATCAACCACTCAACATCTCATGGCGCAACTCGACCCAAACTTGAAATCACACGAGACCCATCTCTCGCAATTTCAATACCACCTCCCATGAACATCAACAACGTCCGTTCTTCACCTTAATCATCCTTAAATCAAACCCAGACTCCATTTCAATCTTCTGTGCTTCATCAATTTATAGAAACATCATTTTCTTCTCCGATTCAGACCATCTGAAAACAAATTCTTCCCCTGAATCTCTTGAGCCAAACCCATTAATTTCATCTACTCACCAACAGCATCTCTTTCTTTTCTCGATCTCAGAACCAGCAGTATCTTCTTCTCTTGGTTGGTTTTTAATGAAGCAATTGACCTCTCTTTGCTCAACTCGATCTCTGGCAGGCAGCAAGAAGAAACATAGGGTCTCATGGCTTGAAATGATGAATAACTCGATCCCCCCTGAGTTCTCACGAATTCACAGCAGCCGTCTTCATTTCTTCTCAGTTTCAGGTGAAACAATGAATGAATGAGAGAAACATCTCTCGATTTAGGCTAGGGTAGAAGTAGGGTTGGATATAGACACTAGTTCATTCTTGATAGGGGCTAACCACCCCAGGCCCCTTAACCTGAGTAGGATGTTCTTTAACACTCCTCCAAAGAGGGTCACCCCTTAACGCTGGCTCGGCTCCCGATAATATTTGCCCCTGAAAAGACAATTCTGCCCTTTTCACTCTAAATGAGTAGTTTCTCCTTCTTTTCCTCCGTGCGACTCCCGAGCACCTAATAAACTCAAAAGCACACATAAGATACATAATTCACAAGAAAAATAGCAAAGAAAGCGTAACTACTAGATAGTAAATTAGGTGTTTTAGACACCTATCAGATTCCCCCACACTTAGACTTTGCTAGTCCTCGAGCAAATCAAACAAAACAATTATAAATCATACATACAACTCCGTGTTAAATCGAGGCTACGGTCACTTTTAGCATAAATAACAAGCCTTTAAACCCCTAGGTGTCCCTAGTGGACGAGTTATAGTCTCGTGAAGGTTTACTAGAGATATACCTACAAAACCTATATTTCAAACTCCGTCTATTTGTGACAAATCAATGAACGAATCCAAAATGACTACAGGAGGAGGTACCTTGCAAATTCAATTCAATTATTAGTAAATAAACTCTAATTAGATAGTCGAACAAGCCACAATACTGGAAACTAACAAACCACAATCACAATGAAAAGATTAAGAAGATGGATAAAGATGTAGATGTTGGCGAATGTTCACAAGTGTTCGATGTTTCCCATATCATGCGAAGAAGGTTTGCTAAGATGAACCTAATCCTATTGGATTGAGCTACTTGGTGCTGAATGCTACATCAAATCAATTGGCATATACAAGGGAACCAAGAGTGACTTTATTCAACACAATAATAATTTCTTCTTTTTTTTTTTTATCTTTTCTTATATGATTGGATCAAACTGGATCCAATTTCTCTTTTTTTTAGACGGCATGATTAGATCTTTTGGATCCAAGCGCATGCTTCCTTGTCAGCAAGTACATGATAGTTGCCTTGGATCCCCGCATTCCACGCTTGTTTAGGCGACGGAGACGGGGACTACGTTTCACACATACTCTGCTATTCCCAAGTGTCTTTTTATTCCGTTTTGGTCTCATTGGTCGGTCTTTTTTTTTTTCTTTTCATATATTTTTTTTTTTTTTTTTTTTTTTTTTTGTAACTCAATCACTCTATTTCATCCTAGCAGTAATAACACGTCGATTTTAGTGACCCACCAAAGCACTTATAGAACAATAGATAAATATGGAAAAATAAAAATAGAATGCGATATGGTGATATTCCGAGATATGGTAACAACTATCATGTTAATTTGTGATTTCTGAGCTATATTCGTCCCTTTTAGTTAAATGGTCCTCAATTCCTGCATTCAAAATGGTTCCATCCACTAATGGTGTCATCCTAAAGGCACAAGTTCTAGATTTCGGAGTTCAAAAAGCACAATTTTTTTCTCGGTTTTTCTATTTTTCTGATTTTTTTTTTTTTTTTTTTTAAAAGGCATAAATAAACTATACAAACATATAAATGCTCCCCCACACTTAAACTTTACATTGTCCTCAATGTAAAATTGAATCGTCCAAAGAAGGTTCAAGGTGGGAAATTCCATAAAATGATATGCAAAAACAAAGAAAGTAAAGATAAAAGCAAATGCATAAAAGTAAAAAGATAAGGATAAAGATACAAAACCGGTGGGTTGCCTCCCACTTAGCGCTTGTTTTAAAGTCGGCGGCCCGACTTAGCTTCTTGTAAGATTCATTCCCATACACCAATAATCGGAAAAGTTGGGGATCCTTCCATAGAACCTCATTTTGCAAACACTAGCTTCACACAAATATTAGTAATATAAAACAAAAGTGAAGCTATGAACCAATAAAAGCTTCCCCACACTTATTCTTGTCTACACTTGGAAGTGTATAAAGAATATAGAAGTCGGAGTACTTCCACGGTTTCTTGTTCCATAACCTGCATAGTATGAGAATCAAGTTTCTCTAATGGAGGAAAATGAGAAACAAAATCATCCAACAATATTCTCAAGCACATACATTCAAACCAATAAGAGGTAAAGGAGAAGAAACAATAGGCAAAGGGTTAGATAAACCTTGCACAATCTCTTGTATTCGAAATCCTCTTCATCCTTGAAAACTCAAGTGAATTATTCACCTCTTGTGTATCATGGTCCTCTATCAAACCTTGCAACCATTCTTCGTCCGTTTCTGCCCGTAACCAAAGTCTCGACATAAACATCATCATTACAATCATTTGCAAGCTCAATTGGGTCTTCCACAATATTGGTTAAACCGGTCTCATTCTCAACACACTCCTTTTATTGTAAGGCACATACTCTTTTGTGGATCCAAATTTTATCATAAGAAACTTTTTTAGAACACTCGAAAATGCATCATCCTCAAGCTCCACCCTTTGAATAGGCTCTTAATCATTATTAAGATCAATGCTTGAGTAATCTACACAAGTGTCGACATATTCCTCTTCATCTTCATCTTGATCCCAAAAAGACTCCTCGGAGATGTCACCATGACTTGTTTCAAGCAATGTATCATAATCACCGTCACTATCATAGTCAACATAAGATTGTTCCTCGCTGAATTTAGTGTTGCTAATCTCTAACTCATCCTTTTGAATAGGTGAATGATCATTATTAAGATCAAGAGTTGAGTTAACTACACAATTACCCACGAAAGTGCCCAAGGATTGGCCTTTTCAACTTTAGCATCAATCAAATATTCATCACAAACCATATGCACATAAGAATTATCCATATCTTCCTTGTATTGATCAATGCCTCTTCGCAAGATAGTCATACCTTCACGAAGTTCTTGGAGTTGCTCGTTTGTAGTCTCTTTAGCTTTTTGAAATTCCTCTTGTAAAAGGTGGAAACTTTATCTATAAAGTTAGAGACTTTTTGTTCACAAACATAAGAATCCTCCCATCCTTGTTGTTGTTCACACACATACTCACCATAAGGTTATTGAGGAAAACCACAAGGTTCCATGGAATATTGATCATAACCAATGAATTGGTTTTGATTATACCCATGGAATTGGTAGTTGTCATATTGTTGAGGTTGTTGAAAACCGTATCCATCCATATAGTATGCTCCTTCCATAGAAATAAGCACTGAAATAAGAATTCTCAAACCAAGGTTAAAACCCAGAAAATAAGAAAAATAAAACAAAAACTAAATACAAAAATAAGAAACCAAAAACAATTGACAACCGCCTCCCCACAACTTAGCGCCAAAATTTGATCGCGGTCGTAAGCGTCAAAAATAAATTACACTTTCTTACTACTCAAAATATAAATATAGCAAGGGCAAGAAAGGATCGATCCCACAAAGAGGTCTAGGTTGTCAAATTGTTATGGTTTCCTATATAAAACACCGTGGATTTTCCGATTTTATGTAATAAAATAAAATAAAAGCAAATATAAAAGCAAAGAAAACAAATCAAATCAAGGATAAGAAATATTGGTTAAGGATTTCGTTTTCATTCACTAACATGCTTTTCACAATAACTAGAATTGATATTTAATCTCAACTTTTATCAAAGACCCTAGAATACCTTGATCGCAAGAATATCCATAAATCTCCTCATGTCATCAATAAACACATTAAAAGATGCGAATATGAATTCTACCTAAAGGAACAACCTAACGTGTAAAAGCACTAATCAAGTTTAATTCCCTAGATGCATTAAGTTACCATGAAATCAGGCCAATCAAAGCAATCGAACGTGGAAAGCGCACTAATCCGATTTAACAAAGGTTACGATTCACATATGATCATAAGAATATATCACTACAAACTATAATCATATTATGCTACTTGTATCCAAGGAATATCACTTTTGCGTATAATAAACCCTAAACTAGCAATAGATGTGATTAGAAGTTCTACCAATTTGCAACTTGACAAAACAATCAATCAATCATAAAACAATATTTTCGAGAGAATTGCAAACGATAGATATGAGACAAAACTAATATATTGAATCAAAGAATCATATTATGTGAAATCCAACTATTCCATAACCAATAATAAACTTAGGTACTCATATTCAAGGAGTTCATCACAAGAAGAAAGAGAAAATACTTCATGTTGTAAAACCCTAGAACAAAGTAGAGAAGAGATAATAAAACGTGGTGTCCCAAAAAATTGTAGAAGTCTTCCCTTTTGTAGTCTTTTTCTCCTTCCAAAACTAGGTTTTGTCTTCAAAGTCCATTAGTTGGAAATTCACCCGGCCCACCATGGAGAGAAACCCGTGTAGAAATTTTGTCCCAAAACGCTCGCCGGAAAATGGGATTATGGATAGGGAATCCGGCCGGAAAATCGCCGGAAAACTATTTCGAGTGACCGGCAAAGTCTGCCCCGATCAATGGTCAACGAGTCAACTCGGGTCAACGATCCACTCGGTCGGGTCAACACCGATTCGAGAGTCGCCGAGTCAAACGAATCGGGGGTGAGTCACTATGCTGGTTAAGCTTGGCATGAGCTAGTGCAGGCCTGAACTGCATCACCAACTCCTTAACCAGCCATCTTGGCTGGCATAACTTTGCAGCCATTCAGTTGAAGCTCAGTTCCATCTCCATCAGTCCAGAATTGCGACATCCATCAACTCTGAAATCCACCGCTCTATGTAGCTCAGACCACCCATTTGAACAGCAGACAACACAATCCTAGACCAACACTCCATTGCAGTGCTATTGCATCCATCTCTGCCAAGATCCGTTCTCATCCATGGCAGCATCAGCACCAGATGCACAGATTACCAGCTCCAATCGCAACTGCCATTCGCACAAACCACCTAGTCCGTTGCTACATCATCACAGCAACACAAGCCCTATTCCACCTGCAATCACCTGCAACATCACATTCCCTGGAACTCCCTGGAAACAACAACAAGCAATTGCGAATCGCAATCATCATGTGACTCGTACATACTGTGATATGGAAACCTTGCTCCTCCAGCTGCAGTAGCCCATCCACGAATCCCTCACTGACATCGCTGCCAACATACTGCCATTCGAGACTCTTTTCGTCACGAGCTCGTCATCCAAGCTGGATTGCTCCATTTGCTCTTTACCTATAATGCACATCTTTGCTTCTTCCATCCAGTGCCCATTTCAATTCAATACCTGCCTGAACCTCTCTACCCGTAATCTCTCAGCCAGCCACAATTTGCTGCTTAGCCCATAGCATCACTGCCTCAATCTCCATCTCCCCTGCAATGCCATTTCAGGCCTTGCTCTCCATCTAGTTCAACCAATGTGAACTACGAGCACAACTCGCCGGGGTCTCTCGGCTAGACTTCCATTTTCACCTCGCAATCTTACCGGACACGAGGTTCTTACTCGAATCCAAGTCATCACAACCCATTCTCGAACCTTTGTCTTCTTGCCATGAATTCCCATTCTCTCCATTGATGCTTCAATCAATAACACCATCTCTTGTTCTTCCTATTGCAATCTCAAACTTCTAATCGTTCCAACAAACAATTCCATCTCGATCACAAGTAACAAACCCCAGTTAAGAAGCTCCTTATTCCCTGTGGCTTCAATACCAGTACCAGACATTGAACTTGTGCACCACCAGCAAAACCATGAACATCAATTTCTTCACAGCAGCATCAGATTCCTGAGATTAAGCACACATCCATGTTTAACCAACCCTTGAACCAATCATTAACATCAAATCGACCGTCTTCAATTCATCTCAGATTCAATCCTCCACTTAATTCATCTTCAACAGCTTCCTGAGAAACACCCTTCTCTCCTTGTATGGCAGCAATCCATGACAATCAACCACTCAACATCTCATGGCTGCAACTCAGCCAAACTTGAAATCACACGAGACCCATCTCTGCAATTTCAATACCACCTCCCATGAACATCAACAACGTCCGTTCTTCACCTTAATCATCCTTAAATCAAACCCAGACTCCATTTCAATCTTCTGTGCTTCATCAATTTATAGAAACATCATTTTCTTCTCCGATTCAGACCATCTGAAAACAAATTCTTCCCCTGAATCTCTTGAGCCAAACCCATTAATTTCATCTACTCACCAACAGCATCTCTTTCTTTTCTCGATCTCAGAACCAGCAGTATCTTCTTCTCTTGGTTGGTTTTTAATGAAGCAATTGACCTCTCTTTGCTCAACTCGATCTCTGGCAGGCAGCAAGAAGAAACATAGGGTCTCATGGCTTGAAATGATGAAGAACTCGATCCCCCGAGTTCTCACGAATTCACAGTAGCCGTCTTCATTTCTTCTCAGTTTCAGGTGAAACAATGAATGAATGAGAGAAACATCTCTCGATTTAGGCTAGGGTAGAAGTAGGGTTGGATATAGACACTAGTTCATTCTTGATAGGGGCTAACCAATTTACAGCCCCTTAACCTGAGTAGGCTGTTCTTTAACACTCCTCCAAAGAGGGTCACCCCTTAACGCTGGCTCGGCTCCCGATAATATTTGCCCATGAAAAGACAATTCTGCCCTTTTCACTCTAAATGAGTAGTTTCTCCTTTTTTTCCTCCGTGCGACTCCCGAGCACCTAATAAACTCAAAAGCACACATAAGATACATAATTCACAAGAAAAATAGCAAAGAAAGCGTAACTACTAGATAGTAAATTAGGTGTTTTAGACACCTATCAGTGATCAAAACTATAAGTCTTGATTTCTAGCCTATGTAGCTAAAGGTCTCGGACTAGGATAAAAAGTGTAGTTGAGCTCAAGAACTCCATGGAAATCATCATACAAGATGAAGGACTACTCGAGGAACCGGTGGAACTTCATCAACTAAAAGGTATGTGGAGACTTGAACTTATCTGTCACTCAAAAGTCTATTTACTCTATCTCCTACTCTTGAGACAAAAGTCGTTTAGACGTATAGACTTTCATTATGCACGTTTGCTATTTCGAGCCGAGTTTAACTCGCATATCTATTTCTCGAAATATGTGTTGGTAAGCTTTCGCTTTAACCGAATTCATCTTTACCTAATGACGAAAGTCATATTATGTTTCAATCACTTTGGAAATTGCTCGACGAAAAATGGTCTCTGTGAATAACGGTTGTATAACGTTCTCGAGAATATCTCAATGATTAAAATGAGAGTTTAGATTACATAACCATTGGTAGGATATAAGCATTGTTGTGGAAACACATATATGTATAAGTCCTTATTCCTTGAACCAAAGTTTGCGAACTTTGTTGATCAAGAGAAATGGAAGTGGCGCAAGCCAAGTCCGCGAACTCGTCCTTGAATCGGCGGAAGTTCTCACCGAGAATTTCTGCTGGAGTTTGTGTACTCCTTCCATGAGCTTAAGTCCGCGAACCCAATCCGCGAACTTGAGTAGGTTATATCTAAAACCGGTTGTTCTTGAACTAATGTTTATATAAACTAAGGAATGCTTTTGCAAACCGTGGCTATAAAGTTCATGAACCGATTCGATTGAATCAAACCGTTTTTGCTTCGATTGTGTCTTGTGTAGTTACATAAGATCTAAGCAATTGAAAAACTCTCTAACTAGTTCATTTGAGTCATTTGAACTAGTTATGGCGAAGAAGAATTTGGTTGATATGAGAGTGATCATATGGCTAACCATTTGGTTGACTATTGTTGAACCAATAAATGTTAATGTTTGGGTACGGTTCATAAACCCAAAATTGAACATTTCATTTGTGTGTAACAAGCTAAGTTTTCGATCCAACGATTGAGAAATATTAGCTTGAATCTAATCAGGTTTTCATCTAACGGTGAATATTAAATGCTTTGTTACCAAGCTAACATTGATTGCAAACCATGATTTGAAAGACTATATAAGGGAGAACTCTAGCAACTAGGAAACCTAATCCCAACACTTTACGTGTGATACTAGTTTTCTAAGCTAGAGTCGATTCTCCTTTAACCTTTGGTTTTCTTCTTCTAAAACCAGGTTAACGACTTAAAGACTTCATTGGGATTGTGAAGCCAGACTGATACCACTTTTCTTGTAGTTGTGTGATAAGATCTTGCTGTTTCTATCGTACGAGTAAAATTGGAATAATTGGCTTGGGATTTATATCTCTGATAGGAAAGATAGAAAAGAAATGACAAACACTTCGTCTCATCGTTTGTGATTCCACATTATCTTTTTTATTTGCGCCGATTAAGATTAATGTGAGGTGATCAATAATACTAGGCTGTTCTTCGGGAATATAAGTTCGGGTTATTGATTGGTTCCTGTTCACCTTGATTTATCAAAAGACGGAACAAAACTCATAGGTTTATTCGTGGGAGACGGATTTATCTATTCTCAGACTTTTCTGTGTGATCTGATTTGTTTATTAAAGTCTTCGACTTTGGGTCGTAGCAACTCTTAGTTGTGGGTGAGATCGGCTAAGGGAATCAAGTACGTATCATCCTACTGGGATCAGAGGCGTAGTAGCATAACTGTACCTTGGATTAGTGTGAGATTGATTGGGGTTCAACTACAGTCCATACCGAAGTTAATTTGGAGTAGGCTAGAGTCTACGTAGCGGCTTAATACAAGTGTGTGTTCAATCTGGACTAGGTCCGGGTTGTTCCCGCATTTGCGGTTTCCTCGTTAACAAAATTTTGGTGTCTCTGTGTTATTTCTATTCCGTATTATATTTGTTTATATAATTGAAATATCACAAAGTTGTGCGTTGTTCAATCAATTAGAATATCCGACCTTTTGGGTTGTTGATTTAAATTGATTGACACTTGGATATTGGTCTTTGGTACCATCCAAGTTATCTCTCTTTGATAAAGACTCTTGATTCCTATTTGCTTGAGTAAAGATCAAATCGAAAGATTGAGATATAAACTCTTTGATATACTTTTTATCTAGATTGAGTCTAACCGTCTAGTTGATTCTCTAGAAAGTATATTGGAGTTTGTCCATACATATTGCTAATCGAATTTTCGAGTGTGGTTGTTAGACCCCCGCTTTTTCACCTGGTACGGAAGGAGTTTTTTCCTTGTACACGAAGATATGGAAGAAGTACGGATACATCGCTACCAGGAATGTAGTGTGACATTGTTCGTCGGCTTTGGTCACTACGGTGAACTGTCTTCTTTCCATGATTACGGAGATGGAAAGTACATCCATCTGTGATGTTGCTGAATCAAACGTTGAAAAGTGGGAGGATATGGTATATACATGTGAATCCATGGAGTTCAACGTGAGCTGGTTGCGACAACGCATGGATATTATCAAAGTTGATCGAGCCAGTATCATCGCCAATGTTGTTCCTGTTTCGAAAGCTATCTTGGAAGAGGAAAATGCCTTGGTTGCGGAATCTGAGAAGGTGGAAGAGGAGATCCAAAATTTGAAGAGTAGGAATGAAAGGTATCAGGATTGGCTGAAAATGATGCTCTCAAGGAACTACAACTTGTTGGATGGCCTTTTCTGAGCCATACTTATGTTTTTTTTTTTTTTGAATAAGTAGGCATGAGAACGTTTGATCGTTCTCCTTTTGTTTTAGGTCTTGAACATTGTTTTTGGAAAATGAATTGCATTGGTTTTGGTAAACGAATGGAGTTTGCATTAATAAGATTTAACTAATGAAAAACTTGATAACTCGGATATGAGAAGAACAAAAAATGACTGATTGTCGTGTCGTGAGGCAGCGAGGGGTGGAATAATGTTCAGGCGTAGTATGCCTTGAGCCACTTTCCATTGATGACTGCTTCCAATTTACCTTCATCCTCTTTGACGTTTTTGTAGTAGCCACTGTTATAAGCCTTGGTGATCACGTGGGGACCTTCCCATTTTGGAGAAAACTTTGGTGCGGACATGTCTTGCTGAATATGCTTAGCAGTCTTTAACACCAGATCTCCCATTTTAAACACTCGTGGTTTTACATCTTTATCGTATGCTCTGGAGATACTATTTATGTACGCTCGAACGTGTTTTTCCTCTTTAACTCTTCTGGAGTCCAGAGTATCTAACTCCGCAATTCTGGAACTCGATGCTTTGGCCTCATTCCATTGGACTCCGCTTGCTGCTGCAATCCTAGCTGATGGGATTTTTTATCTCTGCTGGGAGAATTGCGTCTACACCATAGACAAGCGAATGGGGAAAAACGCCAGTAGAGATTCTAGGCGCCGCCCGATATCCCCATAGTGCCATTGGCAGTTTTTCGTGCCACATCCTGGGATTATCGTGTACTGTTCGACTGAGGATTCGAATTAGAGTTTTGTTGCTTCTTTCGGCTTGCCCATTCCCTTGAGGGTAATAAGGAGTGGAGAAGACTTGCTTAATTCCGTATTCCTCGAGCAATTCTTGTACTTGCTTGTTAGAAAGGGAGTGTCGTTATTATTAATGATGTGTTTAGGAACACCAAACCGACAGATGATGTATTCCTTAATAAATACTGCGATTGTCGCCCAGTGGTTCCTCAAAGAGGAATAGCTTCAACCCATTTGGTAAAGTATTCCGTCGCAGTTATGATATACTCATGCTGTTTTGATGATGGTGGATTGATTTTACCAACAATATCAAGTCCCCAGCTATCGAAAGGCCATGGACTACTCACTGAATGAAGCAGGGTGCAAGGCACGTGGATGAGATTCCCGTGGGGTCTGGCATTCATGGAATTTCTGAATGAACGCTTCTGCATCATCCTCCATATTTGGCCAGTAATACTTCTCGTGTACTTTGGAGGAACAACTTCTTCTTTCCTTGGTGTTCGCTTTCATGCGTCTCTCTTAACATAGTCGTAATTTCAGATTTTTCCAAACATCGTAGCAGATTGCCTCTAAAACTCTTGCAGTAAAGTATTCCTTCATGGAATACGAATCTTTTGGCCTTTTGCTTCATCTTGGCCGCATCCTTCTTGTTGGAAAGTAGCACACCGTCACGAATATAGTTGATGTATGGTTCTCGCTAGTCCCCAGCATAGCCAACGTTAAAGACTTCTAACTGATGTGGTGGTGCTTGACAACTGGAGCAAGAAACTTGAAGTTATCGAGATTGGGTCTCCATATCCGGTCAGTAGTAGCCAAGGCGTTGAAGACGTCGCTAAAGAGTCAACACTAGTGTTTGTCCACAGATCTCGCCGTGAATACGATTAAGTTGTAGTTGTGCTTCTTTATCTCCGAGACATCTTGACAGGGATCCATCTGGGTTTCGGTGGTATAACACTCCGTGAAGCATGAAGAAGTTTTGTAGGACTTTGAGACTAACCTTTCCCTGGGAAAGCGAACTATTAAGTTCTTAAATAATCGGATTTATCCAATCGCTAGCTTCAGCATCTTTGGACTGTAAAAGCCACGTAGACGCCACGGCCCGTCAATGTTTCTTTCAGGCCTTCGAATTGCAGTTTTCAGGCTAATGTAGCTAAGCAATCGGCGTGTTTGTTGTTATTTCGGCCGATATGAGTTATAGTTGCATCAGCAAAGTAGTTTAATATCTTTTGCGCCTCAGATCTATAGGGGGCCAGTGTTACCTCTTTGAGCGAGTATACTCCATTCATCTGATTGACTAGTAGTTTAGAGTCGCCTCTTACTTCTAGATGTGTGGCTCCTGCTTGTTTGGCTAGCAAAAATCCTATGAGGAAAGCTTCGTATTCTACTGAATTGTCGGTGCACTGAAAGTCCATCTTGAAAGAAAGCAAAAATACTTCACCAATTGGAGATACTAGAACTACACATGCTCTTCCGGTGTTACTGCTAGGGGTAGCAGATCCATCAAAATACAGTAGCCACGTTTCCTCTTTGACAAAAGAGATTTCTGAAAACTCCCCAGGGAGATCATCGTGCAGTGCAGTAGTACCTTCTCCCGGGAATGCTACTAGTAGATCAGCTACTACTTGTCCTTTAATAGCCCGCGGAGGGGTGCATGTTATATCGAGCTCCGACATTTGGAGTAACCATTTGGCTGGCCCGCCTATCAAGGCCGGTTTTGAGAGCAAGAATTTGACGGGATCAACTTTAGCTATTAGCACCACTTTGTTTGACAGCAAATAGTGTCTGAATTTCCGAATAGTGTGAATTAGAGCTAGACACGCCTTTTCTGCCTTAGGATACCTGAGTTCAGCATCTCTTAAAGTACGATGTTGAAGTAGTATATAGGAAGGTCAATCCCTTCATCATCTTCTTGAGCAATGAGGGCACCAACAACGGTATCACCGGGAAGTAGTGTAGAGGCACAACGGTCTCCCTTGTATGGGAGATTTCATAATGGCCGGTGAAGACAATATTTGTTGAACCTTCCGAAAGGCTTCTTGTTGCTGCGTGGCCCAAACAAAGCTTGCTCCCTTTTTCAGCAAGGGGGTGAATGAAGCGATAAGTTGGGCTAATCCAGGTATAAAACGCCGAATGTAGTTTACCTTGCCCATGAAGCTCTAGAGTTCTTTCACAGTTTACGGAGGAGGCATCACGAGGATGGCTTGAGTTTTGGCCGGATGTGGTTCAATGTAGCAAACATGTCTTTCCTTTGAGCCTTTGATAAGTACAGCAATTCACAGACATGCTCGATTAAGGATTGAACTGCTTCCTTGATGGGTGGTTCAGAGAGAGTGATGGTTCTAACCGGGAGAGGGTCTCTGTGTACTCCTTCAGTCCCCAGGTTAAGTTTTCCTGATTCGACCTTTTCTAGAATATGCGTGTAAGGACCCTCAAGCTCGTCAACACTATTAAACCAGTCAAGAGAAGACTAAGCCGTTAATGACTCGATTAATTAGAAACGAACGTTAATTATTAGAAATTAATCTAACAAGGATTTAGATACGAAACTTGTACCATTGAATAGTTCTCAAAAAGTTAGGCGGAATGTACTGCTCGAGCTTGTCAATCGAGTGCCGAACGAAGAATATATCGTTGGTTTATCATGAAGGGATAAATAGTCATTTTGTATCTCAACCGTTTGGCTTCCATTATCTGTTTTGTGGGCGCCTTCATAAGTTTTATTGGCCTTATCATCATCAAATCGTGTCGAGAGAAAGATCATTTCTCTTTTCTTCTTCTCTTTCTTCCTTCTCCTTCCTCTCTGTTCCTCTTCTCCTTTTCTATGTCTATCTCAGAGTTATTTTTCCATGAGATATTCGTAGATAGTTAGTTAGCTTGACGAATTGAAGAGAATGAAGTTAGAACTGAAGTTGTTTGAGCTCCAGGAGAAGAAGAAGATGATGTAGATGTTGAATTGAGGTTAGGGTTTCTGGAATTAGGGTTCTTGTAGAACTGATGATGGTAAAGTGACGTTAAAGGATGAAGGATTGAAGGGTTATCACCGAATTGATGATGTGAAGCTGTTCTGAAAGTGAATCGATAAAAGGAAAATTAGGGTTTCGAATTCATTGAAATTGATTTATGATTTTGATGTGTTGTTTGATTAATTAGTAATGGGTTTGTTCTTAATTGAGCTATAAATGTATGTATTAGGTTTAATTTTAGTTTCTCAGTACATCAAACCAGAAATTAGGGTTTGAGTTTTAATTAGGAATCGCCTAATTGGTATTGGCATGAAGATGAATTGAAGAGTTGAGGTTGTTGTTGGTGATGGTGATTTAGATTATGGTTCTATGACCAGAGGATGTTGATGAAAATGAAATATGCGATGAGCTTAAGAAGATGATGAAGAGTGAGTTGTGGTCTTGGATTGAGGCTGTGAAGTGTATATTTTGATTCATCTGAACTGGTGGTGCTGGTTGCGTTAATTTGGAGGTGTTGTATCTAGAGATGGTGGTTGTTAGAGTATTAAGATTGCAGGACAGGGCAGAGTAGTTAATGTTGAACTGGTGGAGGTGCATATAGTTTGTTAGGTACAGCTGAAGAGTGGTTTGAAGTTATGATGAATGAAATGTAATCTCACTGATTTCATGTTTAACTCAGTGGACCTTGACCACTGTGACCGTTGACCTTTGACTAGACTATGACTTTGACTTTGACGTTGACTGTTAGTTGATTCTTTGACCGTCCGTGACTGTTAGTTGACCCAGTTAGATCGGGCCTTAAGTTATTGGGCCTATTTAGTGAACTTGGGCTTATAACCAGTTTCCCTAATGAACATGTGTTGGACCTTTGTAGTCTGAATTAGCCTTTAGTTCCTTCTACAAAGTTGTAGATACTCTTTAGACTTATGCATTGAACTATAGAACCAATCTAATTGGATTAGTAAACCTTTGTGATGCTAAATATAGATAATGGAAAGGTGTAGAACCATAAATGGGCTTAGAACCATTAAATAGATCACTTAGCTTATAACTAGAGAATTGTATGAGATTATGATATGAGCTTTTTGGCTAATTTCTTAGTATGCTTGTGTGATTAACAGTTAGTCTATATTAACTACGATCGATTCAAATGACGAACCAGTGGATTTTGGATTTCAAGGTAGGAGTGGTTTGCCTTCAAAACAGGTGGGAACTCTGTAACCTTCTTGTAATCATTAAGTTCATTTTCATATGCGAGCATGATGAGTCATTACTTCTTATGAACATATTTGTGTGTAAATAATTGGGTATGTTTAAGGGTGCACAGGAACCGAGCCGGACCGACGGATCGTCCCGGAACCAGTGGAACCGTACCTGTTTTTGTACTGAACCGAGGAAGGGGGTACAGGTACCAGTCCAAAAATAGGAACCGGGGCCAAGCAGGTACAGGTACACGGTCCTGCCCTGGTCCCGTACCGTCCCGGACCGACTGTACACATTCAATTTACTCGTCAGGTCAGCTGTAATGAAGATACAAAGGAAAAAAGAACCAGCGTGTCCTAACTTGACATGGTGATTGGTACATTCAATTAACCACCAGACCAACCCTGGTATTCCTTTGTTTTGATTCTTGCAAAAAATACCACCTGCTTCTTTAAGGCAAAAATTACTAAGCATGACTTTATTTCCTCTGAATTAAATAAGTGAATACTTTCGGATGATCTGAAGGTAGATGGAGTAGGATGTATCTGTAAGATGGAAATTTGTGTTCACCGGTCCAAAAGGAGATGTTGTTTCACAGTAAGAGTATTTTTAGTGCTGGACTACAGGAGGATGTATGGATAACTACCAAGGATTGAAGATTACCTAGCTCGTCACGAATCCTGATGTTTGTGCTTAACTAAGTTTATTGTTTCTTGGTTTTATAAGTTCATCATACTCTGCAAACAAAATAAGTACAGAGATTGTTTCAGTTATATCCTATCTAAATAGACTATACTCGCATTCATGTTATGGTTGCGTTGCAAACATATGTATTATGCTGACAACAAAATTAGCCATTATGTTTAGCTAATATGTGTCTGCAATACTGTAACTTTCTATTATTGTGCATTCACCTTAGTCCCGATTGGTACTGGAACCGTACCTGGTACCGTAGTGTCCCGAATGGTACCAGAACCGAGGTACAAGGTACAGTTACCGGTCCAAAATTTTGGAACCGAGGCTAGGGAGGTACAAGTCCTGGACCGACTGTACACATTCAATTTACTCATCAGTCGTTGAGTAATGAAGATACAAAGGAAAAAAAGAACCAGTGTGTCCTAACTTGACATGGTGATTGGTACATTCAATTAACCACCAGACCAACCCCGGTATTCCTTTATTTTGATTCTTGCAAAAAATACCGCCTGCTTCTTTAAGGCAAAAATTACTAAGCATACTTTATTTCCTCCGAATTAAATAAGTGAATACTTTCGGATGATCTGAAGGTAGATGGAGTAGGATGTATCTGTAAGATGGAAAGTTGTGTTCACCGGTCCAAAAGGAGATGTTGTTTTACAGTAAGAGTATTTTTAGTCTTTGGACTGCAAGAGGATGTATGGATAACTATCAAGGATTGAAGATTACCTAGCTCGTCACGAATCCTGTTGTTTGTGCTTAACTAAGTTTATTGTTTCTTGGTTTTATTAGTTCATCATACTCTGCCAAGAAAATAAGTACAAAGATTGTTTCAGTTATATCCTATCTAAACAGACTATACTCGCATTCATGTTATGGTTGCGTTGCAAACATATGTATTATGCTGACAACAAAATTAGCCATTATGTTTAGCTAATCTGTGTCTGCTGAGATCGTAACTTTCTATTATTGTGTATTCACCTTAGTTCTGATTGGTACTGGAACCGTACCTGGTACCGTACTGTCCCGAATGGTACCGGAACCGAGGTACAAGGTACATGTACCGGTCCAAAATTTTGGAACCGAGTCTAGGGAGGTACAGGTACTCGGTCTCGCCAAGAACCGATCCGAACCGTACCGTGTGCACCCTTAGGTATGTTGTGTAATATGCATTGCTCCAAATGTTATATCTATTTTTATGCTTATTATAGCCCAGATGAGGCAATATCGTTATATAGGGGAATATTACCTTTTACAATTTCTTGTGAGAATCCATTCGTTTGCATATTATGCTTCATCGCAAAACCGGGACTTATGATGGTATATTCTTGAATCATGGTTTGTATGGGCACTCCGAGTGAATGGGCTATTATTAGAGTCCGGAGTTATTTCTCGCTTTCGCTTTCTCCAATGAGTTTGGCGAGGTCTCGAGCGAAATATTTTAGTTGTTCTTGCTTCACTTTTTGTGGATTCATCCAGTGGTGGTCTTTCACGGATATTGCCACTATGGACGCAATATCTGAGAAAGTGGAACTAGAATAACATTCTTTCATGAATGATATATATTACGATGCTTGTTGTTTCTTTGAGTGAATAATTTGATGTGTGTTTGAGTGAAATCCCCGCGAGGAGTGATTGTGGTCTCCCCACAGCTCCTTGCTAAATCTTATAGCCCAGATGAGGCAATATATAGCACGGGAAGTGCATATAATAGCTATCTAGCGCGTAAAGCGAAATACTATTACTTTTTATTTTATAACCTAATTTATGTCGTTAAGACCCAGATGAGGAAATATTATATCGAGGTATTTGGGGAATCATTCTTATGCATATTATGCACGATGACATGTTTTATTTCCATTCTTTAGAACTGAGAAGCATATTAGTGATTACTTGAACGTTATTTGTTTCCATTGGGCACCCCTTTGGAATGATGTGCTCACTCGTTCCCACTTCAGTTTTAGTATTCTGAAGAAAAGGTGCGCGTGAAGATATATGTACTCAAAGCTTAGAGTTTTATTAAACGTTAATGATATCGTGTATCTCGTATTATGTGTATCCTTTGTTAATTTATTTTAATCAACACATTATTATATTTATATCACTCGAGAGATTTTCATTTATATAATATCAGAGCCTTTGGATTTGTATCAGGATTAGTTTATGTAATTATGATTTCTTAAAATGGGTAATATAGATTTGATTCTTCTATTAGGATGTAATCCATTAGCTAAGTAGGTGAATTAGGTTGGGGCATCACAATGCGCTTCAAGATTCTGCAGTCTTTTGTGGGATGATTGACAAATCTGTGACAGCGACAGTAACGAGGACTTTCCATGTCTTTTTCAGTTGGTTCTTTCTTGACATAAGGTAACTTGATTGCACAGTCTTGAACCCAGACATCTAATAATTCAATCACCTCTTCGATGAGAAAAGGGAAATCAGGTGCTTCTTGACCAGCTCCTATGTGTTGGGTAAGAGCTTGTGCATCTCGAGTTTTATTATCCCTCCTTTGTGCTTTCGAAGGGGTCGGAGAAGTATGCTTGCGCTGCAGCTCGGCTTTTCGTTTGCTCCCTTCTGCAACAACATTTGTGGAAGGTTGGAGGTTGTACTATTTGTTGATTAAACTTCTGCTACCTCGATTTTCTCGTGGTTCTTCAGCTTTTGTAGTTTTAGCTCTCTCCAGTAAAGCAAGTGCGTGGTTGCCAATCTCTTAGCCGCTTCATGAAGTTCTGAGAAAGTCTGGAACCTGAGATTTTCCATTAAAGCCCTGTAGAATGGAATCATTTTATTGATGCACAAGTCCACGAGTTGTTGTTCTATGACAGTCCAGAGCTTGAACTCTGAACATTTTCACATAATCATTAGGATGTTCATTGCTCCTTTGAAATATCCTTACAAGATCAGAGAGGGTGATTTGCTCTGAAACGAAAAAATATTTTCTGTAGAAAGCATTAATCATTTCTCCACAACTTCTGATACTTCCTGGTGCGATGTTGTTGTACCAGGTATATGCCTTGCCTTTCAGAGACTTTTAAAATTCTTTTAGACAGACAACATGGTTGTGCTCGTGTTCACCCAATGCTTCTAGAAATCGAGAAACATGTTCTCGAGCATTGCCTGTTCCATCATAAAGGGCGAATGTTTGAGAGGTATAACCTATTCACGAGTGATGAAACTGGACGGTTCTTTCGCCGGTGGATTGTCTGTAGCCTTAGGAACTTCCTCATCATCTACTATATGAATTGGAGCGACTTCATGTCAACGTCTGAAGATGTTTCTTTAGCTTTTCCTTTCTCCAGAGTTTTCTCTGACATCTTGTCTGTAAGAGTCTTGAGATAATTGCATAATTCCTTCTGAATGGTAGCCATGTCAACCTGATTCTTGGCAAGAGTCTCTTGCACCTTCATGAGATCACCTATGGTAGGAGGATTTTCTCTGACTTCTTCAGGAGATCGACCGAAGAGAGGATTGTTGATGGCGCCAGTACCATCGCTTGGTGGGAGTTATCAGCGGAGCACCAGTATTTGGAGGAGTAGTATTGGCAGGTTGCGCCGGAGGAGTGGTATTAGCGGTAACACTAGAGCTTGCGATATTAGTGTCGGGTGTTGAACCCGAGTTGGTAACTAAACCAGACCTAAGACCGGCCATCTTCTGTGAGAATTGGATTGCAACCGAGATAATGATCTCCCATTGTGGTCACAAATATGTAGATGGGGCAAAACGAGTTGCTGGTTTTTAAGGAATTGAGGAGACGACCGTATGGAGGAAACTCGTTGAACTGAGCGAACTGTCTAACTCACACAGATGCACTACAAAAAGTGAGTGCTTTGAATTCGAGAGATCAATCTGAGGACTCGGCATAAACCAAGACAATGGCCGTTCCATAGTCAATTTGGTCACAAGAGAGGATTGGTCGATCTGTAGGAGGGAAGCTGAGAAATGTGTGAGATCAATAATGATCGAAGATTGTAGGTGTGTTGTGTATTCTGCGTGAAGAAATAAGATAAGTTCTGACTGATTGAATTTTTCTATGTTGAGAGTAATTGCTCAGACATCTAATTCTTAATCTCTTGTTGTCCATTGTTTCAATCATGATTCAGAGACTTATTTATACTGCGAGAATTGTAAACACCTTGATCCCATGAAGTGTGACAGTTGCTGGATTCAAAGAGTGGGGAAGTGGGAATCATGTTAAAACTAGTTGCTCATCGTGCGGAGACTTGGTTGATTTTCCACCCACTACTTTGCTAACTCCTCTAACTGCTTGCACGACTTGCTCACATTCTCATCGTGTGTATGAACACACGTGCCGTAGACCGCCAGATTAAAACTCTAGTTGATATCCCCCCATGTGACACGATTGATGTCTCGTGATTTTAGTTAGTCAGTTGTTGACTTGATGAGACGATGAGTCTTTGTATTGCTGAGTCGAACGTGATTTGTAAATGTTCTAGGACTTGTGAATTGAACGTGGCCGCTGAGACAGAGGTATATTTTGTCGAATAAATGTTGATGTTAAGATGAGCAAATATTGCTCATTTGATGAATTGCCGAATATTTATAGTTGAACCAATATTCCTTAGTCTGAGCAAATATTGCTCATCTGAGCAAATGTTGCTCGTTTGATGAATTATTGGTAGCAGGACCAAATAAAAATGTTAATTTAAAATACTGGCAACTGAACCGAGTATAATAATTAAAGTGTTGATTACGAGATCAAAATAAAATTATTAGTGCTTGAATCTGGAATTATGAACCTTGGATTGAAACCCTAATTTCGATCAATTGCCGATCAACTGATGATTTATTGAAAATCAACCACGGAGTGAAGGAGGGACCGGCTACATGGGATGATGGGTCGACCATGTAGCGCCCAAGTGCTCGAGCGAGCAAATACCAAAGTCTCTTGAAGACCAGTTAGTGAAAGGATGATTAAATGCTGGTTTAATCATTTAATAAAATAATACTCGTCTAAGCCTTAGGTGACAAAACCTAATTATGACGGAGTGAGGGACCGACCAAGAAGTCATGGAACCGGCCCTGTTTGGTCATGGGATCGATTTACGATCATTTGATGAAATTCCAAGTTGTTTGGAAGATTTTGAACCTAATATGAACAAATTAGGTCCAATAATGAAAATATGTAGTACCGGCTTCTTGCAAGCCAAAGATCCAACCTTGGTCGGTCAAGGTAATATGCTCATGTCACCAAAGTGTTCCTGTCTCAGTCCTAAGAATTTTGATATTTTCTGATGCGCGTTTGAGAAATATTTTGAGAAAATATGGAGAAATCAAGTTTTTGCTCAAACCGAGGAAATTTCATAAGAGGAAGGAAATAATAATAATAAAATAAGAAACCATGAAGTGTGGGACCGGCTATGGCTAAGGCACGGCCGGCTAATAAGCCCGGTCCCATGGTACTTTTCCTAATTTTATATTATTTTCATGATTTTAAGGAAATATCATGAAATCAAGGAGTTTGTCAAACTATGGAGTTTCCTTGAAGTGAAGGAGTTTCAATGAGATGAAGGAAATAATAATAATAATGATAAAATAAGGGGCGATGGGACCGGCCATGGCTAGGCATGGTCGGCTGGGCTAGTGGCCCAATCCGTGAACCTTCCCTAATTTTATATCTTTTCCTTGGTGTGAAGGAAATATCATGAAATTGAGGAATTTCATGGGATGAAGGAAATAATAATAATAATAAAATAATAAGGAAAAGGTGTGGAACCGGCCACAACTAGGGCATGACCGGCCGGCTAGTGAACCCGTCCCATGACATTTTCCTAATTTTATATTATTTCCTTGATACAAAGGAAACACCATGAAACTGAGGAGTTTCCTTAAACAAAGGAGTTTTGTTCAAATGAAGGAATTTTCATGATATCAAGAAAAAATAATAAAATAAAGAACTAGGCGTGGACTGGCCACGACATGACCGGCCGATCGAAGGTCCCAGTCCCCTAGTGCCTTAGCTAATATTTTATTATTATTTTTTTTCTTCCTATTTTGCATAGGTTCATCGTTCCTTCGTATTTTGGAATGCTCGTTCGTGCATTCAGGTGTTCGTTAGTGTATTATTGCTGAATAAACTTGCACCATTTTGGTCGGAGCTTACTCGATAGCGGCTCAGATGCCCGTATGTTGAATATTTATCACTAACCCATGGAATTCTGCTGGGAAGAACCACGAATTGAAGTAATGAAATATTATGAAGATCGTAGAATATTTCTGAATATTCAGTTAATGAATTTAACGATTAGAAATAATTAATTGATGGCTCTATACTAGCAGGCATGCTGTCTAGGAGCATCAATTATTTGAGAATTGAGCGTTATAAGCTTGTTGAAGCGTCGTATTTCTCTTATATAGTCAGGGAAAACATTATTACATCCTGAAGACGTTGTTGCTTTATACTAGTAGGCAAGCTGTCTAGGAGCCGTCCAAACATTCGATTCTATATGAAGTAATTACTAAAATTGCTCAGTATTCATGAGATATGTCGTTGCCTCAGTTGAGAGACTGCACATCCACATATGCTCGAGAGACAGTATTCCGGTCAGAGGTTCTTGCGGCATGAGCTTTCATGCTTCAATGAGAGACATGAGCCTCAATACTCATTTGATTATTGGATCAGGAGTATGTACAATTAGGGTTTTACGATTTTATCCTTTGTCAAAAATCCACCATCTACAACTGAGAGTTTTAAGAGTAATAACATTCGAGGACTCTCCCGTATCGATGAGAGCCCTTCTGAATTCTGAATCCTTGATGCGTGCAGGAACATGCAGGGATATGTTATGACCCTCTTCTGCCATCATGTCGTCTTCAGTAAACGTAACATTGTTCACGGACATCTCTTGTGTTTTGGAATTTTTTGGATGTGAAGGAGCCAAACGCGTATCTAGGGCTATCTCGTTCATTGCAGCAAATGTCTTTGTTCGTTGATCCTTCGAGAGGTATAGGAGTTCACATAGACTTTCTACTAGAGAGGCTGCTTCCTGGTCCACCGGCTTCTGATTGGAAGTGAAACTGTTTACTTGAGGACTATCATCCGTCGAGAGATTTGGACGTTCCACCACTTCTGCTCCCAAAATTCTTGTCACGTGTATCAAGCAGGTGAACAGGTTGTCGATTGCTCCCTTCAGCCGGTCCACATTTCTTGACAATATTTCTTGTCTCCGCGCTAGTTTAGCCAACGTTGGGATTTCTCCATCGGTTGAATCAACAGAGACAAAAGGGGTAGTAAAATATGAAAGTTCATTGTAACCAGAATTGCTCGAAGGAACGTGAGGAACATTTAAGGGATTCTGACTTGTAGTTGAATTAGCCCTATGACCAACCATCTTTGTGAAATCTTGAAATTGCAACCGAGAGATTAATCTCCCACTTTTTAGGGTAAAAACTGATTCTGCTGTTTTTGGTAAATTTGGGTGTGTTGATGAGAAACGAATTCAAACCCTAAACATTGTCACATTTCTCTTATATAGTCAGGGAAAACATTGTTACATCCTAAAGACGTTGTTGCTCTATACTAGCAGGCAAGCTGTCTAGGAGCCGTCCAATCGTTCGATTCTATATAGAAGTAATTACTGAAATTGCTCAGTATTCATGAGTTATGCTGTTGCCTCAGTTGAGAGACTGCACATCCATATATGCTCTGAGAGACAATATTCTCGGCCAGAGGTTCTTGCGGCATGAGCTTTCATGCTTCAATGAGAGACATGAGCCTCAATACTCATTTGATTGCTGGATCAGGAGTATGTACAATTATGGTTTCACGATATTAGCCTTTGTCGAAAATCCACCATCTACATTAATTCCCCTGCTTAGTGAGGGACAGTCATGTTCCTCAGTCAGCACTGGATGGTGATTTTCTAGTTACAGACGAAATAAGTAATTGAACTTAGTCGTAAGAAAGAACATTATCGGATTTTCGATTGCATGAGCGAACTATGGCTTGAATGAATATCCCAGTGGTACGATAGAGCATCGTCTAACGAGCATAAACTGGTGTAGCACCGCTGATTTGGTGATGGAACCTTGGTCGGTTTAGGATTCACGGGTTTGGGCCCAAAAAGGAAATCCTTGTGTAATTAGGTTTTGGAAATAAAATTTTATATAAAAGGGAATAAATACCTCTTTTTTCTTATTTCTCCTCCACACGACCGACCACCATCTTCATCCTCTCACCTCCTTCACGTCTGAGCACTGATAAAAGCAGGAGATTTTCGCCGGAGCTGTCATCGTCCGACCGTCGCCGCCACCGTCCGACCAACTTCCGGCCAGCACCGACCAGGTACGCGGCAACAATTTTTTTTTTTGTTTTTTGTGTTTGTTGTTTCATGATTTGTTCATGTTAAAGTTATATATATACATGTGCATATATAGGCGTGAGTTTTGTAGAAAACCCTTGTTTTAGGAACGCATGTTCGTTCGATCGTTAGTTTAAGAAACTAACAATAATCCCTGACTTAGGAGAGATTTTTTTTATATATAAACCTGTGTCTAGTGATAAAATTTTGTATATGAGCTTTCATGAAAACCAAAACTTTTTCTTGATGTATGAATTTTCATAAAATCGGAATAAACCTTCGTTTCAAAGATGGAGGATCGTACGAAGGAAAAGATTTTTTATAAAAAACCGTGACATGTTCACGATTTTTTTTTATCACGTGAGTTTTGCTCACGTCAAAGAATTTTTTTTTGTTTATAATTTCGTGAGTAATTCACGTTATATATATATGCATATTATTTTTGTTAAAAATCAAAGCTTGATTTTTTGAGTAGTCATCAAAAGTGGACAATTATTTATGGTGAAATATTGCCTTGGTATGGACTTTTCATAACTCAATGATGAATGTTCACGCAGTAGAAGTTATGTTCATGATTTCATGAAAAAAATCAAGTTTTGAAAACTAAAGTTTTGCTCACTTTGTAGGTTTGAAGAAACGAGTGAGTTTTTGAAGTGTTAACTCTTGTATCACAATCACTATTGTTAGTGGAATCATAAACAGGTAAGAGTTAAGAATTACCATTTTGGTAGTTGAGCATTTTTTGCCATCCAGTAGCATGATTCCGTTGTTTTTTTGAAGTTTGCATCTTGTGTGGATGATATACTGAAGTAGAGTATTGTGTGCATGTTACAACTACTTCGCAAGGATGTATGACTACCAAGAAAATGATGTCTCCAGAGATGATACATGCATGGATGAGACTTCTATTGGTGAAGAAGAAGAAGAAACACCGGGATCAAGAATATCCTAAATACAGATGATGAGTTCTTCATGGGTCAGCATGAACCTGAAAAACGTCTCAAGACTCCAGCATATCGCCTGTAGTTGCAGGAAATCCCACAATACACCCCTAACTATATTTTGTTTTACTAATCCATTCAAAAGATAATAGATGAACAATTATGAATGTTTATTAATAACTTTCTTGAATCTTTACACAGAAAATGGAATTACACTTAAGAACTTACAAATATTCTCTCACTTTTTCTCTCTCCTAATGACTTACTCTCCAATCCAAAAAGACCTCTCCCAACGACAGCATTCACTCATCCCTTTATATAGGGTAGTACATAGTGAATGACGCCTAATTTGTCCTTTATTTTTGGAAATGTCTTGCGAAGTGTCGCAGACATACAAACATTCATACTCGCGACACTTCTTAACTTTCGCGCATTTCATATCCTCCTATCGTCATCCAATGCGTCATTTATTTTTAACCCTCTCGCGACCGACTCGCAATGTTGTTATCCGTTGTCTTCGCGAATTGTTGTTGTGGCGATATTATGATCCTACATCTTGCCTCTTCTCATGTCTTCTCTCGCGAAGGAGAGAATGTCATGAGAATCAATATTTTTGAACCGCCGCAACCGTTTATTTGTACTTGTTTCAGATTTCATCTTTCCATACGGACTTTTATTACGTATGTCTACTCCTCCATTCTATTCCCGACACGTTTCTTTCAATCGTTTATTCTTGACCATTCACGTCCCTTCTCACATTAAATGCTCTCGTTTTCCCCGAGGATGTTTCTCTCTATATATATTTTTCATATCTTTCTCTTCTCCTCTTTCGTCTTCTCTCTCGCAATTTTTCTTTTATCTTCTTCTTCCGCAAGTTGCGCTTCTATTACTGCAAATCTTCAATCTTTTTTATCATATCTTAATCTTCGATTCTTTATCTATTCTCATATTGATAATGGCTTCACTTAGTCGTATGTACAAACCCCGCTTTATTGAGACTCGAGAAAAGTTGCAAGATAAAGGTTTCACCCTTTCTATCATTCCTAATCAAAGAGGTTCATCTATACTCACCGCTAAGCTTTTTTTTCTCGATCATCAATGTGATGATCACAAGATTATTGTTTCGCTAGGTCAACTTCTCGCAGGACTTCCCATTCCTTTATATGATCCTCGAGATGCCACTCTTTATGAAATCCTTTCCCATCCGAACTTCTCGCGAGCCGTCTATCAACTATGCGGCGATTGTATCCGCCTAATGCTCGAGTTTGCTGGGCCGTGGTGCTGGCAAAGGATCTCGTATCCTAACAAGGCCAGAGATCCCGAATATGTAAACTTAGAAATAATCCCCGAGAGATACACCGTGGAAAACTTCTTTGAAAATTATGAAGTAATAGGCATGAGAAATAAGAAATCTCGCCGGGGCGCTCGGTTGAAGAGAAAAGATAATATCCCTGAGGATAAATTACTTATGCAAGATATCGACTGGCATTCGGGTAAGAATACTACTCCTCGCCACTCTAAAGATGAAAGATGGTGGGTTGTTCCTTTGCTCTTAAGCGGACCTTACATAGCAGGTTCGCATGTACTCCCCGCAAATCTCGCAGGCTATCATCCTTGGGAATTTAAGTGGTTCGAGGAGACGAAAGAGGTATGTCTCCATAGTTTGCTTTTGCAATCCCTCTTTCCTCTTGTATTCATTGAGTTTGTAAATTTTCCATTGCCAAACCGAGGAAAAGTTACAAGGCAAATCCACCGGCAAGCACCTTGGCAATACTTCGATCGCTACGGATGAAGTAAGAAATATCCTTTTTGTGTTATTTAACAATATTGTTGCCTCTATTTCTTATCTTCATTTGTATGCGAAGGTTGACGTCGAGGAAACGATAGCTGCGAAAGTTAAAGGCAAAACTAAAGCCAATGCACGCAAGGATAAGTCTTCCGCTCCACCATCTAAGAAGCGAAAAGCTCAAACCTTCCTCTCATCTTGGCTCAAGTTCTCGGGTCTTCCGATGAAGATGATAATGATAATGTTTTGGATTCAACTTTCCAAGATGAAGCTCAATCGGCCAATTCTCCTATGGATCAATTGTTCAAAGATCTTCTCGGATTCTCTTCAAGGAATTGGAGATACTCACCGACTTCTATATGCGAGAGCCTCGCCACCGTATGCAATGCTACACTACCTGATGGCAATGACTCTTTTAAAGGAGTTTCTAGATCTGTATCCCCTAGCTTCTTAAATGCACTTAATTCGTTGGTATGTTCGACCTCATGTTTCCCTTCCAACTTTATTTTTTAATTTATATCTTAATAGCCTTTTTATCTTTCTTCGTAGGCTGGAAAAACTTCTTTTTGTAGTTGCCTCGAGATCTTGAGAGGAGGTATAATATTCAATTGAAAAAGAATACCCAATCTTGCACAAAGATCAAAGAATTAGAAGTTGAGTCTCTGCGAGATATCGCGAAAGATCCAACAATTGAGACCGAGTTTTCTCGCCCGTAAAGACAAAGTTACCACTCTCCGTAATGCTAATCAAGAACTTTATGGTATAAAAAAATTTTTCTCTTATTATTTTTATTTTATCAATTTCCCGTTGCTACTGACTTATCACTTTCGCAGATGTATATAACCTCTCCGAAGAAGCTATTCTTCTCCATTCATTTCCGAGCCTATGGATAATGATACTCTCCTCGCTCATCTCAACAACTTTTTAAGTAGTTCGTCGAGCGTAATTAATACTATTTCATTAAATGAACTCCAAACCAAGTACCGCCCTTAGAAATTGAGCACGGATCTAGTTTAAGTACAGCCAACCAGTTTAAACAAATGTATCTCGAGTCTCATGAGGAAACCAAAATTTTAAGGAAGAAAATTAGTGACCATATAGATGACAAAGATCGCATTGCTAATAATGGTGCCCGTGCATTAGCAACATTTCAAAAGTCCCTTCTCGAAGTGCAAATGGAGCGAGATGAATTGCTTCGTCGAATTCCCTACTTACCGAGCGAGAAAACCAAATTCGTTCACTTCTTATTATAAATAATGATGATGAATTCGCTTGGGCCGCGAAAATCTTAGATAATGCCAGGAATAATTTAGGTGTTGATGTTAGTCTTCATACCGAGCATACTTCCTTGGTTAAAGATATAATATCCGATGAGAAGGTTACTTATTATACCTCACCGTTTCTTATCTCTCGTAATATTGCCGTTGAGTTGTTAACTTATCGTTGTCTACTTGCGCAGTCCGAAAAAGATTTCAAGCAAGGATTGAAGAACTTGAATCTCGAGAAAGCACAAGCTCGCAAAGAATCTCAACCTTCGCGAGAATAAATATTCCAAGTTGAAGAATCAATTTCAAACTACAAAGTGGCGAATTTTAATAATGATGCCGTTCGTTTTCGCAATGAAGCCATGGAGTATGTTTGTAAAGATCATAAAATCCCTCTTTCTTCATATCCTTGGCTTTCCGAAGAAGTTCCTGAGAATTTGCCTGTCTCAGACATTTCTGATAGTGAAGCCAGCGAAGAAGAAAATTCTGGGGGCGAGAATAATAGAATTGAAGGATCAGATAAAGGAGAAGAATCGCCAAAGAGATAATTCTTTTGTTTCTTTCACGCCTGTAATATCTCGTACATTTCTCGTGTTCTTTTTTGTAAACTTCTTGGGTTTGTTGCCCATAAATTCAATCTTCATTCCCCTTTCTTGGCAGTTTTTTCCTTGTAATATAATTGGCTAACATTATTAATGTATAACTCTTTCATTGGAAGATGGATAACAATATTTCATCTTTTCCATCCCCATATTTGCCTCTGTTATGCATCTTCAGATGAAAGAATGAAATTTCCGAGATTCGCACTTTCTTCTTCTGACCAGGAATGATGTTTAAATTTATAATTGCGATGAAGTCGCAAAACTTTCATTAAAGAAGAGATTTTTTGGTCTCGCCTTATCATCTTTGGTGGTCTTCTAAGCTTGACCTTCCTAAGTAAAGGTCTTACTCACACTTTTTTATTGCGACAAGATCGCAGACGTTTTTACACTTGCATGCAAAAACCCATTGACCTTGTCTTATCATTATTCAAGTATTTTTGCCTCTCATAGATATTTGGCTTGCGATAATATGACAGCCTAAATTTTCTTGCGAAAGTAAAGCCCCATGACATTGTCGTCTTGCGACGAAATCGCAGGACGTCTTTACACTTGCATGTAAGGACCCATTGATCTCGTCTTACCCTCGCGTTAGTATTATTGCCTCTCGCAGATCATTGCACAAATATGACAAGCCTAAGTTTCCTTGCGAAACAAAGCCTCGTGACATTTGCGTCTTTGGCACTTATCAGCTCCCTAATGAAGGGTTCCGCCCTTATCACCTCCCCGGTTGCCCCTTCAAGGAGGCGTACATCGGACATACAAGGCTAGCTCCTCCCATCCGGTCTTAACAACAACCAGTTGTTTTCGCAGCCTCTTATCCCTTATACCTATAGAGTTTATGGTTACAAGGCCGCACCCTAAGTGGAGTTTTCTTCGGCCGAGTGCAAAGATGCGCCAAGACTTGTCAAGAGTGGTAAGGAAGTTCCATGCTCCCCGCACTCTTGACTCAACCGTGTACCTCGGCGCCTTGATCATACGCGACTCCTTGAAAGAGACCCTGGTCGCCCAACCAGGGTGGTATAACCTACATATATAGTTGGGAATCCAAGGTACCTCCTCCGGATAGGCTTTCATGGGCCCCAAATCTGCATGACCCAGTTCCGGGCGGTGTAACCTTTCCCCGAGCCATGTTAAGAGATACCCCTTATATGACGCACTTTAGGTCTTACATTTGCCTCTTACGAAATGTAATTCGCGAACTAGGTGTACGCCATAAAGGTTCGTCCCATTCATTTATTCATTCATTGTTGTTAAATCATTCAATCATTCATATTTAATTGATGTCTGATATTTAATTTGCGAAGACATCGCACAATGTTGTTCATTCATTTTTGCCTCTGGATTCTTGTACATTCTTCTTGTCAAATTCTCACATATCATTTCTTCTTAGTCTTGCCTTTGATATATCTTTGTCGATTACTTATCACACTATCAATTTTATTTTTTATGCCTTTTGTTCATTGTACTCTTTCCTCTCGGCGTTATCCCAATCCTTGAAGGATTCTTTCCATCGTAACGTTCGCCCGTTTTCCATGCATTCAATGATGAGATTTGATGTTTCTACGGCACTTCGCGATGAACTACAACCAATTATCTTTGCAAAGATCGTAACATTCGCTTATTCTTGCGTATTTGCACGCGATGCTTCTTCATTTCTTATCTCTATAGTATCCACCATACTTCTTTTCTCGCTCATCTTTGATATTTTGTTTCCAACCTTTCCTTTTAGCATTTTCTCTTCAAAAATTTTCTTACGTCAACTTCATAACATTTCTCGACCTTCCTTCCAATCTCCCTTTATAATTCCAATACCATTTGGATAGGGAAACTTTATACATTGATGGTATGTTGATGCTACTCCCAAGATTTCCAGCCCATGGTCGCCCAATTAATGCGTTATAAGGAGATTCCACGTCAACCACGTTGTAATAAAATGTCACTCGATAATCCTTGTAAAGGTATCCTCATGTGAACCTCTCCTTTAGGTTTGTTCTCGTGCCGTTAAAACCGTAGATTTTGTACGTTGAAGGAATCAAATTTTCATCCTCTCCACCCATGGTCTTATAAGTATGATAAAACAATATTCACCGAACTTCCTTGATCGATTAGATTCTATTGATTGCCCAATAATTTTCTGCTTCGTCATCTTCTCCATCAACTCGGTCTTGGATTAATGTCTAGTCGCACCACCAATGGGCTATCATGTGTTTCTCTTCCTTTGGGTACCTCGTCACAGAGAAAGAAATAATTTTTAGTTTCCAATCTTTCAATTGCGATTTTCTCATTGTTCATCACTTCTTTGTTATGAAAATCTTTGCATATACTCTACTAAGCACATTATCGTGAAAATCTTCAATTGTTTAAGCAATTGTCGGATTGCTTCTTCTAATTCTTGGTTTTCCACTTCTGCTCTTACTTACTCTCTCTCGCGGCTAAGCGTGCTTGTTCAAAGATAATGTTTCTCAATGTCGTCCACGATCTCTTGTTGCCTTCTCAATGCTTCTCTTCCGTGCGTATTGTTCTTCCTTCTCGGCTGGATCATTTGGCCCCCGAAATCGCCTAGTTCCTTGATTTTCTTCATTTCGCTCATCTTGTAAATTCTCGGGATGTGGAATATAACGATCTTCTCGCGCCCTCCCTTCTTTCATGATATTCTGAGCTGAGATTTTGTGCTTCTCGTTGGTTTTCTACCTCGTAATTTCGTTGGTAAGGCTCTCCTTCTTTCTTCCCTAGTCGATCTTGAACTTGGATCTCAGGTGCTTCTCGATCTTCTATTTTGCAATCTCATATTTTCCATCCTTAATTCATGATTTTGTCTTGTCAAATTTGCTCGTTCTTCTGCCTCTAGTCGCCTCTCTTGATGCATTGTTTGTCTCAATGTTTCCAATGCTGTGATTCCTTCATTTCCGTATTCATTTCTTGGTCTCCTCCTCCTTGTCCGTTATTCATCAATTGTCGCTTCTTCTTCCATTTCATCCTCGTAATTCGACCTCCAAGTATGTACACTTACTCTATCATAATCCACAGTTTCATTTGTTATTGGAGGAACTAAACGCTGAACATGATTTTCTTCATCATTTCTCATATTCACCCTTGACGGTTCTCCTTGTTCAATTCTTCTTTCCTCAAAGAAGTCTTCCACTTCTTCTCACAAAGTTGTTCAAGTACATTTCTTCTTCTAGCCATTGCTCTTTTAGTAAATCTTTTTGAAAATTATCACATTCAAATTCTTCCAAATCTCTATGCTAATCTTTTTTAGTTCACAAGTTTCTAGCGCCAATATGTAGTTGTGAAATCCCACAATACACCCCTCACTATATTTTGTTTTACTAATCCATTCAAAAGATAATAGATGAACAATTATGAATGTTTATTAATAACTTTCTTTGAATCTTTACAGGAAAATGGAATTACACTTAAGAACTTACAAATATTCTCTCACTTTCTCTCTCCTAATGACTTACTCTCCAATCCAAAAAGACCTCTCCCAACGACAGATTCACTCATCCCTTTATATAGGTTAGTACATAGTGAATGACACCTAAACATCCCTTTATTTTCGGAAATGTCTTGCGAAGTGTCGCGACGTACAAACATTCATACTCGCGACACTTCTTAACTTTCGCAGATTTCATATCCTCCTATCGTCATCCAATGCGTCATTTATTTTTAACCCTCCGCGATCGACTCGCAATGTTGTTATCCGTTGTCTTCGCGAATTGTTGTTGTGGCGATATTATGATCCTACATCGCCTTCTGATAAATCCTAGAAATGTTACTCAGAAGAAACTGGTGACTCCTCGGGCGGCTATTCGATTATGCCTCGAACGAGGAAATTTTTCTGCTTCAATCATAGAATTTAAGCTTTCTCGCTGACCTTTGGAAAAATTCTCTAGATGGTCAAGGCATATGCTGGGTTTTCCTCGTGTTCGAACCATGCTGGATCGTGCACAGATAACAAGGGATATTCAATCAACTGGAGACTTGTTCATTTTTCACGATGTGCAAGGTATAGTGGCTCTTCTTGCTCGTTGGTGTATTCCAACCCATACTTTCATATGTAGCTGGGAAGAGTTTACTATCACCTTAGAGGATGTAGTTGCTTTGTTGCATCTTCCAGTCACATGCAATCTTCCTGAAAGTCTTTCAGCGAAGGAGCAAGCAATCTCTAATATTTTGACAGCCAAAATGGAGGAAATTAATAAAGGATCCAATAAATGTTGTTATGCTCACTGGTTAACACACCGGTGGCCAAGAGATTAGGCTCCGGATGCAGTCCCATTGACGGTATGTTGTCTATTGCCGTTTCTTATGTTTATGGTTATCCGTGAGACGTATTTGAAGATAGTGGAAATTTGTCAAGCCGTTTGTGATTCCCTTTGCTATCAAGATGTCCCACGGTGAGAAACTTCCAATCGGAAGTCTATTCTTGGTTTCTTTGTACTCCAACTTAGACTCCTTGGTTATAGATTCCAGTATTTCTAACAGCTTTATGGAGATTGAACGCTATGCCAATGCGATGTTTCTCCAAGCTTTGATGTGGGAACACTTTAAGAATTATGCACCCATTCCTCATACCATCTTACAAGGATCGAACGTTGATGCTCGGAACGTTTTCTCTGAGAAGGATAATGCCAGGATTATGCGTTGGTCTACAAAGCAGCCTCGGGTTAAACCGCGTCATGTTGATGTGTTAGAAAAGGAGTCTGAGTTTAACTTTCGTCCATGGGTGTCAATTCCTCCTTATATTTCTCAGTTAACAACCTTTAATGCTGAGGAAAGTGTTACCTTGAAATCTGGTGCAGATCGAAGTGATGGTGAGAGATCTTTTATGCTGAGTTTCACTCCTGGTTACTTAGTATCAGCAACATATGGAGACTTTTCAGTGGAAAAATACAACATCGATAGAGCAGATCGACAAATGTGCATGAATCAGTGTGTTCCAACTTTTCGAAGGAGGAAGCCGTCGGTTGAACAACTTGAGACCTGTTTAGACTGTACTCATTTGGAAGGAAGCGATTATTGGTTCCCCTGTTCTGAACGAATTATGTATGTAACTCCTGGTTACATAAACTTTTGGAAACAACAATCCGACCGTTAATATGATTATGTGATGGTTGGTCAACCCTTGGTGAAAGTTCTTCCTTCTGCTGAGATGATTTGTACTTGACCAAGATTGAAGTATTTATCAGGCGATAAACGGAAGACATCTCCAGGGTGTCCACAAGTATGTATCCTTCTTTTAATCTTCATAAGATCATAATAATTGTATCTTAATTATCTCATAAATTTCTACAGGACGGTCATATCGTGAGACCTCGAATTGATGTGGACTTTTCGGAAACAAAAGCAATTGTTCACGGTGGAGAAGGCAAGAGCAAGAATTATAAGATGTTGCCTAACACCATAAAGTCCCTAGTGATTTATTTGGTGAGTTGTCAATACTCATTTCATCGTGACTTCTTCTCATCCGTGTAATTAGGATCACAAAACCAATGTTTGTTACTCCGTTACAGAACTTTACTCCGTCAAGTATCGATGGTCTTCAATTCTCTACTGGACAAACAATTTCTGAATCGAGTGCTGAAGAAGAAGTCGATGTAAGTATTTCTTCGCATATTTAGCTACAATTTTTGTAAATAAGATTCTAATTGTCATGAATGTATCCAGGTGGTGATGTCCGTTCGTCTTTGGAGGATGACGATGAAGAAAATTCCCAGAATCCAAGACCGAATGAAAGCAATGATGCTCCTGATGCTGACACGGGAAATTCTGGTTCTTTGAACGCTTTAGAGACCACCCAAGTAAGTATTTCTATTGTATTTTATTCATAGGAGCATAAAATTGTTGTTTTGTGAATGAATGAATGAAAATCCATGTGTACACAAAAGTTTTGCCGAAATACGTCACCAGAAATTCTAGAACTCAGCCCTTTAGCAAATATGCTGTAGAATCTTCGTCCGATGTCGGATTTTCGCGGTCTACCCCAGTTTTCTTATGACCAGGAAATTTCCAAGCTTAATCAATGAAAGATTTTTGAGTTTTGAGCATGTTTAGAGGTCGAAATTGACGAAACAGTAAACTTCCAGGAATTTTTCAGATATCATGTAGTCCAATGTTTCGGCCACATCTCCTTGCTCGTTTATCCAATTGCTATGAAATTTTGATATGTTATATATAACATCCATACAAAAAGAATGGTATATAACTAAACCTTAGATTCTTCACCAATTTCTCCCAGTTCATCGTCTCATGCAGGGCAGTGTAAAATCTCCTCTGATGAGCTTGTTGTAAAACGTGTGTTTATGACTTTCACGCTATTTTCTCATGTCTTGCATGTATAATAAAGAACTTAAATAGTATTAGTTCACTTACATGCTAGATTTTATGATTTCCCTTGGTTTCATGCTTGGATAGCTCTAATCTCATGTAATCTTCGTATTAGGTGCCAAATGCCGAAGTTGAGAATGAAGGAACCAATAATGATGACTCAAGCAACCCTGGGGTTATTGATGAAGAAACGACCATCTCTGCACTTCAAAGTCGTGAGGGAGTTGTTGCTGAAATTATTAAAGAGGCCGAGACTTCAATTGTTGTTGCTTCAGTGATGGAAGAAACCGAGCAACAAGTAGAAGAGACTGAAGAAACTGTTGCCTTGACTGTAGAAGTTGCCCCGATAATTGAAAATCATATTGTGGCGCATGAATATCCAAGTGCAGGAGTTTCTTTTGATCCTCCATTTGGCGCATCACTCCAATATCACGAACTAGTTGGTGGATTCAACGTTCCTATTGGATATGTAGGCTTGTACGAGAAGATTTGAAGGAAGTTTGGTCACATCATCCTTGACAGAGACCCCAAGCGTGCTTATTCTTTAACAATGAAAGTAGGTGTTACTCTAGATGTAATCTTTGATTGGGAGTTCAACTTGGAGAATTCTCGAGAGACTTGGCTTCAACGTGAAGTGGCATTGTAAGAAGATAAATGCTATCAAGGACTCATGAGAGAAAAACATACCCTTTCCCAATGATGTCGTGATGGAGAAGGAAGATAAGATTGCTAGATTGACTGAAGAGTCAACATGGAGAAGGCGGCTTTACAAGTCTTGAATGATGCAGAGAAGCGAAAATCTTACTTTGCTAATTTTCTTTCCATAATCACTTGACTTATGAACTTCTGAGAGATCTGAGGTTTTATTTTTTTGGTTTTGATTAGTTTTGGATAAGTAGATGTGTTAGAGCATAGCTCGGTTGAACCCACCAAGCGTTGGTTGTCATATTTTAGTGAATCAAAACTCATTTTAAGAGTCGCTTGATTATGTACTAGAGTCAACTTCGTATAGGTTAGCTTAAAAATATTAGGATATGAGACATTACAAGTATTGCGAAGACTTGAAGAAGTGAAGAAGTAAGAAGCTATAACGACAACATCATCCTTCCACTTGAGGTTAGTGATATTTGACTTGAACTGTTTCATTCCCTAACTGTTTATGGGTGAAAACTACTCCTGCAGAATTTGGTAATTTGTGGTGTGGATGAGGAATGAATTTAAACCTTAAACAAATGCACTGCGCGGTGAGTGCTTGTAGATTCGAGAGATCAATCTGCAAGTCCGGCCTAAACCAAGAAATGGCCGTTCCAGACTTGTTTCGGTCACAAAGTGAAGGAGATGGGGTTGATCTTAGGGAGGGAAGCGAAGAAGGTGTTGAGAATGTGAAGGTGTAGACTTTCGTATGACTTGCAACAGGAAAGTGAACAAGCTTACGATTGGTGTAAGGTGCTCGGGGTGTTTTCTTGTTGTTTTTTCTGCTTTTTTTCTCTCGTTTTCTCTCTCGTTGTCTTTTAAAATAGGGCGGAGAACCTATTTATACAAGTCACTGAGCTTTATTCACGTCTCTCGTGGTAAGTGGAGGAAGTGGAGTGATGGAGTAGTGGAGTTGTGCGTTGGTGATACACGACTAGCCTTGCCCACTTCTCCTCGTTCATCTCTAACCGTCCATGACTTCCTAACACGTTCTTGTGATGGCGCGTTGCACGCCGCACGCCGTAAACCGCCGCCACCAATACCCCAGTATGTATCCCCCAGATTGTGACATGATTGATGTCTGGAATGTGTGGATTGTGGATCCACGAAAGATAGCATGTATGTCAATTGAATAACCGCATTATTCAGAAGTCGATACTTGTGAAGTATCGTGTGTATTTTATGTGTATCGCATCATGGTGTGGTAAAGTGATGGGTAATGACACCTCACTGGACCAATTAACTCCTGGCCAGGGTTGTATAACCAGGTTGGTGAAGTTGGAAGGATGAGATGATCTTGAGACACTCATCTCATGACCGTTAATGAAATTAGGTTTTGAATAGGCACGCAAGAATCACTCTTCAGCTTGGTCGAAACCAAGCATGGGAAGGATTTCGTAGAGGACCGACCGGGCGTGCATGTATATGGCATGCCGGTGTACACGTCCATGTCTCACTGTCCCGTGGAGGTGCGATCTAGGCCACTCAATTTGACCGACATATAGGAGTGGTTGAGATCGATTTAGCAATAGGAATTTGATGCCGCAAAAGACCGCGCACCATGCTCTTTTCCGGCGCGCGTTCCAAGACGACCTAACTTGGTCGGTATTGGCCGATTGGTTTGACATGAAAATGGTAGGCTGGTGTTCACGCCTATACCTGAATATCCCATTAAAACGTGATCCGAGCCACCCAAATCGTCCGGCGAATTGAGCTTGGTCGAGATCCATTTGTGGTTTGGGAGGCGGGCCACGCTAGTTTGGGCGCACGTTTGGATTAACCAGGCATGATATGCCTTGCCGAACACATGAGGAGGTAGATGGGCCCATGGTGGTCATGTGGTATGACCGGACCCGTTTAATCTAACTGGGACCCTCCATTCGTGCCGAGAAGATGGACGCTCATGATGCTCAAAACCCTAATTTTGGGTTTCAAAGCCGTGCGCCATCTCTTGTTTGGGCGACAATTTTGTCACGAACAAACATGGTTGGTTTTGACCGATTGATCAAGTGTGTAGGCGGGCCCACGCTGATCGTGTTGACATGCTGGGCCCTTTGAATCTACATCTACACCCTCCATCTATACCGCGAAGATGGATGGTTGAGATCGCTTTGCAACACATGTAATATTCCGCAAACCCTAATTTAGGGTTTTCCGTCCATAATGCTTGGTATGAACGGTTTCTTGGCAAGCTAGGGCCAATGACCGACCATGCGGGGTCGGCCGTGGGTATTCCATACCCGCTGGGGGTGATGGAATTAACTGGGCCATCCAATCATGCTTATGGAGTTGGATGATCTGACGGGGATCGATCATATCCGGACCGATACTTGTCAGTCCGGATGCTCAATCGGGCTAGTATAACACACCGAGAGGGGCTCAATCGGGCTAGTATAACACACCGAGAGTCAGCCTCCGTACGGGTATTTAGACATGGTTTCATTATAGTGCTTGGAGGTTCGTGTTATTCAGAAGAGTAACACTCGGTCATCATGCCACACCGGGATAATGAGTACTGGAAATGAGCAAGGGTCGATATGAAATTCACAGGAAGGGATTGTTGCCACATGCTCCAACCTCGAGGAATTTCATGTATTCACGGCATCGGGGATTGTTGCCACATACTCCATTCTTGGTGAATTAAGTGAGGGAGTATCCAACACTTATTAATGGCTTTATCTTTTACAAGATGTCAGCGCATAATTTTTCCGGTTTTTACAAATTTAACCTCAAATGAAAACCCACCATCAACATTAAGTCCCCTGCCTAGCACACAATGATTACACTATTGTGGGTAGGCATAAGATGGTGATGATTTAAAGATAAAACTTTATGAGACAAAGTTAGATGTTACCAGGATAGACGGGTCATCATGTCCTCGGGAGTATGTCACGTTCAAAAGGCATCTAGAGAGTATTCCCTAGTATGATGTCGGTCTTGCTCGTCTTGGCCGACCTGCTATGTCTCGCTCGGGTCGAGGGCCCACTCCGTGCTTGCTCCGCTTGAATGTCGGTCTTGCCGCATCGACCTGTTATGCCCGACAGGTCGAGGCTAGTGCGCCCGTTTCTCGATCTGGCCGTTTAATCGACGGATTGTGCGCCCGCTTGCTTGTGGAGCCACCGCTACCGCTTGATCGAACGGGCTTGAATTTCGTGAACATGATTCCCATGACATAAGAGAACCTGTTGTGCAAATAAATATGGTCCCGTCATATATGCTTGATTGAATGTGGGTCCCATATCGTGTATGCCTGGACCGAATGTCACCTTTATACCAGCCTCGTGCCGCCTTGACCAACACCGGTCTTGAAACTTAAGCAATACCCGGACTTGTGACTTGATCAATACCATACTTGAAGCTTGAGCAATACCAGACTTGAAGATTGAGCAATACCTAGGACTTGTGACTCGATCAACACCGGACTTGAAACTTGAGTGATACCGTGACTTGATCAATACCGTCTTGAGACTTGATCAACACCGACTTGTGGCTTGATCAACTTAGGTGTTTGGACCCAATACCAGCTTTTGTGTACTCCAAAGTGAATGTGTGTTCATGTCGTGTGTGACTACACATCTCACGCATTTTTATACAAGTATCGTCCCGTCTTTTATTGTAAAATGAAGAAAAGAACTCCCGTTGAGATGTCTTCCGGGGATAATGGTGCCAAGTCGGGAGGTGTTGAAAGCTTCAAAGATATGCCGAACATTGATGATGAGTTGTTCATCGCGCCCTTGAAAATATCCGTACGCAGGATAACCCTCCTCCTATCGACTTCAGGGTTTTTCATGCTCCACTGGGTCCTCATGAAGGATGGATGAGACGTATGTTGAGCAATGAGTACATCAAAGATAACTTGACCAGAGCGCAGATCATTGATGTAGCTTAAGTGTTGAAACAACTCGAGAGGATGTTAAATGGCTTCCGGTGCGAACATTGAGGTGGATCCTTGAGAGAGTGTTGAAGCAGGATTCTCGAAGCGAACGTAGGTCCCGGAGAGAGAGAGCGCTGAGGCGCTCTTGAATAGACCATTGAAGAAGCTTCGCTGCAGGGAGCGCGGAAGTGTTTCCCTCTTCGCCCGATTTACCCTTGCGAATTCCATGCTTCTTGACTGACCATCTCTCTCATGTCAAGAATTCCTTGACTGACGATGAAGGAACTTCATGCCGAGCCTCGAGTCCCCAAGCGTGGTTTACATGGTTTGTTCGTAGTGGTTGTTTTCGAGCGATATGGAATATCTTGGACATTGTTTCATCATTGTGGGAGTCGTGCATGTGGTACTCGGAGTTGGAGTTGACGGACGCGCAGGATGTTGTATCTCGGTGGGTTTTCTCTTGTTGCTTAGGGAACCGAAGCATGTAAGGTCAAGGTTGTATCGCTGTTGGTGATATATGTCCCTACAAACATTATGAGGCTCTTCATTACCGAAGGCCTGTTTCTTTCTATCGTGGCATATGTTGTTGTAGATGAGCGTTCAACAGCTCCAGAGGATGACCAAAAGCGCGGATTCTCCAACATAGCATGATAGACATGTACCACTGTCGATAAAGTGACTCGCCCGGGATCTTGTTCGACCACCTGCCTCGATAGAGTGACTCGCCTGATCTTGCTCGATATGACGCGTGGAAATCGTAATCTTCTTGAGGTCGCTCCTTGAGGTATTGGCTAGTGGAAGATTGCCGCCATAGAGCGTTGATACGTTGCACCGGTATTCTTTAAACCAAATGGCGTATGGTATAATAAAATTTCCGAGAGGAGTTCGAAAAGCTATCTTACTTGTTTATGCTCGTACATCCTTATCTGGTTGTAGCCGCTACATCCATCCATGAAGGAGAACATGCCGTGTCCGCTGGTTGCATCTACTAACATGTCGATGTTAGGTAGAGGAGGATCGTTTTTGGAGCAGCACCTGTTCAAGTATCTGAAGTCTATGCAAAGACTCCGATCTTAACTACAAATCGTTTAACCGACTTGGATCCAGGTATGACATGTAGATGATGGGTGACCAATTTTCATCTAAATCCCTAGATTTTATCATATCTCCAAGCGAATATGTCTTGGTACTCTTTGAGAAGTTCCACGAGCTTCGTGCGTTTATCCGTACTCAAGGTTGAGGCATGGAGATAGGCTCAGGAGATTCCCCAATGATTTCAATCTCATCGTTGTGGAGTTGGTGCCCTCTCCGTTGTGGGAGCATCTAGCACTTGCTCTTGTGGTTCGTTGCTCGTTGTAGCATTCCATTAGGTGGAGAGACCGGTAACAGTCTCCCCGATAATTGATAATGGCAGTGTTTCCGTATACCGTTTTCCCTTTCTCGGTCACGACTCGCCATAAAAGTTCGTTCCCTCTTCGTGTGAACGTGGGTCGTGGCTTCACAGATGGGGAAGAATGCTTCGTCGGCAAAGATGCATCATGGGTACTAGCCCTCAATGATGCAAGCCGGTCTTCTTCCCGAATTGACGCCCACGTGGGGAGTGGGATGCAACGGACTTGTCCGATTCTTTGTGAGCTTCTCCCGTATGTGCCGGTTTGGTTTCCTCGAAGTCCGTCATTGTGGTAGGCTTCCGTACGACCTTGCCTCGGGAGAACCTTGGATGTCCCGAGAGTCTTGAGAGTAATTACATTCGAAGACGCTCCCGTGTCGATAAGGGCCGTCTTGAACTCGAACCTCGACGCGTGCGGTGACATGTAGGGCACGGTTGTGAACTTCCTCCGTTGATTGCAGCAAAATGTCTCCGTGCGCCGATTCTTCGAGAGGTGTGAAAGTTCGCATAAACTTTTTCCACTGAGAAAATGCTTCCGATCCACCGCCTCCGGTTCATAGTGAAACTATTGACTCGAGGAGGATCGTTGTGAGGATCGCCTCCAGTGTAGGAGTCTCCATGACAGACCGCTCATATCCGATGTCGCTTCTTTGATCGTGTCCATGGAGGTCCGCGCCGCCGAAGCACCTCTCCGGTGCGTTGAATGCGTGCCTTTTTCGCTCTGTGGGGCTCCACGCTCTTGTGGAAATCGACGCTTAATGTCTTAAGAAAAGTGAGTACCTCTTTTCCGAGTTGCGGCCATATCCGTTTGAGTTAGGGAAGAACTTCCCCGCTTCTCTATATCAAGTCTCGCAATGGTAATGGGGATAGTCCCTCCGCCTCCTCGTCTTGATGAAGGAGTGGATTACCGTGATTACCAAGAGGTGTTACACTTGATGAGATGCCGGATTTGCGGCCGCTCCGCTCTCGGTGATGGGAGGTGTTGTAATATCACCGCTCGAGTGATCGAATTGAACGTTCCCATCCTCTCGTACTCACGTGTTCCTTGATTGATCTCATTCCTCAAGCATTTCTTCACTTAGTTGAAAGTGTCGATGCTGATTGAACAGTCTTCCGGGCTTCGACAAGGGTCTTGAGATATAAATCTTCCAAAGGATCCGTAAGCCGCAGTGCTCCATTTCTTTATCCTAGACGTTGTGGTACCCTGCACAAGCTTTTTTCTCGTGGAGTTGCCTCGAGTCTTCGTTGTCGACTGGACCATTGTCATGTAGCTAACTACAATAACAAGGTTGGATGGATAGATTGAGGATAAACCTCTCTCAATTCCGAAGAATCGAGCCTCTGAGTTCAAATGAACACAGCCTAAAGAACAAAGTTCTATTGATTAATAATCAGATTGCCCTTCTCTTACAGACTCGATTAGCTTATAAAGCTAGAGACAGAACCTAGCATCTACGGCTACAATGCCAACATATGTTTACATCTAACCCACTCATCACAATTGATAGAGACACCCACTTTTAAGCTAAATACCAACAACAACAACTAACTACCCCCCTGAGTACGATATGGGCACTCCAATACTATACTGGGTATATGACATTCCACCCTCCTTCAAAACATCCTTGTCCTCAAGGATGAGAGATAAATGAGTCGATCGGAGTGATGGACAGTCGCGCACTAGAAGAAAAGTAACCATTATATCATCGGAATACCATGTGAGGCCCTTGTACCCTGCAACACAAGGCGCATCAGTCCACTGACCAATTTCCTACAAGTGCATAGTTTATAAATGGTCTCGCCGCTCCCCGAAATGCAAGCAAGTGGCCTGCCATTCTTGTGCAGCAATCCCCATGGTGAAAAAGTGCTTTTGGATTCTCAAACCTCGCCGAGAATTGTAGCCGTACCCAATGTACCACTCCCCGTAATCAAATAAATCCATCCATAGAAAGTCACGCTGAGTAATTAGAAACGTGCGTAGCCAAACCCTTCAAGCAATTTTCCTCTAACAAACACAAGATGAACTCATACTAGCACAAGGATGGATTCCATCCCGGCTATAATCCATTCTCGGTTGGTACCACGATCCCCACAGAACTTAAAAGAAATTTTCCCCTATCAAACACAAATGAACTAGGAAACTTTAGAAATTTAGCAGACCAAAAATATCCATGTAATGCCTCTTGCACACTTCAAAATCAAGCCATGCAATCCATTTAAGTAATTGATCGCTTGGCTGCTCATGAACCAACACTGAATGTAATTCATATCTTGGACTTCACTCCTTCCAACAGTATAAATACACCCCTTATCATTCACTCCTTACGAAATTTTCAAAATTCTGAAGTACAATCGAATAGACGGCACCAAAACCCTTTTGAATGAAAGTTCGTAAACTTGTCGGAATTAGATTGCTCGCATAAAGAGTTATTTGCAATTTGATCATGGACCTCAGCCTTGCAAGTAATGATCGCTTTGTATAATTCCGCTTTTGGCAAAGCACACAACTCGAGATAAAACTATTAGCAATCCAAATCGACATTTCCCATACCCACAAATCGTGTGGAACCAATTTGAACTTCCACCTCAAAAGCAGATCTACCAAAAAAGAGACTCACATGTAGGATTTGAATTACCCTAAACATAAGATGAGTTTCCGGAATACACATGAGAATAGAAATGGTCAAACTCGCATTTGCAGCATTCCCTAAACCTGTAGAGTACCATTTGTATTTCCATCTCAAAAAGTCCACCAACATCAAAGCAAGTATGTAACTTGGATCTTAGAATGCCTAACACGACAAGATTTGTGCGAGATAACTCCAACTTGAATGCACAACTCGTTATTGTAACTCCCACTGAATCCTAAACCTCCAAAGTAGTTCGAAGTAAGTAATGGAGAGGCCGACAAGTATCAATTCGTGCAAGAAACAAACGAAAGCTAATAAATTGTGTGAACCGAGAATATAAGCACCGAAATTTGTCTAAAACTTTTCAAAAGAATCGTGCACATCACCCTAGTCCGGGAACTATAATCATTAATAATTGCACATAAACAACCATTGCAGGATAAGTTTCAAATTGGTTAAGCCTTCCTACCCAAGACAAAATTTGCACCCATTTGAATACGGATCCGATACCTGCACGTAACATATTACTCCACCAACCAT